>OX366525.1:10695147-11295147 GCA_947256265.1 Acronicta leporina | reverse complement strand
CAGCAAGCGACATCTATGACTTACCATAATTAAAGTTATAAAATAATTATCTACCAAAGGGTTTGATAAGTAGGCAATAACGCCTGCATTTTGACATTATCAATATAATGTCGATAAATTATTATGGTTATCAATCTGTGTCAGAACACAGATGTCTTTAGCTTATATACCTAACTCTTTTGTTGACTGTACATACAATCTTATTTGCTTACTAATTCAGATAAGGGTGGGCTAGGGTTGGCAAAACGTGTTTAAGGAATCATTGAAATCTTTTTCCTAAAACATTGTCGAAGAGTATAGTTCCTATATCAAATTTAATTCATTTTCAGGGTCTCTCATATTCCCCTTCCGACTAACATTTTATATTTTAAAGCGTGTGGTGGTTACGCCAATTACTGGTTGAGTAATAATGTTTAATAAATTATGATGCTCCCCGTTTTCTACAATACACAAATGGCACATAAGAATGTCACAAATGAGTACTTTCGATCCATTAACCTTATTAGTTGGAGTTATAAAAAAGCAATGAAAAATTATATCTAATTTATCATTGGCTTTTTAAAAAGACTGGTCAGATTACAAAATATTTTACGAACTTAGTTCTGTCTAAGTAATTAATGACCGTGCGGCTTCGCTATTGCTTAAAATAGGTATCTAAGTCATTTCTCTAATTGCCTCGTAGGTTTTTAGTTTAAAAAGTGATATTGGAAAGATGAAAACTATTGATACGCATAGAAATATATTTTATCAGTGGTATTAATGTTAGTTCTCAAAATGAAACTTGATATCAAAGAAAGCTATTTCAAAGTAATGGGTAATTAGTTAGTATCATGTCAATTAATCAGCCTCTAATTGGGAGCTCCACCACACGCCATTTATATTTTAAAAATTAAACATTCTTTTTGTTAGGGTTGTCACGTTTCATAGAGTGTACTGGCAAAAAAATGATCTCGTTAAAGAAGACTCCCTGGGGATTAACCCAATGTGTGATGCGGGCAACATTTCGAATGCGAGCATCGTAAGCCGACCGCTTAAAATTATCTAGCTTTGGGGAATTATTGCAAGGGTTACTCTAGAATATATTTTTAAAAACGAAATCGAGACTTCGCTTTAAAAATAAAAATCATGTAAATAGTTATACATCCTATAATTGTTGCAACGGTAGATTAGATACAAAAATGCTAGATTTATTTTGAATGTCGAATACAATGACACTTTTTTAAATTTGCATTGTCTTAGTTAGACAATTAAACTTATTTTTCTTCGCCGTTCTCTCAGTTAATTAAAAATTCTGCTCGATAGTAAAGAAAACCTTTGCATTCCGCTTTTCAGTCTGTTCATTAATTGGTTTTTGCTCCATGCACAATAGAGGAACAAATATTCAAACATACATTTCATTTTGAACTGTCTGACTTAAATAAACCAAGACAAGCTCTCTACAAACAAAATACTATTGCCTGCGTCGAAGTGATTTGATAAGCTATCTTCTTATATACCAAACGGGAAAATGTAGGTAGTAATTCTTCAATGCAAATGTCTTTTGTCCTCATTCTCGAAAAATCGTTTTGTTTATGGAATCATCATGGCGATTAAAGTTACAAGTAAATAAATAATAAAAAATATTAATTATTTTTTTCATGTTTTATAAGAATAGAATAGAATATTGTATAATTATCACCAGTGATATTTCTTTGCAGAAGTGTGAAGTCAAACCGTACTTGTTGATTTTTTACAAAAGTTAGGTAATTAATATTTTCTGTCAATTCCTATGCGAGATACGGTCAAAAGCACATTATGGTCTCCAAAACTGTCAAATGTCTATTAACTATTTTCAATTTAATCTCCAAATAATAGAGTTTATAATCCATTGAGGAAATTTGACAGTTTTCAGTAACTTGATGTGGGAGTGCACATTAAACAATGCTACATGTTTTGTAATATCAATATTACATTTAAGTACTCATATTTCTTCAACTCAAACTGTGTATCCGAACATAACATTACCTATAATTACGGCTAGGATAAAAGCATTTCTGTCTTATTTACGTTTGATCCCGCGTAACGATACCACCCTCATCTTTATCAAGATTATAGCCCATTTTATCCTTTAATTATACATGAGTCTAACGCTACTGAAGCAGACAAAATGGTGGAGAAATTTTATTAAATATCCTGTTAGTAACGTGAGCTGAATTTTTATTATATACTCGTACCACCGAGGTCGCTTCATAACCACTTACTCCTTTATAGCTTCTAGAAAATATATGGCAAAGATGTGCTTGTTGTGTACCTTATTTTTCTCTTTGAGAGTACTTATTCGTCTTAGGACAAAAGCACACGGAGAGTTTATTTGTATTACAGTAGCATTGACACAGTTACAAAGCGATCGAGTTCTACCGTGAAACTGTCACAAGCCGTGTCATAAATCTCTATTTCTACGCTTTACGCTCGCAATTTTTCGTCTAAACCTCCACTAAAAAGTTTCTACAGTTTATTTTTAGACAAATTGCTTATTTCATATACTACATGGTCATTAATGTGTACATAATAGGTATTTAGTACGAAGAAAACCATTCCAAAATATCGCGTATAAATAAGCTTTATTAATTGCTTTAAGCATAATTAATTGAATTTTCTGCAAGGCCTCAGCGTGTGTTGGACTTTTGTCAGCAAAAGTCTGATAAAACTATTATATAATAAATATATTTTCAAGAGGCGTAAATTAACAACATATAAATTTCTGCAGTCTCTCGCTCTGGTCTATCGTCTGCTAAAGGTCTTAAGGTTTAAATTGGCCTATATCACAAATTTTACATAAAATGTTTGATCAAATTCATAGATTTTCATTGTTAAATTACTTGTACAAAATGTATTCCTGTTAAAAATAATTATATCGTGTATATTGTAATTATTAGGTTGTGTATAGTCTTCGATTCTGTTGTAATAAATATTTCTACCCGTGCAGCTGAGCGAGTTTTATTTACATTTTATATAATATGTATTTGGGATTCCTCACAATGTTTTCCCTGCTGCGAAAAATCCTTGAGAACTGAAGTGTGTTAGATGTGAAGTTAGATCACCAACTTTGCAAGTGTCTACTCGCAGAATGATAGGGTTAGGTCACCCTAATCCCTATCATTTTGAGAATAGACAGTTTATTGGTCTGGAGATCAAACTGGAGTTCGTTACTAAATGTCAACCAATCGCTCAACAAATCGCCCGATCGATCTCAAAGGCTAAACTGTAGATACAGTCTATAGATTGGTTCTTAGCTCATCGTGACCCTCTTCATTCGACCCTATGAAAAACTTGATAACATTTAGAATCTCCGTAACAATTGCAGAGGCAGCAGTCGCTTCCCGAAAATATTGACATTGTGCCACATGCTAGGCTAACATATATACGCGCCACGAAATAATTTTGTCGCAGCTATCTTGTACCTGAATAATGGCTAGTGACGAGATAATGCAACGACAAATATGTTGTGGCATGTTAGGCTAAAAAGCTGGGACAATAAGGATGAAAGAAAGTAACTAGGTATTTATTAAGTAAGATACAGATTCTAACATAAGAAACGCATTTATCATAAACTAGCTTCTGCCCGCGACTTCGTCTGCGTAGACTTCAGATAAAAAGTAGCCCATGTGTTATTCCAGAGTATAATCTATCTCTGTGCCAAATTTTATCCAGATCCGATCAGCCGTTCTGGCGTGAAAGAGTAACAAACATCCATCCATCCTTACAAACTTTCGCATTTATAATATTAGCAGGATAGTAGGATGGCGACAAGCGTTTTATGATGAATGTGTTTAATGGCGATAAATGACTTTTGTACCTATCAATAAAATCATGATCATCAACCCATTTACATTCCCACTGCTCGGCACGAGACTCTTCTCAGAAAGAGGTAAGACTAGTCCAGTCGTCTAGTGCGGGTTGGCAGATTTCAAGCTACTTTGATGCGGTTTTCGCAGAAGTATTTCTGGAGGTCTACATTAAATTAATCATAACATGACAAAACGACATTAAGTACACACACTACCTCCCGTTTGAAACACTGATACACACCTTTTGTTTATGGTTAACGTATGAAGGTTGAAAGTATGGAGTAAATTATGGTCGAATTTCAAGCATCGGGCGACCACTAGTTATTATAATCAGAACAAAGAGAAGGTAGATAAATAAATATTTGATAAAAAATACATATTACAGACCATTAATTTTTACTATCGGCTCTTAAAACTTCAAAGACTAGAAGTGCTATTATTTGTTCGACGCCGCAACTATCAATACAAAGAAAGCCCTTTCTATCAAAAATCTTGAGTAAAGATTTTCTAAAAGAATCGTCAAATAAAAAAGATTTCAAGCTACATTTAATGAGTCTAGCACTCTTGCCTAAATACGTCGAGGCTCTGCGCTATTCAGCAATTGGAGTAGAAATTTTGGAGTTTTTACGCTACTGAGAAGCCATCTGTTCTAATTAGAAATTAAAGTCACAGTGATGTCAAGTCTTCAGACGTTTTAGTGTGAAGCTCTTTAAATGAGAAAATTTCTCTTATAAATACGGTGAAAACTGCATTTCAAGTCGAAAACCAACATAGGAAACTTGTTAGAGTTAATTAATTTCCTCAATTTATGACTCGCACAGAAGAATTAAATATTGAACTTTTTTATTAGCCCGCTTCCACCTCTACCTCATTAGTCTGAAGTCCTTAGTTCGATTCCCATTCGTATATATTATGTTAAGATACCAGATCTTACGTCTCTTGTTCAATAACATTTCGCACACATACAAACAACAGAATTACTCTTTAATTATAAACAAATTTAAGTGTGCCATAAAAGAGAATGGCAGCTCCAAGGCGTAACAATACAATGCCAGCGTCATTTCTTTAATATTTGTCCTTCAAATGTATATATTAGGGACGTTGAAGCTGTAAGAGGAAATTCTTGATTCGTTAAAATTCGGGGGCCAAATATATAAAATTTTACCATCCTTGATTATAATGCTGCTGTTTATTAATTATGCTGTTTTATAAATAATTCCATTCATCCATTCCTGACAAAAAATACTTTTTGTATTATGGATAGGTAAGTAAAAAAGTATTTTTCATTGTTAAGCATAAACGATTATCTTTTATTTACAGGGGCATTTACATCGTATATTTACTCGCACATACCAGTAACTTAAACATTATTCTAATCAACTTCGGCATTTGTTTTCAATTAAAACTTGTACGACAGTTCTTCTTCCAATAGACTAGGGAATCAGGCTTTGTAACCGTTATCATTGCGAGCTAGCGGCAAAATAACTTCGGCAATCTCAAGCCCTGTTTACACGAGTAGAGTAAGTATTCCAGTACCTAAAGTCTAGAAGATATTGTTACTAGTTTATTAAAATTGTATTTTTTTTTTAAAAAAAAGCTTAATAGCAATGCGGGTCGCACATTACTAGTATTCTTGTTAACCCCTCGTGCTAAGCTAGATTGCTTGTGTTACGAGTGGGTTCACATCGGTAGTGCAATGGGTGGGGTTCGAACCGGCAACCACATGATCGCAAGTCCGACGCCCTAGCCATTAGGCTACCGCCGCTTAATTAAAACAACTATGGATTAGTATAAAAAATATCATTATTCTAAATCTTAGACCTTTTAGTAAACTTGTAAATAAATATTTGACTTTGGGTTTGACTTTGAGTCGTATCTTACGACGACTGCAAACTGGCGACGAAGCATTCAAAGGTGATTGACATGTCAAAGAACCAAATAATATTTTTATTTTAGTTTCCGAATCTTACTATAATCAAGTCCTTCAGATTGTGTTTATGTCCTAGCGTTCTTTACCTTTTAGTTGGACCATTCACTCGACTAATGCAAACGCGGCTTGTGGCGACTTTGTCCCTCAGCCTATCTCGAGTGAGAAGATAAAAAATTATTAACTTTGAAACTCTTAAACAAAGTCGTAAAGTTTGAGAAAGTTTGTAAAAATTTCGTCGTTTCATCTTAACCTTGGTCGCCTTATCCTCACTGATATGATAGATTTCACTGATTCATAGCATTGATGGATTTGACTTTGAATTTTATCCATGGAAACTCAGATCTTATGAAAACAATAGAAATTTATAACTTTTTAATTGGATTTCGCCGCCATTTCCTAAACGACGACATCTGAAAATAAAGGCCGAAACAAACTTAGAGAATCACGGTCTCTTTTAAAGTCCAGACAGTAGTGCATAGTATTATCGGATATGTGCGGTTCAAAATGTGCCCTATATTGTAAGTCTTCTCAGTAAGCGTCACTAAATAATTTTTCAATCAGCAACGTTGTCTTACCACACTAATCGTCAACCACATACTTCGCAAGGAACGCATTTCCACCGCTCTACATGCCTGCCTATTTTAAAGAATTTTGTGCAGGTCAACATAAATATTTTTCTTGATCTACCAAATTTTGCGATAGAATACCGTAGTACCGTTCCTGACAACAACTTCGGACCCTACCTTCCAAACGGACAAATGATCTTGAAATATTCTTTGCATTAATTTTATAAAAAAATCTATTAATAAGTAGATGCACAAATAGGGGAATTCTTGACTTCCAAACTAAGTGAGACTTGTATTATGAAATTCAAGGCGCTCTCTGATATATTATTAACTAAAGTAGTATTTGACATAAACTTTAATATGAAAAGGATAAACATAAACATAGATGCTAGTAAGTAGTAAAATATATCAAATGCGAAATGAAATTAGTCTGTCAGCTAAAATGAAACAGCCAAACCCTATCGAAAATCGCTTCTAAATTACTGTAAAGTATTTAATCATAAACTATCAAGTTTTAGTGGGTCACTTTGCCAATATAAATAGGAAGTGAACAGTAACATGGGTTGATAGGGCAGGCGACAAGCGGTCGACCTTAAATAGTTGAAAACTTCTGACCTCTATACATTTGATAGCTTACACACTATCAAGGTTTAAACACGCGATAAAGGACCAAATTCATAACCTATCTCTGGATTGTTTTCCCTACTGGAGATCGAAATTTGACATTACTTCTATGGATCTGATATCAAGTTTCAATCTAAATTGGATGCAGTTTTCACTGTTTTTTTTTAAATTGAAGTGGGTTCCTTGAGAATCATGTGTGGTGTAACTCGGAGTGATAGATTGAGGAACATTGTGATATAGCAACGTTGCGGACTGAAAGATAATGTAGTGGAACGTATTGAAAAGAATATGCTGAAATGGTTTGGATATGTTGAGGGAATGAATGAAAGACTATTAACGAAAGGAATTTATAAGGCGAACATAAGCGGCAGCGTTGGAAGATGTCGTCCTAGAAGGACATAGGTACCTACGCCGAACTTATGTGTTTGCTGGGGAGTTTGTTGCGCCGCTTCTTCTTCCCAGCGAAAAAACTAGGAAGCGGTGAAGGGCGGGCGTTTTGGGGGCTGTCTACAATGTAAAAATGACGCTCAAGTAGTCTATATTGAATAAATGATTTGTGACTTTTGACTTTTGACTTATAGAGCATAGAACTCGCAACCGGCGCGTATGTATGAGAAGCTGTATTGAATGTGGCAGAAGCAAAAGACGTTTATGAGAATCGCAGTAAGTGGCAGTCTATAGTTTCTGCCTACCCCTGTGGGAGAAAGGTACATATATAGGTACCTATGTGTTTTATTTTCATTAACAATACTTCCATTGTTTCTGAAAGTGTCACACATATTAATGCATTAAATAAAATATTTTATGTCAAAGAATTAATAATACATAATATCGTCATAAAAAATATAAATAACTCAGGATTGCTGATACTCTAACTTAAAATCTGGTGTATTGGCAACTAGGAACCGAGTTAAACGAGCTATATAACATATATTTATATAAGAATAAGATATATTGCAGAACCATCGATATAAGAATGATTTTCATGAACGGTAACTACCGGAACAGCAACGCCATATTATTGAGCCGTAAAAAAGATTTCGAATTTAAAAATAAAACCTGCCGTAATGTACTTTTGAAAGTTTAAAACGCAGAAATATAAAAGTGATATAAAAGCATAAACTTATCTTGGCGCACCACACATAAATGTGGACGGAACGAGTGGTCTGATGGCATCGTTAACTATTCTTTAACATTACCGCACTAACTTCTGCAGTTTAAGAGCCGTTTCATGGTACTAAAGATACTGTCCCGTTATCGATATGTGTCAGTTAGAATTGGTGCAAGCACTAACATACCATCACGCTAGTATTTTCCGAACGGTTAGATTAGGGGTAAGGGTTTTTTTATAATAATGCTTAAAAAATACTTTTTTTTTAAATATCACACTTATGGCATGCGTTTGTCACACACGTTTGATACACTGACACACAACTATTGTTTATGGTTAACGTATGAGGGTTGAAAGTATGGAGTAGTAGCATTATGGTCGAATTTCGAGTAACGGGCGACCACTAGTAACTCTAATCTATAGATTAGATAGATAGATAGATAGAATATACTTTATTGCACACCAAAAGCTAAGGCTAAGTACATTGCTTATCTGTACCTTCTGTGAATTGAGTATAACAGTAATAGGTATTTTTCTCCGTTCAAATACCTACTCCATTTTATCATTCAGAGTAACGCGGGCCCCTAGCGTAAAGCATGAAGTAATAACACCGAGAGACAAAAAACATTACACATCATAACATATTTTTTGTAACGCAATCATAAAAGTAACTAGAAATGAACACAAACACGAATGATAACCGCACGTTTCTGCCGTAAAAGGAATATTTAACTCCCAAAAATACACCAACAAACCCAACTCACATTAAGGACGACATTTTGTTTAGGACATGTTCCAATGACAATTTCAATTTACCGCAAAATATAGTTATTCATAGATTACCAGAAGACAGTCAATATTTTGATAGTTTTATACAAAATTACAAATAGGAACGGGAAATAAATAAGCTTTCAAAGGAATGAAAGCCCATACATCTCGCAATGCCGACGCAGAAATATTAAAAATATCTTTTGAATCGAACGCGCTATTTGCAGGTGTAAGGAAATTGGACCGCGGATAACATAATGGTTGTATTTCCTCGACCTTTCATTTATTTCAGTTGCAAAACCCGGCGCAGATGGGAGCATATTTGGACCGCCGAAATTATCTGTAAGGATTTTAACTAAAGCCGCATGGCAATAACCCGAATGAGATTCTGATTAGAAGCCCAGCTAGGGCGGGTAGACCCCTTATTCGAATTGTCATTCGTACCTACAAATTCTTATCTGATCATACTTGATATAATTTGGATGGGTTCATTCGTTTTCAATTCAATGAAAACGTCAGCCGATTTTGCGATGGTAAATTCCGTTTTTCAAGTACCTACCTCGACGGTTCTAAAGGAGATATTTATAAAGTGCCATTCCGAATTGATAATTCACTTCGCTAACAAATCAGCAATTTTTTAAAAGCATTGTAAGTGGCGGGGAGAATTACCCAAGTGAAATTCGTGTCTGTTGAGCATATTTGAGTTTCACAATACCGTATAGAAAATATTTAAGTCAGTATAGGTCCCTGAAGACCGGGATACAGCGCGCACGCGTAAATGTATTCTATTTTTAAATATTCTAGCGCATAGCTAATAAACAAAGTTAGATTAGAGTTGCGACTAATGTTCGATAAAAAAGTCGATACCGGTCGGTATCCAAATTGCCGAATATGCTGCCAAACTGGAACGGTTCCAAAATCAAGTTTGAACTTAAACATTAATCTGACACTGTAAATTGGTGGGATTATGGTTTAATATAAGCGATATGGATACACAGGTGCTTTACATAATATAATGATATTATTAGAAAATATATTGCATAGATGAGAATTACCAACTTTCGTAGTTATATTCGCTAGCAGATAGTTGTTTGACTATACAAAGGTCTCGTCAAATAAAACTAATTGCTTTCCAAATTAACTTGTGTTGGCTGATGAAAGACGTGTTTATACTATGTCTATTAATAGTTGAGTAAGCCGCTGTGATTGGATAACTTGGTATTATAACACGTATTTTCTAGAATATTAAAGTAACACAACTTTTTTTTTTGTAATCCTTTTTCAAACATTGAATACTGTTCTTTATTGCATTAAATAAGTACCATGTAATTAGGAAGACACTGACTCCAATAACACGGGTACTAACCTAGCTCTGGAGGCAGGGCCTTACAAACCTGACAACCGAATACTGTCAATATTGTCAAACGAATAATATCAATATTGTCAACCGAATAATGTCAATAAAGAATTATTTTATTAATCTAGTATCGTAAATGCGGCTGCTATGCCTGAGTGCTTTGATTCGAATTCGAAATTGATAATAAATTTGGCTAATAAAACTGGCTAACATGTTACTAACAATTTTTACGTAACATAATATGTGCCTGTATTTCCCGAAGGGTTAGACAGAGGTGTACCAATGTACACCCATACCCCGGTATGTTTTGGTCCCATGTGATGGAGCCGAGAATATTGGCATTAACCTAGAAAAAAATCAAACTCCAGGCTGTTACTGAAAATTTCATAGAAAATCCCAATAACTTTTTGCAAGACCTTTAGCGTACCAGTCGCTTAGATGGATTATTTTTTACTTTACCCAAAGACAATAGCTTTTGTATCTTTCCGCTCTATATTCTTCAAATCCTTTATGGCATAAACACAGTTTCATCATTTCCTTTATTTCCATACTTCCACTCGCAGTCGTAACGTCATTTACTGAGGGTGTCTGTGCCTCGGAAAGCATGTTGGAATAAACGTCAATTGTAATATGTAACTTGGTTTGAGTAAATGTAATTTTAACAACACGTTTGGCATAGCGGCTGATCGATCGGCTTCTGTGCCACGTATTATGGGTTCTATCCCCATACGAAGCAAATATTTGTATGACCTGCAGGTCTACAAATAATTGCTCCGGGTCTGGGCGTGTGTGCATGTGAGAATTAGAATTATTAAAAATTTACAAAAAAAAAGAAATCAGTAGTATGTCGCGTTTCTATCTAACCTTCGACGATTTCCATACCACCTTCGCTTCATTCATTCATTAACCACCTCATACCATTTAGATTTAGGGTGCCATTATATTTTTGGATGGCATTAAACCCTCAGTCTTTACTAAGTTTTCCTACAATACAGAAGTAAGCTATACCTACTCAATAAAAAAATTGTGGACTTAAAAAGACACATTTTTGAGTCAAATATTTTCGTACTAATGTCAATAGTAATGATACCCACACGTTACAAAATCTGCATATTTCAATTTCAATAGACCCACACAATTTTTTTGTTACTTTTAGCCTAGGATTATAATGCTTCCCTATCGTTTACAGTAGCCTATTTTCAAATCTGGAGACAGGGTATGACCGTGAGTTTTTTTATTAAAAAACTTTGCAAACAAAAAGCAGACAACATACATAACCATTGCATATTTTATTAGATAAATTTGGATAAAACAAAGATTTTAGTACAAGGCCTGTATTACAGAGAGTTACTGCTGGATAATTATGAAGAGTTTATCAAATTTCTTATTACTAAGTACGAAAACACCAAAAACTTGCAAAGTTATTATCTCGTCTCCATAAAAAACACTTTTCGGCTGACTCGTCTCAGCCAACCATTATCCTTACTTGCCTCAATTTTGCGGGGCTCAATTTATCTTTTAGCCACTCAAAATCCAACTGGCAACAAGCCAGAGTTCAGCAAGATTTGAGCGATAACGTTGGCAAGATTCCGCATTTACATAAAAAAGTTGTTAATGTGGTAGTAACTGGTGCATTTCGTAGCGGAGATTTTGATGCAAATAATTTGCAATTGCGTGATCCTAGGACCAATTAGTAAGTATAAGGAGGATGAGTAGGAGGAAGTATTAGTAATTGTAGGAGAGAAAATACAGTTGTTAAGAATGTATGCGTGCCGTCAGTTAGGACAGGTCAACTCAAGGCTGCTATGGCTCTTTCTTCAAAAGGCCTGTTCAGATTTTGCCCTACATCGTAACACATAATATCTTATATTACTACTACTACTGTCTGGACTTTAAAAGAGACCATGATTCTCTGAGTTTGTTTCGGCGTTTCTTCTCAGAGGTCGTAAGATAGGATATGCCGGCGCCATCTAGTAAAAAAAATGTATAAGGACTTGTAAAAGTGTCTTTATAAGATCTATTTACAGAAATAAATATTGAAGTGGCGGTAGCCTAATGGCTAGGGCATCGGACTTGCGATCATGTGGTTGCCGGTTCGAACCCCACCCATTGTACTACCGACGTGAACCCACTCGTAACACAAGCAATCTAACTTAGTACGAGGGGTTAACAAGAATACTAGTGTGCGACCCACATTGCTAGTAAGCTTTTTAAAAAAAAAAAACATTTATGAACCATAAAGAATAGGAGAGGAAAGATGTTTAGCCGCTTGATACGACACGACGACTTTTTCAGAACTATACTAGAAGGAAAACGAGGAAGGGGAAGATCTAGACGAAGTTTTGTGGAGTGAAGGAAAGGGTTGCAATCGAGTCGTATCAAGAGGTAAAACGGAAAGCAAAAAATAGAAAACATTTGCGTTTGCTCCGGCGACAAGAGCTGAGCTCTTAAATTAAAGAAGCAGTACTAATTACAATAGAGGCCGTTTTAATACAGTACAGTACATGGGGGTATTTTATAGTTATAAATCGCTTGGCGATTTGAGTTTTTATGACGTATAGGCAAAAACTATAGAGAGAGATATGAACATTTGGATAGTCCTAGGACACCTTTGACTTTTCGAAATCATGAAAAATCGTGAATAAACCTGCAGTCTGCCAACCCGCACTAAACTAGCATACCTAATTCAACAAAGATATCGCGTAACGTATATTTATAAAATACAATTGAATTTAAGGGCCACTTGCACCAACTTCTGAAATATGTTTAAATTGAATTTAAACACAAAATTAAAATAGAAAGTTATGTTTAAATACAATTTAAACACATTTAAGAAGTTGGTGCAGTGGGCCTAAAACGTCCTCCTTTTTTTGAAGTCGGTTAAAACTATGGTTGTGTACTTTGATGCAAAAATAGAATTCCATGAAGCCTTAACAGTAATAGCTTTTACCAACAAATTGACAGGATCTTAATTCAAGTAGGTTGCCCTGTAAAAGTGTTTGAACTATTGTAAGGTAGTATGAAAACACCTACTGTCTTTTATCTTTTTAAAAGGTCATCTAATTACCGACGATAGCATATAACGTAGAATAAAGTACCTAAAACAGATACATGTAGGTTTGTGTAATAAAGAATTTTGATTTGTTGAACCATACTGCAAAAATACCTCTTTTTTGTCATCATTGTTTTATTTTACTAAAATTACAAAAAAATATTCGGCCCACCTGATGGTAAGGGTACCAGCAGCATGTGGCCACAAGCAACACCAGGGGCACTTATGTGTCTAGGTGAAAACCTAGAGACGAAAGATCACCTCGCATCTTAGTTAAAACCACGCGTGTGGCAAACATGTTTGACAATTGTCTGTTCGGGAAGCGGACTATCCATGTCAGCCACCCCCAGGCCACAGATCATGGTGGTCATCATCACGGCTGTCTCCGCCTTCCGGCGCCCGGCGCATCTGCTGCTTAACGGGAACGACAATTCTCTCACTCTCCGCCGCTTCCTTTGCAAGCATAGCTTGCCTGCAATAAGAGGCGGAGGCGACCCACTTGCTGTCGCTCCCGACCATGCATCGAATTATGGCCGAAAGCAAAAGGTCACCACTTACCTAATGCATGCTTCCAGCGTGTATTACTTTGAGTCCTCGGGGCAGTCCACGCAGTGGTGACAAGCGGGCATTGGTTCCCGGCGTATGCGACACAGGTACTTCCTGAAACACCTGTGTACCGAGAGCACCTTCGTCAGCTGGAAATATAATGCGCCATGGCACGTCTCCAACTACTCCTCGATGACTCTCACCGGGCCGCGAGATTAGCAGTAACAGAATATAAACAAAATGTTAAATTATACTGTTGTCCTTCCCATCAAAGAATTCTGAGAAAACTGTTGCTAATATAACTTTTGAACTTTATCTTACATTCGGTCAAAGATAAATACAACAGAGGACTTCCAACTATTCCTTTTCTTATTTACATAATTCAAGGAAAAGATACAGTATTTCAAATGCTTTTCGTTATCTTTTCAACTTGTTATGCTGACTATTTTTATTCATAACTGCTAAGTGGTCCTTTTAAAAGTTCATAATTTATTTATTTAGGCCGCCATCGTATTCATTGAAAGGAGGACCGTGGGCGCCGAGAAGGTTTTATTGGTTGCTATACCGATGTTCTTTAAATTAATTGGTAGGTAAACGGAGGCGTAGTGCTGGCAAATGTGGGCGGAGGCATCAAACGGGTATGACATGCCCGTATTAAAAATATGTAAAAATAGTGTCTGTCTGTACTGTAGCTCTTTCTTATCTCATCTCACCAACAATAAAATCAACAGTATGCTAAATAAATTAAAGCGGTTAATATACAGTCTTCGATTAATTAATTCAATTAATATCTTTAAGTCTTAATTTTAGTAAAGTATTTGAAATAAATTTGAAGACAGGAATAGTGAAATGCCTGATCAACTTGGGTTGATCTACCGGTTATGGTTTTAATTCAAATGGGGGATAAAATAGCCTATATTTGTGTTACTCCTTTAAAAAAAGAATAAATTTAAAATACCTACTGCATAATATTTTTCTTCCTTGTCTTCCAAAACATGAGAGATTGACGGAGGATAAGTACGCTAGCTTTTTAATGTACGACTCTCTAATGTCATTTATAATTTACTTATTTCGAATTCAAAATCCTCTTTTCTCCTAATTCAAGCTCCTACTTGACATACAACGCGTCACCAAGGACCAATCTCTTACCCAGCCCACGTCAAAATTACTGTCCTATTAACCACAACTCATTCTTCGCTACCAAAGTCACGGAAATGGGTAGGGAATGTTATTTAAAAAGTCTTTTAGCTTAATTTCCTGAGGCGCATTCCAGCGGGGTGAAAGTTAATTTATTTACTCCATCAAATTCAATTTGGTTGTTAAGTAAACAGTTGGTTACCCTAGTTATATTTCGTAGCTTCGTACTTGAAACAGACTTGTTATTAATACAACTATGAATTTCTAAAGAGATTGTGAATTCAGACATTTGAATTGGGATACGAATTAATAATTAATGTTATCATTTTATGCCAGGGCAAAAATTTTATGGTACTAAGGATACAAGGCTACCTTAATCGGATCAAAGGACCAAAAGACTACGTTCAGATAGAAATATGGATTCTAAATATTTCCGAAATATATAATAGCCGTCTATTTACATGATTTAATTTGTGGCAATGTAAAATTTTTTTATTTCAATTTTAAATAAGCAGTAGGCGACTGAAAGAAAATTGGGTTGACTCGGGACCCGCAATGAATTTAATGAGGAAAATATTACGACTGTATATTTTATGTTTCCCTGTACAAGTAATCGTGAAAATGAGATATATTTTATATCTTTTGAGCTCCTTTGACAATCTTTTTATATGTTATGAGGTCAGCCACAAAATATCCTTTTCTTCTGTTTTTGAACTTCGGTTTCGATATGAAAAATATACCTTTAGTTCATACCGAAAAGTGGTAAGCCAGCCAGCAGATATTAATCTGCTATTAAGCGAGGCTGACTGTCCAATGTGTGCTGGACCATGGTATGGAAATTTGATTCGTCAGGTATTTTCTTCCCATGACAGCCAGGACGAATGATTTTTTTTTTTTTTTGATTGATTGGCGCACGATTACATCATTGATAGGATGAATTTTCGGTGTTGTTTCATATACTCCATTTATTTAGACAATTAACGGCAAAATATGGAAAGTTATTGCTATAAACTGTCTGATTAGTCTAGTGGTCCTGAATGCGACCGGTACACTAGAGGTCTTGAGTTCGATTCCCAGGTCAAACAAAGTGTTAGGGATATTCTATGAAATTCTCAATAACAGCTTGGTGTTTCAGATTTACAAAATAACGGCGAACTCTGGGTATCTCTGACTAACCCTACAGACATACAAAGTAATATTGAGTATTCGCACCAAAGATTACAAAGATTTTTTTAAAAAGTTACAGAGATTTTACTAGAAGAGTCGAGAACTTGGGGGAGAATTGGTCGCACACCCAGAAATACTAGGAGATTTTATGTTTCAACAAAATAAGGGTCTCTCAATAATAAGTATTCCCTAGAAACACCGCAGCTTACCGCAACAGTCATAAGGAAGAAATAAAAGAAAGTGTTTTATTTTTATGACGAACAAAAGGCAATATTGCGGTGCATTACTGTAAGCTAAACTGCCTCACTAGCCAAGTGGTCCTGAGTGCGACTGCTACGCTAGAGGTCCTGGGTTCGTTTCCCAGGTCGAGCAAAGTGTTATTGGGTTTTTCTATGAAATTCTCAGTAGTAGCTCGGAGTTTGGAATTTGTGCCCGGTTAATGGCAATAGGCTCGCCCTCTATTACATGGGACCTAAACATACCGGCGAACTGTGGGTGTACCTTAGAACACCTCTGCCTAACCCTTCGGGGAATACAGGCGTGATGGTATGTTATGTTTACTATAAGCTACCGTAATTACTTCTCGGTCTGTATTGCTTGCAGCCATAGACAATTTTTACAGTACATCTTACTTGAAAATTAGTTTTTAAAAGGAGGGCAACGCACTTGCACCTTCTCTGGTGTTGCGGGTGTCCATGGGCGGTGGTAATCGCTTACCATCAGGTAATGGTAAGGTAATGGTAAGGTAATCAGGTCTGCTCGTTTGCCCTCTGATCCCATAAAAAAACAGCTGCTAAATAATTACCATCGACGTATGCATTATATGCATTTTTGAGTTGTACTTTATTTTCTAAAAAAAAATGTTCTAATAAAAAAAACTGATTCTATAGTCCTTAAAGTGACTGTTTCGAGTACACAACCTACACTAGGTTTGATTCGGTCGGGTAAATAGTTTTTCGGTTTTTCTATGAAATATTCGGTAGCAGTAACAGCTTGAATTTGCGCCTGGTTAACATCAATAGGCACGCACTCTATTACACAGTACCTAAAAATACCGGCGTACTGTCCGTGTACAAGAGTACACCTCTGCCTAACTCTTCGGGGAATATAGACGTGATAGTTTGTGCAGAAAAACCTACGATCATAGACCCATATTTGTCTCTTTTTTGTTATCGATATTTTTTGCTGTGTCTTGTTTGTCAATCAATGCCACGTCTGCTGACAATCTGTAAAAAACGGTCCAGTAATTTAGTAGTTACTAACTTCTAAACATACCATCACTCCTGTTTTCCCAGGTTAGGCAGAGGCGTACTAATATACACCCACAGTTCGCCGGTATGTTTAGGTCCCATGTAATAGGGGGCGAGCCTATTGCCATTAACCGGGCACAAATTCCAAACTCAGAGCTGTTAGGTACTGGGAATTTCATACTTTGCTCGACCTGGGAATACAGCAAATTCTCATCTTGACACTTTGTCGTTGTGTTACCACGTTGAAAAAGCGAAGCTTGAAATCGTTATTTAGCAAACAACTCTCTCCTCTTTCCAGAAAAAAAAAGCCATTTATTTAAATGTTGGACCGAGTATTTCTTGAATATTATTACTCAGAATTTTTACTTAGACTTACTTACTTACTTTATATATTATTATTCCAGCGTTTAACCTGCCAACTCTCTGCTTAGTTAATGAAATAGAAAAGGATTTAGTTAGCAGGTCTAATATACCATAATAACATAACATACCATCACGCCTGTATTCCCCGAAGGGTTAGGCAGAGGCGTACTAATATACACCCACAGTTCGCCGGTATGTTTAAGTCCCATGTAATAGGGGGCGAGCCTATTGCCATTAACCGGGCACAAATTCCTAACTCCGAGCTGCTACTGGGAATTTCATAGAAAAACCCATAACACTTTGCTCGACCTGGGAATCGAACCCAGGACCTCTAGCGTAGCAGTCGCGGTGAGGTAGTCTACCATAAATCCTACTAATATTATAAATGCGAAAGAAAGAAGATGAAATGGATGGATGGATATTTGTTACCCTTTAACACCAGAACGGCTGAACGGATCTGGATAATATTTAGCCCAGAGATAGACCATAGCCTGGATAACACATGGGCTACTTTTTATCTAGTTCGGACTCAATTCTGAAGTCCACGCAAACGAAGTCGCGGGCAGAAGCTATACTTTCATAATCTTTCCGATATTATTGAATTTTGTCAATTATGTGAATGTGCAGTATCGTTTGACGAGACATCAATGTGGTTTCCTTCGTACAGGTCAGCACAAACCCATTTTCTGTCCTATTCCTGGATCTCTTCCTCTTGAATGTTAGAAGGCGACTTTTGGTGAATCCTATTGCCGTGAGCGGGGCACACATCCAAACTCCAAGCTTGTACTGAACATTTTATAGGAAACCCCAATAACCATTTTTCGACCAGAATCTAAGGGCTGTAACGAAGCAGCTGCACTTACGACCGCAAGAATAAAGAGTTAGTTTCAAAATAAATAAATTAATGAATCAATAAGATTCTCCATTCGTATTATAGATTCCAAACTAAAAATAGATTTACAATAAACACAACGTTGTTTGCTTTCATTTCAAATCAACCCACTACAAATATATACATAAATATATTGATAGAACTGGTATTTTTTTTAATAGCAGCTGGTAACATTTACGCTCAAAATGTAAAAAAATACAATCCAAACATCAACGTCCGATTTTATATGTGTTCTTTTTGTTTAGTTAAAAATTGCGGTCACTATATGCGTATAAATATAAGGCTTTTATTTTTATTGGCAACACATGGTACAGTGAACACAATATGCTAAAATACTTAGTAAGTAACATTCATAACATACCATCACGCCTGTATTCCTCGAAGGGTAAGACAAAGGTGTACTGTATGTACACACATATTCCTCCGGTATATTTTAGGTCTCATGTGATAGGGGACAAGACTATTAAAATTAATAGGGCATAAATTGCATTGTGGACTAAAGTCTTTTTTCAATAATACTACATAGTATAAAACAAAGTCGCTTCCCGCTTTCTGTCTGTCCCTATGTATGCATAAATCTTTAAAAGTACGCAATGGATTTTGATTCGGTTTTTTTAATAGATATAGTGATTCAAGAGAAAGGTGTTATGTGCTACGACTCTTAGGAACGGGGCAACCGCGGGTGGGTCGCTAGTTAATTAATAAATAGAAAAAAAAAGATCTGCTACTGAGAATTTCATAGAACAACCCAGTAACACTTTGCTCCACCTGGAAACGAACCTAACATCTGGATCGTAGGACCACTAGGCTTATGAGACAATTTAAGCTTGCAAAGTATGTAATCATTTGTAAGTGGCACTCGTCTTCTACATAAATGGCTCTAAATTTTTCCTACGAAGATAAAAGTAAAAGGTTTCGAGTTTGAATCCAAAGTTTGGCTTTGCACTGGGCAAAGCCAAACTTTGGATTCAAACTCGAAACCTTTAAAGTATGTAATAATTTGTAAGTGGCACTCGTCTTCTACATAAATGGCTCTAAATTTTTCCTACGAAGATAAAAGTAAAAGGTTTCGAGTTTGAATCCAAAGTTTGGCTTTGCCCAGTCATGTGCGTATTAATAATAGGGTATTTTACACCATGTAAAAATAAATATGAAAATGCATTTTTATGATAGATTTTGAAAAAAGTAAACGAGAAACGTTAGTATTTATTAATAAAAATGCAATGTAAATTTTATAATTCAATTTCAAAAATCGTCTTTTTTAATCTGTTTTAAAACGCCATCCGCCATATTGGTTATCGACGTGACGTCACTCATTCGATCGATGACGACGTTTGTCGTCTCAGAGTAACAATTCAACAATCATTGTTTGTCGTGCTGTGTTAGTTTGATTAAAATCGCATCATGGAAGACGGTTTTGTGAAAGCAGAAAGTACAAATCTACCAATGATCAATACGTTGATGGTGGCAAATTTTTTTGCATCCAATCCCGATTTCTGTTCTGCCGAGTTGAGAAATATTAAAACAGTAATGTAAGTACCTACCTAACTATCGTATCAAGTTTTGTCTAACAATAAGACCCAGTTTCACCAATTTCTATGTAACAAGGCAATAACTAATCAGCATTTAAAATTAACAAAGCTGTTAAGGCTGATCGTTCACCTGAGCCCGCCAAAAATTGTGAAAAACCAATTGAAATTTAATTGGTTTTTCGCAATTTGTAGGTCTATAACACATTCTAGATTCCTAGCTGTAGTAATTGCGGCATTAGCTATACAATATTCACAACTGAGCATTAAAAACTTTGCTTAATAAACGTTATAGAAGCTAAAATTAGGTACAATCGTTAATTTTGGCCAAAAATGACGATTGTACCTAATTTTAGCTACAATATCGATTTACAAGCAAAGTTTTTAATGCTCAGTTGTGAATATTGTATTTATAGCTAATGCCGCAATTACTACAGCTAGGAATCTAGAATGTGTTATAGACCTACAAATTGCGAAAAAGCAATTGAAATTTGAATTTGGCGGGCTCAGGTGAACGATCCGCCTTAAAATAGGATATGTCCCATGACGAAAATGTCGAAAATGTGCGTTACTAAATCAAGCATTTATTGAATGATACACAAAGCAATTGAATCCACAATTTTTGTGGAGTTTTTACACTTGTATTATTGCATTCAGGCACAAGACACCAATGATAAACATTATAACTCATTATTTTCACAAATCGTGTTACTTGGTCTGGCAGTAGTGACGTCACGAGCCGAAGTAGCATGGCGGCTAGCGTTTTCGTGCGTGAATTCAAAATCATAAATTAAAAATCGTTTTTATGGCATTTTTTGGTTGTATAAAATTGAAATAAAAATTCTACTGGTTCATTACGATCTAAGGATTAATTTAAAACAGTTTTCAAAAAAAGGTGTAATACCCTATTATCACGCGCTTAAACGGTGAAGAAAACATCGTGAGGAAATCTGTAGCCCAAATACGAAAAACTTGCGAAAATGTATTCGTATCCAAATCGAGAATAATTTGTATGAGAAGGAGGTTAATGAACGTAGATGAAATGCTACACTAGAGGTCCTGGGTTCGATTCCCAGGTCGAGCAAAGTGTTATTGGGTTTTTCTATGAAATTCCCAGTAGCAGCTCGGAGTTAGGAATTTGTGCCCGGTTAATGGCAATAGGCTCGCCCCCTATTACTTGGGACCTAAACATACCGGCGAACTGTGGGTGTACATTAGTACGCCTCTGCCCAACCCTTCGGGGAATACAGGCGTGATGGTATGTATGTATGTATGTATGTATGAATTGAAAGTAGTGTGCCAGGATCGTAGCAAGTGTAGTCTCTGCCTACCACAATAGGAGACAGACGTGAAAATATGTATGTATGTATGAGATTTGTAGCTTATATCGATATGAATTCGATTCTTAGGTGTTACGGTTGATTGTAAGTTGCAGTGGGGTGCGCACATATCGGCCCTGTCTAGCAGGTTAAGTTCCGCTGCATATGCAGTGAGAAAAATTAGGCAGATCACTGATGTAGCTACAGCCAGACTCGTGTACTTTGCCTACTTTCACAGCATTATGTCGTACGGTATTCTGCTATGGGGATCAGCTGCAGACGTAGATTCCATATTTATCTTACAGAAAAGGGCCATCCGCGCAATCTACGATATGGGCCCTCGCGATTCCCTAAGAGAAGTGTTTAAGAACATCAATATACTTACGATGCCGTCACTCTACATCCTTGAAAACATAATGTATGTGCGCAAAAACCTGCAGAAGTTCAGTGTCAATAGTGACTTTCACAACCTTAATACTAGGAATAAACATAAAATAGTGGTACCTAAATTTAGACTAACTAAAACAAATAAATCATTTCTAGGAAATTGTGTGCGTTTCTATAATAAACTCCCAAAATGTGTCACCGATCTCACTGGCAAGAAATTTAAAAGACACGTCAAATCTGTTCTTCTTAAGAAAGCCTATTACAAAACCAAGGACTATGTTAACGATAAAAATGTGTGGTCGTTAGATACGGATGTATTTGCAGCCTCCCTGGCAAAATGAAACTGTTGATTATTAGAGACTAATATAAGCTTATTAATTTTCATGTTGGTCAGTTAGTAGCTATAGTAGGAACCTTATAAGTAGATGGACATAGCTTTAACAGATTCCATATTATTTACATATCGAGATTGTGATATATTTGTAATAGTGGGTAGTTAGAATTAAGTTATTGTACGCGACAAGCCGCGCGCCAGTCCCTGAATATACGTCTATTAGTGAAGTCACTGTTTGATTGTGCTCCCGATACTCCCAATTATTCCCATATTTCTCAGTGGCGACGAGGACTGACGATTCTACGCGTGATTCAAATTGTAATAAACAAGTACAGTATCAAAATTACAAAATTAATCGGAAATGTCGATCGGTAAAATTGCTGAGTTCAAAGTCCAAAGTGACGATTGGCGGTTGTACGTGGAACGTTTAGAACAATATTTTTTAGTTAACAAAATCTCCAACGAATTACAAGTGCCTACATTAATAACAGTGATGGGGGCGGAGTGTTATGAACTTCTTGTTAATTTGTGTACACCGGTTAAACCCAAAAACAAAACGTTTGCACAAATCGTTGACGTCATGGAAAAACACTTGCAACCAAAGCCAAGTGAGTTGGCGGAGCGGTATAAATTTCGACATAGAAAACAGAAAGAAGGCGAAACTATATCGGAATATGCGGCTATCTTGAAGAAAATGTCCAAAACATGTGAATTTGGGTCCTGGCTGGAAGAAAGCTTGAGAGATCAGCTAGTGTGTGGCATAATTAATGAAACTATACGACAACGATTGTTCGCCGAAAGCAATTTAGACTTCGGAAAGGCGTATAAGTTGGCGGTTAGCATGGAGGCAGCAGAAAAAGACGCGGCGGCCGTGGAAGGACATAGTGGGTCGAGAAGCGAGGGTGCATCCACGACGTCGGTGACGTGTCAAGCGATGTCAGCGGGCTCGCGGCGGAAGGGTACGGCGGCGGTGGCCACTCATGACGTCCGCGGAGCGACAACATCGTTCGATAATACGACGTCTAGCGGACGGTGGCGAGGCGCGCGTGTATCGGCAGCGCCCGTGCCCATGAAGCGGGGTGAGCATGCGCAACAACAACAGCAGTGTCGAGTATGCGGCGCGCGTCACGACGCAAGCAAGTGCAAGTTCGGGCGCTATGTTTGTCGAGTTTGTAACCAAATAGGGCATTTGCGGCGTATGTGTCCAAACGTATCGGAACATTACAACGTGGATATGGACGTGCTTCAAATAAGAAATTCCAGTGACAGTGAGGACACGGAGAGTGATGAGGTAATAATTGTAGATATTTGTAAATTATCAGCGACGCAGTGTAGTCCTATTTATGTTGAACTGAATGTAAATGGTATTGACATCAAAATGGAATGTGACACCGGCAGTGCGGTATCATGCATAAGCTGGGAGTGCTATAATAGATTGTTTGATGATGTAACACTTAAGCCTAGTAATTTAACACTAAAGTATTATACCGGCGAGTTAGTAAAACCCCTTGGAGTTATACAACCGTTAGTGAAGTATAAAAATTGTCGTAAGCAATTAGATTTATATATTGTTAAAAATGGCAAAACACTTCTATTAGGCCGTCAGTGGATGGCAGAACTAAAAATACAATTACCTACAGTAACCTATGATTGTAATAGTAATGATGTTGTGATGTACAAAAACCATGTATTTGATGTGGCTGCTTTCAGTTCCAAATACTGTGAAGTGTTCGCGGACGGGCTGGGGCGGTTCACCGGCGGCACGGTGAGCGTGCGCGTGCGAGAGGGAGCGCGGCCGGTGTTCATGCGCGCGCGCCCGCTGGCTTACGCGCTGCGCGAACCAGTGGAGCGCGCGCTTGACCAGCTGCAGCGGGACGGCATTCTCTCTCCTGTGGAGCGTTCCGACTGGGCAACCCCCATCGTACCGGTCGTCAAGAAGGACGGTAACATTAGAATTTGCGCAGATTACAAATTAACGTTAAACAAAGTTATAGAGGTTGACCGTTATCCGTTACCCAGAGTAGATGAATTACTACTTCGTTTGAAGGGTGGCCAGTATTTCAGTAAAATTGACCTTTCACAGGCATACGCTCAATTTGAGCTAGATGAAACAAAAAAATACACAGTGATTAACACTCATAAGGGATTATTTATGTATAATAGGCTAGTATACGGATTAGCGTCAAGCCCGGGCATTTTTCAAAGACATTTGGAGCAGTTATTTGCAGATTTACCACATGTAGGGGTGTTTTTGGATGACATTATAATAACTGGACCCACAAACGAAGTTCACATGCATAACTTATGCAAAGTATTTGATCGCTTGAATAAATACGGACTTAAGGTAAAAAAAGATAAATGTGTATTTTTTGCTGAATCAGTTAACTATCTAGGCCACACGATTAGTAAAGAAGGGGTTCACACGAGCCCAGACAAGGTGAAAGCTATAGTTAAAACCCCAGCTCCATCTAATATTTCTGAATTAAGAGCATTTATTGGTATGGTGATGTACTATGGGAAGTTTATAAGAAATGTTAGTACAATTCTAGCGCCTTTGTATAAACTGCTTAAAGCTGGAACCCCGTATAGCTGGAATAGAGAATGTGAAGATGCATTCAGTAAAGTGAAGCATTTATTAACATGTAGTGAAGTGCTAATGCATTACACACCGGAGTTACCTATAATTTTAACAACAGACGCAAGCAGTGTAGGCGTAGGTGCTGTGATATCGCATACAACAGCAAGGGGCGAGCGCCCCGTGGCGTACGCATCGCGCGCGCTCACTCAAGCCGAGCGGGGCTACTCGCAAATAGATCGCGAAGCACTTGCCATTATATTCGGAGTTCGGAAATTTCATCAGTACCTTTATGGTCGTAAATTTGTATTAAGAACCGATCACAAACCCCTCACTTATATTTTTGGTGATAAAGTCGGTATTCCGGTGATGGCCGCGTCTAGGTTACAGCGTTGGGCGGTGTTATTAGCTGGTTATACCTATGATATTGAATATGTTTCTTCGAATAAGAATTGTGCTGATGCACTATCACGTCTACCGTACACAGGATGTAAAGAAAATTTAATATTACAAAATGAAAATACTTATGTTAACTTTGTTGAAAATTTTTTACCAATTACGAGCCAAGACGTTAGGAAAGCAACGGCTGTAGATAAAGAGTTAAGTAGGATTTTAGTTTACATACAATCCGGGTGGCCATCAAACTGTGTAGATGCAGAAAGTATCAAACCATACTTCATGAGGCGTAATGAGTTATATACGGAGTGTGGTTGTATTATGTGGGGTTATCGTATGGTTATACCACTCTCGTTACAACATAATGTTTTAAAACAACTTCATAGCAGTCACATGGGGATCGTAAAAACAAAAAGCTTGGCACGTAGCTATGTATGGTGGCCTAATATTGACGCTGCGGTGGAAGCGTTGTGTAAACAATGTGAGACTTGTGCAGCGGAGGCGGACGCGCCACCTCGGGCACCGATACAGCCGTGGCAGTATCACGCGCGCCCCTGGACAAGGATTCACATAGATTTCCTAGGGCCATATAAAGGTCTTACCTTCTTAGTTATTATTGATTCTTCGTCAAAATGGTTAGAAGTTTTTGAGATGACACGAACTAATGCATCAAATGTTATAAAAGTTTTAAGAGTTACATTTGCACGGTTTGGGTTGCCCGAGGAATTAGTATCTGATCAAGGCCCACCATTCACTAGTATAGAATTTAAAACTTTCTTAAAAAACAACGGCATTAAACAGTTTTTTTCACCAGCCTACCACCCATCATCAAACGGGGCCGCAGAGAACGCAGTCAAGCTTTGCAAGCGGGCTATTAAGAAAGCGCATAGGGACGGGGTAGATATCGACACCGCACTACAAACGTTTCTGTTAGCATACCGAAACACCGTACACAGCACTACCGGGGAAACCCCAGCAATGCTGTTGCAGAGACGTCCATTACGCTCCAGACTTGATTTACTGCGTACTAACCTGGTCACCAAAGACAGAGTCCATCAAGCCCAGAGACGACAAATGGAATTGGCGGGGGGAACAGACCGCAGTTTCAGGGAGGGGGATTTAGTTTGGGCTCGGGAGTATGGTGTTAGTGATAGGTGGGTGAAAGGTACCGTGGAGCGGGCAGACAGTGCTCGTAGATACTCTGTAGTCAAGGATAATGGTCAATCACTAAAAAGACATGTAGATCAAATGCGTCGCAGGTCACGCTTGTCTGATGTTACCTGTCCAGAGACTGTGGACAATACAGATCATGGGGGAGAGAGTGCCGGTGAGCCGCTTAGCGAGGGCTTAGAACAGATAGTAAAGGTGTCCTCACCAGAGGCAACCATCAGGAATAATGGGGGAAGTTCAAATCCGAACATTAATACTTCTGAAGATTCTTTGGTCAGTTTACAACCACAATCTCCGCTACCGGAGAATCGTTGCGCTAAGCGAACACGTAAACCAGTAGACAGATTTAAAATTGTCTAACTAGTTAAGAATTATTATTAGTTCACATCAGGCTGATATTGTTGTTTATTATGATGCATGATGTTGTATTAGTTTCTTTAGTTTACTTTACCTTAGTACTTTAGTTATTATGTAGTATGTAGTACTGTTGTATTGTGGTGGAGGTGTGATATATTTGTAATAGTGGGTAGTTAGAATTAAGTTATTGTACGCGACAAGCCGCGCGCCAGTCCCTGAATATACGTCTATTAGTGAAGTCACTGTTTGATTGTGCTCCCGATACTCCCAATTATTCCCATATTTCTCAGAGATGTCTTCATATGGAAAGTATTGTTTACCACAACAGAAACTGTAAATGTGTGTACGTTGTGGCTTGTCTAAGTAGACACCTAGTTTTATTTGTCGCTTTGATGGTGTGCGTTTTTACCACATAGTTTTTTATTTAGAAATGACATCGGATTCTCAAATAACGTGAATCTTCGTTTAATATAGTCGACCTCGGTCAAACTTGGACATCCTTCAACGTCCTCACATCTTGTTATCGCAATATTGTACCAGTGAAGTTTGTAATTCATTTATTTTAAAAGAGTGTCCATGGAGTTTCTTGCCGGATTCGTCTCCATAGGATCGACCTTTTGGAACTGTGCAACTAGAATCACAACGTTTCATAAACGCTTGTAAAAGCTTATTTGAAATAAAAACATTTGAACTTGAACTTGAAAAAATAGTTCTTCGTGCTTAAGCAACTGTATACTTGAGAGATTTTCTCGAGGCGTGAGAAGTCTGCCAACCCGCATTAGGTAAGCGTGGTGGACTATAGCCTAGTCCCTCTCATTCTGAGAGGAGACCCGTGCCCAGAAGTTGGACAACGTAATGTGTTCATTATAAAGCGTTCTACAAAATATAAGGATGAGACCACAACAGCGAGATCCAGTGCAGCACAAATGTTAGTCCGTAAATACATCAGCAACAATTCTGCCTTCGCAAAATGCATGATTTTCCGTTGTTACAGACTTGCGTTGCAATGCGCTCGTCTGTTTACAGCTTCAGCAAAACATGTTACTATTTGTCTAACAATACAATTTGGACAACTGATGTAATACATTACATTAAGGCTGATGACTCTATTTACTTTCATGGGTACCTAAGACAACTCGCGAAATACCAAGTACCTAAGTGTAATGTTAGAAATATGTTATGTTATGAGTATCATCCCGTTTCCGTTTTAATAGATCAATTTGATGTTTATAATACGGGAGCTTTCTTTATACATACATACCCTCACGACTTTCTCCCCCAGGAGTAGACAGAAACTATAGACCGCCACTACTACTACGATTCTTGCTTAATTCTTTTGCTTCTGCGTCATTCATACATCTTCATATACATACGCGCCGGTTGCGAGTACTACGCACTTGACATGTTTGAAAGACTTTGCCAATAAAATTGGCGTACGTCCTTCTAGGACGATCTCTTCTGACGCTGCTGTTGATATTCGCCAAACACTTTAGCTTTCTTTAATAATAGGTAAGTATTTTTTTTAACTTAACTAATTATAATTAACATAACATGTCACGCCTGTAATTCCCGAATGGTTAGGCAGAGGCTTAGGTACTACGTATACCCGGATTTTGCCGGTATGTTTAGGTTATGTATAAGGCTTGTTATAGAGGGCGAGCCTATTGTGATTGAATGGGCGTAAATCTCAAACTTCGAGCTGCTACTAAGAAATTCTTAGAAATACACTTTGCCCTAGAAGTCAAACAGAGGAACTCTAGTGTATACAATCGTCCATAAAAAATACTGTGCACATAATATTATTATTGTCCAAAATAAACGTTTTTTTAAATAAACATTTTCTTTTTGCCTGGAATGAATATAATACGAGGCATACCTTTTAAGTTTTGTCGTTTGAAGAAAAAAACACAACTAGAACCTTATAGTACTTTTTATGGTTTTTCAAAGTATTCACCACGTAGCTTAATACACTTTTCCATTCGCTCAAACCAGTTATTATAACATTTATTCCACTCTAAAGTGGGGGTGTTCAAAATGGCTGACTTGAAAGCGTCGACTGCTTCTTCACCGGACTGGAACCTTTGACCACGAAGACTTTACTTAATTTTAGGAAATGTAAAGAAATCGTTAGGGCTTAGGTCAGGACTGTATGGAGGATGGTCAAGAATTTCTACTTTTTTCTGCTTCAAATACTCAATCGTGTGACGAGCGCTGTGTGAGCTAGCGTTGTCGTGGTGCAGGATGATGCGTCGCTTTGAGTTAGATTTTCGAAGTTCGGCGATGACTTGTGCTAAAAAAACTGTGGTATACCACTCTGTGTTAACCGTTCTACGATCTTCAAGCGCAAAAGTCGCAACATGGCCGGTTTTTCCAACGAACGTGGCCACCATCTTCTTTGAAGTGCTTCAAGAACAAACAACTTTAGTCGGCTTTGGCTCGTCTTGAAAGACCCAGATTGTAGATTGTTGTTTGGAATCAGGATCGTAGGCATAGATCCAAGATTCTTCACCACTGATGATGTCGTAGACGTGATTTGACTCTCCTCGGTTGAACCTTTGCAGAGTTTTCGTACACCATCTGACGCGGGCCGCCTTGTGATCGTCGGAAAGCAGATGCGGTATCCAACGGCAAACTAGCTTTCTCACACCAAGCGCTTCATTCAAGATCTTCTGAATGGTTGTCCCTGAGATGCCTAATAGAGCCTCTATCTCTCGATACGTCACATAACGATCTTCGACAATTAGTTTTCTCACAGCAATGATATTATCTTCAGTGAAGGCGGATTTTGGGCGTCCTTCGCGAGATTTGTCACTAACACTAGTATGTCCACGCTGGAATTCTAAATACCAGCGTTCGACAGTCCGCAGACATGGGGCTTCATCACTGAACACAGATGTTAGCTCTTCAAAACACTGAAGCCGTGTCAGGCCTCTTCTAAAGTTGTAGAAAATTACTGCACGAACATTTTCCTTAGAAAGATTCATTTTCGTACGTAACCTGACAGATTCGAATCTACGCTGTGACTAAACAATAGCATTAATTGAAATGAAACTACTTTTTACGGATTTTATCGCGGTATATTGATATTATTTAGTTCCCGACGTTTCGGATCCTTTACAGCATCCATGGTCACGGGCAGACTGAGGTGTTGGACGTCTTGATGTTAAAATTACTAACAGCTACCTTACATTTTTGTTAATTATTAGTGAATGTTCTATAATGTTAATCCCATTATAGAATCTATAAAATCTAAATCCAAGCCCAAAACTGCAAGACCAAAGGATACGGTGAGCTCGTTCTGCGTGAATCGGATCACTAATAATTAACAAAAATGTAAGGTAGCTGTTAGTAATTTTAACATCAAGACGTCCAACACCTCAGTCTGCCCGTGACCATGGATGCTGTAAAGGATCCGAAACGTCGGGAACTAAATAATATCAATATACCGCGATAAAATCCGTAAAAAGTAGTTTCATTTCAATGTCTAATATTCGCGTAAGTGTCAGAAATCAATAGCATTAATCTTAATACTTTCTACTGTTTTGAGATTCAAAATTTAAACACATTCGTTTAAAGAACAGTTCCAAATTCAAAATTGCCGGGAAATAACGAAACGACAGAACTTAAAAGGCAGCCTTACGTAATTATTCGTATTAATAATAAAGTGATTGTCAAGCCCAAACGAGGGGAACAGAATTATAAAAGCTTTCAATGTAACTTTGAGAAATCCAGGTAACACATCTGACATTGAACTTTCAAAAACATCCACCATATTTACCAACTTTCCAACAGATTCATAATAGAGCTAATACTTTGGTAAATAATTTATGACTTTATTTCACCCACAGTAAAGCTCATTATATTTCCGGGACCGACTAGTTGGCTGACAGATTATTGAAAGTACCTACTTCATTTGGCAGTACGGTCGCGTGGCAAAGCTTATACGAAAGTTTTGGCAGTGTGTGTTCTGTGGCACTTTTAGCCTTTCCTGTTTGCAGATTAAAGTCACATTATCGACGCCATTTAAAATTATATCGACGATACTTAGCCCCAAAGTTGAGGACCAGCTTATCTCTGACATTACATAGGAACTGCTTGAAAAAGGCAGAACCGAATTAAGTATATAGGTAAATAAATAAATAAATATTCTGGGACATTTTACACAGCACCATCTAGTCCCAAACTAAGCAGAGCTTGTACTATGGGTACTAGACAATGGATATAATACTTATATACTTTTTTTTTGTAAATACATACTTATAATACATAAATCTAAGCAGAGCTTGTACTATAATAAGTACTAGATAATGGATATAATACTTATATACTTTTTTTTGTAAATACATTCTTATAATACATAAGAAACACCCAGACGGACACAAACACTTATATTCATCACATAAATATTTGTGTCCTGTGGGAATCGAACCCACGACCTCATGGTCAGCAGTCCGGTACTCGACCCCTAGACCACAGAGGTCGTCAAAGGTATTAATCTACACTAATATTATAAAGAGGAAGGATTTGATTGTTTGTCTGTTTGTATTGAATAGGCTCCGAAACTACTGGACCAATTTGAAAAATTCTTTTACGATTAGAAGCCGACATTATCCCTGATGAACCTAGGCTACTTTTTACCGCGGGAAAATGCTTCATACCCACGGGAAAACGGGTGAAACCGGGCCGGGCATAAATTCATAAAACAATTTAAACAGATGCATGGTAATGCTATCTATGGTGGAGTTGTAAAATGGCCAGAATTATTTGTTTCCAAAATTTGTTGAAATACTACTTTTTATGAATAATTTCCTTTTTGAGGTTGTAAAAATGTGCTGCTGTGCTGAAAAGTAGAATTGACGAGCAAACTAACTATATAATATACTAGACGTTCAGAATCGGCTACTGTATCGATTACAGTGGTTTTGATTGAGTGGTCTATAGCCCCCTTTTTTATTTATTTTTCCCGGGTGGGTAAATGCGCCTTATGCATACCACCCTGCTTCAGGGATGCAGGACGGTTATGTCGGGCTCTCCGGCCAGGTGGCCAGCATACCGATTAAAACCACCACCACTACCACCTTCCGCATAGTGGTGGGATCATGGGAATCGCTCTCGCATGCTCCTCGATGCCACCGCAATCTATGGTCCCCTGATCCATCAGTGGCTCTACTTATGGAAAACTGAAATCTACTGACGACTGACTGAATGACTGACTGAGACGACTGTAGTGCAGCCACCAGTTTTAGCTTTAGCTGGTATATTTTGGCTAATTTCTTAAAAAAAATGCATAAGTGTCTCAAAATGACTTTAGGGTTTCGTTATTAGAATAATGACTCAATATTCTAATTGACGTGTTTGAGGTCCAACACTTATTTAGTTACACGTTGTATATCCAAAAATTACTATGCATAATAATATGCTATAAGACTTAACAACTGAGGTCAAAGGATGATAAAGTGCTAGCAGTACTATACTCAAAAAATAATAATTTTGGTCTTACTTTTGCTTAGTGAGTGTGAAAGAGTATTTATTGTTCATGTATTTAATGTCAATGACCGGAAGTCAATACAATATCTATTACAATTAATATTAACAGTGGAGTTAACAAATAGCGTAATAGCTAGTATTAATCAAATGAGTGTCTATTAATTGGATTGTTCAGAAGAGCACGCTAACACTAAGTAGAAGATCTGAAAAATAGTAATGTCTCATGCCTCTACAGGCAAACGCAAACACTCTGGCCTTAATTGTGGAGTACCTACGTACTCCACAATTAAGGCAAGAGTGTTTGCGTTACTATATTAAATAGTAGAGTGCCCTCAAAAACAGATTTCACTAACAAAGAAGAAAAGATTAAACATAAGAAAATCAAAAGTAAAGTTATCAATGACGCTCAGACAGAGGCCGAGTTTGGTACTTAGGTACTTGTGAACGACTGAACACGCACTTAATTAAGCATAATTGTTTGAAAACCGACGAGACGTGCATCTGACGTACAGGATTGATAGGACCTTTGCAAAGACCTAACATTACTGAAAGTGACGCGACATGAGGATTCTTACGAATAGAATAGAAATAATTAAAATAAATACATAACATAATCATCCCATTATTCTGTCCCACTGCTGGGCTCCGGTCTCCTCTCAAAATGAGAGGGATTAGGCTATATCTAGTTCACCACGCTGGCCTAGTTATAATATAATTTTATCCTGAGATTCCTGCCTGGGGGAGGACGAGACAGCGGCCCACGTGCTCCTACATTGTCCGGGGGTCGCCGCATACAGGGCAAAGTACCTCGGTAAACCGAGTACTCTCCGAGAGATCGTCAGCAACATGAACTACCGCTTGCTGGCCTTTCTTGAGGAGTTAGGGTGGCTCGAGTAGATAATTCTTCCCACCCGCACGCAAAATACGCGCTTTGTCGTGGAGTTGCGGAAAATAGCCCACTATACCATACCATACCATGCCATCCTGAGATTCCAAATCCTATATGATTTAATAATATTATAATTCTAATACCCTAATTTCGACTGAATATGACAAATTGCTTTAAAATACATTAAAAGAAGCATACTAAAATTACAATGTGGAAAAATAAGCCAACAAGAAACCCAAGATTCAACCTGACATAAGTTAGCACAACACAAAATTTATAACCTACAAATATAAAAGAAAATTTCAAAGTTCCTCACTTACTCCACAAAAACATTATTTTTACAACAATACACTTAGGCTTTATTCAAGAAAACTTTTTGTATTTTTCTCCTGAAACTGAAACTACAAACAAAGATATAAAAAGCACGTTATCCGAGTAGGCCTGAGCGCACTCCATCAAACTTGGCTCTTCTATTTCTCCCAAATTCTTTTATGGCCGGATTTGCCAAGCCTCCTAAATTAATCTTCGTACAGATTGGGACAATGGGGGACTTAGCAACATAATACAGAATTCTTGTTTGCAAAATTTTGCGCCTACAAAAGATTTGTTCTAAATAAATCGAGCTCACGGTTAAGGGATCTCTTAAAAGCTTCTGTGATTTAAATTTGATTTTTGGAAACAATGATAGCGGATTCACCGTTCCACCTGCATTATACCTTTTGTTCGCCACCGATCCCCTCGACTGTACCTTTAGTATGGCCGTATAAATCGACAGGGCCGAAAACAGTCGTAAAATTCGTTCACAAAGGGAAATCAGTAAAATTGTACGGATGAAAATAGTCGTTAGCCTTTCATTTGGAGTAACTTGTTCACTTGTTGTAATTTTATGGAAGAAGTAGTTATTCTTGGATGTTTTATGTTTTCATTCTTCAAGTCATAGTCGACCTATTGTAATTCAAGTTATGCTATGTTTAATAAAAACATTACTCTCCTTCGGCAGTCGGGTAAAAATGCTTTTATGTCACCTGTCCTTAGAATATTGTTAGGAATCTATATAATCTATACTAATATATAAAGCTGAAGAGTTTGTTTGTCTGTTGGTTTGTTTGTTTGCTTGAACGCGCTAATCTCAGGAACCACTGGTCCGATTTGATAAATTCTTTCAGTGTTAGATAGCCCATTTATTGAGGAAGGCTAAAGGCTATATATAATCACGCTACGCGGACGAAATCGCGGGCAGAAGTTAGTATTTGAATAAAAATGACGCTAATTACTTTTACTGCAAAAAATCTAGTCAGCCGTGACTATGGAGCAAAATCTGTGCCAAGGTAAGACCAGTAAAAACAAAGGTATGGCTAACTTGATACCGTTTTTGACTTAGCCTTGAGACTAGAATAATAATTATATTAGATTATAATATTTTGTTTATCTTTTAAACAAATTGTATTATATTTTTACCGGACTGCGCCAGAAAGAAGAGTTATGTTTTTCGAGTGTGTGTATGTATATATTATGTATATTTAAACTACTTGATGAATTTCAGCTTGACAGGTGCCGCTAGATTTGTCACAATTGTGAGAGTGACTCTAAATCAAAAACTAAAAACAGTAAAATTAAAAAATTAAACCCTACTGCCAAAAACGATGGAAGATGACGAATCTCATGCAAGCGAAAGCATGCATCGCCCTAAAAACTCCAAAGACGAATGCCTACGAAGTCCGACTGCATGAGATTCATGTTTTCAGCTTTTTGGCAGTCGGATTTTATTATCTTCTATCTAAATTATCTTTTTACCGTGGGTTCTCATTGTGTTAATCTCCAAAATAAATGTTTATTGATTTCTTCGTAATATTTAAGGAAAAAATACATTTATGCCGACCTCACAAGCAAACATCAGGTATATTAAAACGAATTGCTTTAACCTATTTTAACTATACATTTAACTCCATCTGAAAATTGAATTTTAACGACATTGTATATCGAGAATTAATCAATTCTAATTGAATTTCTCATTGGATATTTATGTCTACGATTCGAGAGTAGGCATAGGCTTTATGTACCTATATACATATGTATGTATATACTGTTTTGTGACTAAGCAAAGGAATTGGAGCATTCATCTGAAGTACCTACTGTTCTCGTATTAATTTATATCAAGACCGAAGGCTGCCTTCGCTTTCGACATTCGTTATTATTTATACTAGAATATTATATAACTTGGCCTTTAAGCGCGAGCTAACCGCCATTAATAATACTTGTTGGGATTTCATCACATGTTATAGGTACATATCTGTAACCCTATTAGTGTTGGGCACTTGGCAACAATCACATATAATAAGAATTTAAACAGCGTCCCGTGCGTAGCTTCGCCTACGTTAATTTGCCATCTTAATATGCAACCTTTTCAGAACCTAGATTTTTTTTCGTCCATACAAACCTCATTAAGCCCCACCCTCTCAAAAAGGGTGTAAAAATATGATTACAGGGTCAGCAACGTGCGAGTAACAACTCTGGTGTTTCAACCGTCTAACCATCAGGCGGGCCGTATGATTGTTTGCCACCTTAGTATCTAGTATAAAAAAATAACTTTCTACTAACTCTGAACAAAACAAAAAAAGAATTACCCAATTTGGTGCAATCGTTTGGAAGTTATGCGCTTACATTTCGGCGATTATTTTTTATTGATGTAGATAATTATATTATATTAACATTTACATTTAAACATTATGTAATTATTATTATTTTTAAAGGGTACCATTTATTATTATAATTATATTCACTTATTGTACCCATGTCAATAAAACAATACGTGATAATCTATTACATATTCAAGAGTACCCGATATTAACAATTTTGTAAAACAACGAAATAGAGTTTTAATTTTAATTCAACTTAATTTTATTTTTTTAATTTTAATTTAACTTTATTCAATTTTAAGAATCTTACCGTTCTATTTCGAAATATTCGTTCTAGCTTTCGAAATAGATACTTGCCTTAAAGCAAACTAATGGTCTGGTTATTAAGTCCGCTCACAAAGTAGCACTTACGTGTCAATGGCTAGCGCAGAGTAACGACAAAATCTAGGCTTGAAAGAGTCACCGCGCCTTCCAATACTGTGAATACCTACAGGTCGAAAATAGATAAAGGCCTAGTTTAAAAAATAATAAATAAGTATTATATTTTCATGTTTATTTTATTAATTAGCTTACCAACACAAAATACACATATAGCATTAGCTTTTTAAGAGAGGCGCTCGTGGCTAAGTAAAAACAATGCTGATCAACTGTTCTGCAAGGTTAAGCTGCACTCGCTGCGGTCAGTGTATGGATGGGTGATAATTCTTAACACTTCGAAATCCCGCTGTACCTCGAAGAGTACGTAAAGCAGTCGGTTGCCATTGCCACACGAACATCTATGATTATTGAGAGTTGTGTACCTAGGATTCGAACTGGAGACCCTCGACTTGGCTTCAATGGTCAGATAATATACATAACGTTACAATCAGGACGTCTATATTCTCCGAAGGATTACGCTGAGTCATACTATGTATACTCACAGTTCGCGGGTATATTTATGTCCTGTAGAGATTGCCGTAAAAAGTTGATTTTACTGTGAGTTGGCTGGATGGAAAATCAATATACAATAAACAATGATTCAAATATAGTAATATTGTGTTGAAGGGTGAAGACATTGAAAAATTTTAAAGCATTCGTCTCTTGGTTTTCTGCTAATATAGAAATAATTTTAATTTCCTTCGATAGGAGCCTTCGGAGCCTTCGATACTCCACAGTCCTATGTAATACGGGACGAGTCTAAGGTCAATGCCGTGCCGTCAATGGGCGCCGGCCGCCGCCACTAACATTTTGTTCGACCTGGGAAACGAACCCAGGATCCTTAACGTAGCAGTTGCGCTCAGGACCACTAGGCTAATAGCAGTTTTTTTTATAAAATATAGATAAAGGGCGGAGAAGAAAACAGACTGTATGTACAGTCTAATGTTTTATCAAAGCATAGTTATCATAGACAGACAACAAATAAATTAAATAAAACAACGACTTTCAACTGAGAGATCTAACATTACTTAGACCAAAAAAGAGCAAATTTGTCTGCAATTTCGTACCTTGCTTGAGGGTAATTTTGCAACGGACAACTTTGAAAATATGCTCCGGACGACACTAAAAACTTCAACCACATTGCATCTCCCCTAAGAGCCAATATGGCCGCCGGTCAGATTATTTTTACAATTCGTATTTACAAGAGTCAATTTTGTATTTTGAGCGATTCTTGTTTAAGTACCTTATCTAATCATGCGATTTGTAAGGTTAAGGTGCGCTTGCCTCGGTCAACTTGTGGATGGGTGACCATTCTCAAGCTTTGCCCTGGACAGTGTTCAAAGACGTCGGTGCTATTATTTTGACTTCAACTAACGATTGTCAAAAACCCTAACAACCAATCTATGCACAAGATATGGTTTATGCCCAGAATATGGGTGGCACCCCTCGCATAACAGTTGCTTCGTGTAAAATACCAATATTCAGTCGTATCTGGTTAAATTGGAAGCTTACCTCCACATAATTGGGTAAAGACAAGATTTAAATTTATAGGTAAGTATAGCAACACTACGATCTACGATGGAGCGTGCTTGCCCAGAAGAAACCGAATCACTCGTGGTTTAGATTATATCTATCGGGGAAGACCCACTCAGGAAGCGCATTGCACATTTCTCTACGCATGACAAAAGTAGTACTTAGATATTTTTCAAATATTTGTCCATGAAGATTTTTTCAAATTTGTCCAAGAAATATTAGGATAGGAAAGGACTAACAGATTTTTCTTCAATTGAATTCAGTTCGTTGAATGACAATCGACAATAAAAAATAAAAAAATATTACAATATATCATCATGCTTGTATTTCCCGAAAGGGTAGGCAGAGGAGTCCCACAGCTCGCTGGTATATTTAGGCCATAGGGGGCGAGCCTATTCTAAACTTCGAGCTGCTACTGAGAATTTCATATAAAAACACTTTGCTCAGCTGCTAACGTAGCAGTCACGGTTAGAACTAAAGAAGAAAGAAAGAAGAAAAGTATTTACTATATTTATAACTACTAGACTAATGAGGGAGTTTAAATCTAAAAATACAGGCAGCGTTTGTCCCTGGTGGCCGATTCAACTAAGAAATTTTCGTTCATCGCTACACTAAAAGGAGCTTAATGATAGCTTGTAACTATTTCATTATATAACTGTTGTAATGGATGATAGGCAGAAAGAAACATTACCATTTAAATTAATTCGGATAATTAAACTTTTACCAAATAGATATGTGAGTGTCTCTCATAATTCTCCTAACTACTCCTAACTCTAACCTACTCTCTTCTAACTAAAGACAACAACAAAATGAACGAGTTATATGGCTATATCTGAATATTTGACACTGAGATTGAACGGATACTAATGTTCCAACCACCTGGGGCCCTAGTCTGCTATTTCAATTGACTCAGAATGACCGTCCAATGGCACTAAATGACATAAGAAATGACAGATTTCGTAGAGAAAAGTGTCAAAAATCAACCATTATGAAGTCACTGAATCCCAATTCTGACACAACTGAATAGTAGACTCGGCACCCTGAAGATATGTTGTAATTGCCGCCCATAGATACCGGGAGTTGTTGATAGGTACGTAGCCGAGCTTCTAAGAGCGAACTGCTGACTAGAGCCACAGCAACCGAAGGGATAACTAGCTCTTACGCGCTAAAGTAAAGACACACGAAGGAGCTTTACGATAGAATCCGACTGGGTCACCAGCCAGTCATAACCCAACAGATCAGATATTTTCTCGCCTCTTACGAGATGAATATTTTTGAAAAGAAGTCAGGGATCGCATTCTCACCCATTCCCATACTTCAAACATTTTCAATTACCAAAATTGGTCTTCACATGAAATAATACCTCTGCCAGGTATACCTATTGGATAAAAAAACCTTGACCAAACTTCACTACAATGATTTTCTGTTAAAGTTAAACTACTAATTCTTTTATGTTTAATCCTATAACAATAGCTGAAATAACTATATAGTTTCACAGTTATAAAACTAAGTTTCGTACTAATCCACTTTCATTATTTTATTTATGTTTAATCGAGTGAATATGTCGTTCACAATAATCTTATTATGGCTGTGCTAGTCACGCGCATAAACTTATATGTTCAACTATTAATCTAATTGTAAGCGACTTATTCTCATGAAACGTATAAACTAAAATAAAAATAGTATTTTTTTCATTATTAGCAGAAAAAGTAGTGACCACTGTAATTTTTAAAAATACGGAGGTATCTTCAAACTACTTGGTAAGATTTAAACAAGTCATTTTGTAACGATATCGTCATGCCCAGTCTGCAGCTACCTCTCAGAGCAAACACACGCTATACTCTTGTACAGTAATATTATAATTTTCTGTACATTATACTTTTTATTCAGTAGTCAGTGTAGAGTTGTAACGTATCATTTTACCAGCGACCTCCAGTACACTACAATAAGCAATGTTTTTCACGAAAAAAGTAATTATTGTAACCAACATCTAACCTAATTTGTGCGATATGTAAAATCAGTTAAAATACCCAAAACAGGTAAAATCTTTGTGAATAGCCACAAGGTTACGCAATTCTACATTAATTCCAAGCCGTTTGATCGCAATCATTACATCTGACGTATCAAACAGAAAGATCCATGGCATAAGCCGCCGACCTAAAAAATGAAAGTTGCAAGCAGGCCATAAAATTCGGCAATTTTACGGATTTCCGATTTTCAATGTTCGATTCACCGTGAACAGTCGATGCTTGGGCGAGCGAAAACTTACAGCAATAGACAGTTTTCTAGCGCGACAACCCTATCTGTGACGATTTTACGAATACACGTGATTTTCAATTTCGTGGTCTTGTATCTGTTGCTAACCCTAATTTTACGTGACCTTTTAGAGCCTTTGTGATGTTCCGGGTGCTAGAAATTTATTACACCTATGATATTCACGCTCGTTCGGCCGGCTATACACAGATATTGCTGTCGTTTGTGATAATACTCGTAATTTAAAACGACAACAACCCTAGGGTTGACTGCTGATCGAAGGGTCGTGGGGTTAAATGGGAATCTATTAGGCTATTACCCACAGACAACTTATCGGGTCATATCTTTTTGATGACTCGTGCAAATGACTAGAATCATATTACCGACATTCAGTCGTATCTGGTTAGACTGGAAGCCTACCTCGACTTAATTGTGTAAAGAGGAATAGGTTGATGGATGTTATAATTTAATGTATAGCTGTAAAAAGCGTGAATATTTATCCAGAAAATATTAGAATAGGAAAGGACTATCAAACTATTCTTGAAATGAGTTCATGGCATCGAATTACAGTTGATTAACGACGAAGAAAAATAAATTAAAACATAATTATATATGTACATATAACGCTTGTATTCCCCGAAAGGTTAGGCAGTGGCGTACAAATGTGTCACCAGTATGTTTACGTCCCAAGAAATAGGAGACGAGCAATGTCATTAACCGGGAACGATTCCAAACTCAGAGCTGCTACCGAGAATTTAATATAGGTATAAAATAATATAGAAGATGTACATGTAATAGTTATACTACAAACAGGTCCCGACTATGGCGATAAGTAAATTTCAATCTAATGAAATTTACTGCACGCTTTGCCATATTTTGCTGATATAATATAACAATATATTACTGCATAATATATTGTAGCAAGATGACACCTACAATTAATACTTGCGCTGGGTGTAACAAATCTATCAAGATGAAGGAATTATTGAAATGTGGTATATGTACCCGAAAATACGACCTGGAATGTGCTAATGTCACGCATAAACAGTTTAATCAGATGGACCTGACCCTTAAAAACCCTTGGAAATGTCCCGAATGCCGCTGCAAGCAACCTAAAACTGACAACTCTAATACGCCAATTCGACCTACTCTCAATCCTGTAGGTAGTTCATCTGAAAACTGCAATGTTACATTTCGCGGAAAGCCAAGTTACACAACTCCAGATATTGAGGGTGACTACATTACTGAAAATAAACTGCGGTCTATTTTGAAGCAAGAAATTACGATGATCATCAAGTCTACTGTCGAAAGTGTTATGTCGGAACAATTAAGAGCTATCAACGAACAAATGTCGGGCTTCCAAGAGGCAATGTCTTTCTTCAACCATTTATATGAGGATCTAAAATCTAAAATAGAGGAAAAATCTACTGCTGTTGTTGAGCTGCAGAAGGAGAACGCTGAATTGAAGTCATCTGTGAGGGATCTCTCTGACAGGTTGTGTTCGGTAGAACAAAATATGCGTGAAGCTAACGTCGAAATTGTTGGCGTCCCTGAATTCAGAAATGAAAACTTAACCAATACAGTCGTGCAATTAGCCAAAACCGTGGACAGTCCCATTAATGACGATGATATCCTACATGTGACTCGAGTTGCAAAAATAAACAAGCATAGTGATAAACCTCGCTCAATTGTTGTAAAACTTCGCAGTCCCCGAAAACGTGATATCTTACTCGCTGCTGTCACCAACTTCAACAGGAAAAATGCTAAGGAAAAACTGAGCTCGCAGCATTTGGGACTTGGTGGCCCTAAAGTCCCAGTCTTTGTCGCAGAACACCTGACACCGGCTAACAAGTCGTTACATGCTGCTACTCGCAAGAAAACCAAAGAACAAGGTTACAAGTTCGTCTGGGTACGTAATGGTAGAATATTTGTACGTAAGGATGAACTAAGTCAGGCGATCTTAATTCGTAGTATAGACAGCTTAAATATAATTGTCTAAATAAATATGATTGTATTGATGAGTGCGCTGGAAATAACAACTGTTAATGATGCTTGACATATACTACCAGAATGTCCGTGGTATTCGGACTAAGACTAGTGATATTTACAATAACATATCTCTGAATGACTACCCTATCATTGCCTTAACCGAAACTTGGCTAAATGAAAATATATGTAATCGAGAGATTTTTGACTCTAGATACATAGTCTATAGAAGGGATCGCTGTTTGTCGAGGGGATCCAAAAAGGATGGTGGAGGGGTATTGGTGTCAGTATCACGTAATATTCCATCTGCTCGAGTTGAATCTTGGGAAAGCGATTGTGAAGACATATGGGTCACGCTACAAATTAAATGTGGTAATCTAGTCAAACGAATTGCTTTATGCGTCATCTACTTACCTCCACCGGTCCGATTGGAATCACTCAACAAGTTCCTCGATAATACCTCTAATGTTATGAACCATGTTAGTGACATAGTTATTATGGGTGATTTAAATTTAAGTTTTATCAAATGGACCAAAGAGTCCTTGAGTCATCTAATCCCGTCAAATTATAATTGTGCACTAGGTTACTCTTTTACAGATTTCATCACAGAAAATAACTTAAAGCAAATAAATGCCATAAGTAATATAGACGGTAATTTTTTAGATATAATTCTCACGAATCTACCGGACAGCACTGTAGTAATGCCTTCTAGTTTAGTCACTAAAGTGGATCTAAAACATCCTCCCCTTCTTCTTAATTTCACTACACATTTTTCGCAAAGTCACTTGGAATCAAATTCTAGATGCGACTTTAACTTTTTTAAAGCCGACTATAAAAAAATAATAACAAAGCTAAAAAGTATTAACTGGAACAATATGTTCTCAGAATCTGTAACAGTGAATGATATGCTATCCACCTTTTACGAACTGTTAAGAGATATTTTTGCACAGTATGTACCTAAACGAAGGGCAAGTTTGTCTGAGTTTCCGCCTTGGTTTGACACTGCACTTAGAAAGCTTCTCTCAGAAAAGAATTCTAAGCGACTTAAGTACATGAAGTACAAAAACCCTCGTGATAAGCTTGAGTACGAAATTCTGCGTAATCGTTGCCAGAAACAATTGAAGGCATGTTATAAAAAGTATATCACCCGAGTAGAAGATAATATTGTTAAAAACCCCAAATTTTTATGGAATTATATTAAGAATAAGCGCAAGGGAGATCTGTCATTACCTGGTATTATGCATTCTGATGAGCTATGTGAGGATAACGGTCCTGGTATAGCAAATCTCTTTGCAAGTCACTTCTCCTCCGTTTACAGTACCTCTTCTAATCCAACGTTACATTGTGTCATAAATTCAACATCAAGTAGCTCTTTAGGCCGCATTAGATTCACAGAAAGAGAAGTTCTGAATAAGATCAAGAGATTGGACTCTTTAAAGGGCGCGGGTCCGGATATGATACCTCCTCTATTTGTCAAACGTTGTGGACAATATCTCGCTCTGCCACTCTGCCTAATCTTCAATCGTTCTTTCGAGGATGGTGTTTTTCCGGACGAATGGAAAAAAGCTCGAATCGTACCCGTGTTTAAAAAAGGTGAGCAGAATAATGTAAAAAACTACCGTCCTATTTCCATTCTGTCTTGTTTTTCCAAACTGTGTGAGTCCCTACTATGTCCTATCATTACACAATACATGAATGGTATCATCACAACTGCACAACATGGTTTTATAGCCGGCCGCTCCGTTCAAACCAACCTTGTGAATTTCGTGTCGGATCTGTCTGTGGCTGTTGACAATGGGAAACAAATTGATGCAGTATACACAGACTTTTCTAGTGCTTTTGACAAAGTCAGTCATTCCCTTTTGCTAAGTAAGCTTGAGTACCATGGCATTTATGGAAATCTTTTAAATTGGTTTCAATCCTATCTATTCCAAAGACCACAGATAGTATCAGTAAAAGGGTATGACTCAGAAATATACTTTGCCAAGTCTGGTGTACCGCAGGGCTCTCATCTTGGACCCATATTGTTCACTGTTTTTATCAATGATATCACAAATCACATTAAACACTCTAAATTTTCCCTATACGCAGATGATTTGAAGATATATCGAGAAGTAAATTCTATATCCGATGTTGATTTAATTCAAAGCGACCTTGACCGAATTCGAGACTGGTGTCACACAAATTCTATGACTCTCAACGCAGCTAAATGTTATCACATCAAGTACACAAAAAGAAGAACTCCTATACACTCGAACTACAACATAAACGGAACTATACTGCAGGAAGGTATTGAAATTAGAGATCTGGGTGTTATTATAGACAGGAAACTAACCTTTACCTCACATATTAACGCGGCAGCGAAAAAAGGGGCTCGGATGTTAGGATTCATAAAAAGGAACACCAAAGAGTTTCGTCTTATACGGACAAAAACAATCCTTTATAATAGTCTAGTACAAAGTCATCTGGAATTTGCTTCTGTAGTGTGGAATCCCATATATGCTGTACAATCACAGAGAATTGAGTGTGTCCAACGAGCGTTTACCAGACATCTGGCGTACATCTCATCCGGAATCTCACATAGGGTCCCATACTACCATAGACTGAATTTCTTTAAAATGAATACTCTCCATAATCGTCGCAAAATTCATGATATTCTATTTTTACACAAAATCCTTAATGGAATGGTAGACTGCAATGAATTAGTAAATAATATTAAACTCACTGTTCCCTCCAGAATACCGCGATACCCCATCACTAAACTATTCCACATTCCATTCTGCAGAACCAATGTAGGTAAACGCTCACCCCAGGCACGAATCTGCAGTGAGTACAACTCTTTGTGCGGGAGCTCGGACAATTTTGACATTTTTCACGATCCCTACAATAAGTTTAAGCGCAAAGTTGAAATAAGCGTTTAATTGATTTCACAATAATAATAATAATATATTTAAATTAAATTAGGATTAATTGTATTTTTTGTTCTCGATAGAGATTTGTGTTTTTATGATTTCATGTTAATTTGTACGTTATCTGATAATATGTTGATTTTATTTGATTTTATTTGGTTTGTATCCATATAATTCCGTCCATTTCATTTTTTTTTACTTTTTCTTTTCTTTGGCTTATGTTTACATGCAGTGAATGTTGTGTACATCTGTTATAGATATACATACAAGATTTCTGTCTCAATCATAAATTATAAAAAAATGTATCATTATGTATATTGTTGATGTACCTTATTAATAAATAAATAAATAAATAAATAAATGTAGTATAGGCTAAGATAACCATCTAAGTTAGAACAACGTTGGCAGAAAACTTGCCCTGAATAGTTTAGACTAGCGGTGCCTAATCAAAATTATTTGGAAGCAAATTTGGCTAGGCTGGATATTTTTAGTAAGTAGTTAAACCGCCCTCCAAAAAATAATTACTTTCGAAAGGCGAAGTCGGTGGCGAAAACAAAACAAAATCGAAGTCACCGACTTCCGAAGCTGTGTTTGTCTGTTTTTGTTGTTTGTTTTTATTGGCATGGGGGGGGGGGGGCAAACGAGCAGACAGGTCGCCTGATTGTAAGCGATTACCCGCGACACCAGAGGAGTCGCAAGTGCGATGCTGGTCTTTTAAAAGGGTTTAGGCCTCCGGTATCCCGACTCACTCGGCGGAACACAACGTAAGCGTTGTTTCACGCCGGCTTTCTGTGCTGTTTCTTTAAATGAAATGTTTCCTCAAGGCTTTCTTCTTCTTCGTGAGAAGGATAGGATTTTGGCTTTTACTCGTAATTTGAAATCAACTCCAACCTCCTCTGGTCTAGGCACTTGTTTACCTGTGAGAGGGCGAATAACTAGAAAATTAATAATGTAGCGAGCAAAGCTGATTACTTTATTACCTAACGAGACTTCGTTAGAAGTACGTAATAAATGATTCTTATTTACCGTTTGTAATGAAACTTAACTCCTCTATTTATATACATCGAGTTTCTTCATCTTCTTTCTCTACATACCATCACGCCTGTATTCCCCGAAGGGTTAGGCAGAGGCGTACTAATTTACCACCCACAGTTTGCTGATATATATTCAAATCCTACGTGATAAGGGGCGAGCCTATGCCTAGGGGGCGAGCGGGTGTCCATGGTCGGCTGTTATGCTACCATTAGGCAATCCTGCTCATTTGCTTTAGGCAAAGGTGTAGCGTCTAACTGTACCTTTAGAGCCTGGCAAACATCTCAAGAAAAACAAGATCGCATGATCGGTGATAACTGGCAGTGCGTACTACGAGTGTTCGCTGTCTCTTTCATTCACGATTCAAAATTATCTGCCACGAACTAATGTACCAATTGTCACCATTGTCACCAGTGTGTCACCAACACATCAAATAACCACATACCGTCAAATGTCCCAACGGATAACAAACTCTATACATTGATGATTAAATTGAAAATAGATTGAAAAAATTTGACAATTTGATTTCCAGTTCCCACTGGAGAACTATTAGGTCTTATGTAATCCTATTCCAAACTCCGACCTGCGTTTTACTAGAACATTTTTTTATTGAGGAAACCGTTGCCCCATACTTAGTTTTTCACTTTTTATCGTGGGTGCTGCGTACAAACAAAAAATCTCAGATACATAAACAGCCAGACCCGGTACAACTACCGCTGGGTCATACAAATATTTGCTTCGTTTAGGAATAGAACCCACAACACGTGGTGCAAAAGCCGCTCGCTCAGCCTCAACATCAATAACAATGTTTTTTATCTTCATCTTTCGGTTATTTACGTTTTAGAAAGCAGAGGTTTAGATGATAAAATAAAGGTCGGACACATAAACTATATTAGAAATGATTGCTACTTTTAATTTCATACATTTTGACGACACGTTTGACGTAGCGGCTGAGCAATCGGCGACACGTGTTGTGGGTTCGATCCCCACACGGAGCAAATATTTGTATGATCTACGGGTAATTGTTCCGGGTCTGGGCGTTTGTGTATGTGAGAATTTGTGTTTGTAAACGTACCCACGATACCAGGAGAAAATCCTAGTGTGGGGCAACGTTTTTAAAAAAAAAACTTATAGAAAAACACTATGACGAAATGTGTGTTCCCAATCGTCGTTTCTTTCAGTAAACGCATCAAAGAAATAAATAGAAAGCATCTAGGCATAATCCAGTTTTCTGTATAATGAATACTTATTCCCTAATGTAGGAGCTTATTTGAAAAGTATTCAAGGAAATTTTCTCCCCACCCCCTACTCAAGCGAATTTCCCCGCAGAAAGTTCCGAAATCAATTTTGTATTTTATTTCTCTCTAGTGGCGGATCTAATCAATACACATTATGCCCTAAACGGTTTCCCCGGTTAAGTTTCCCCTAGATACAGGTAAATACGTCTTATTTATAATAGAAACGTGATAAGTGGCGGTCGGATACTATTATTCGACCAATTTATAGGACTTGGTTTATTTTTCGAGGTCGCTTGGTGTTTAGAAATAGTTTATATAGTTAGAAGAAAAATATTGTCATTTTTATAATGCGTGGTGGACTGACTGATAATAACGTAAGATTATAATGTATGGCATAGTTATGCTAGCCTTGGTTTGTTTATAGATGGGTGATAAATTAGAATGGTGATAAATCTTTTTTTTTTTTATATGATTATATATTCTATTTTTATTATATTTGTGATAAATCATTAATGATATTATAAGCAGAAATAGTTTGATAACCAGTCTCTCTATTCTAGAATATCAGTTTTCACGGTATCGAGACTCAAACTACAGAAGTCACTTTGTGTAAAATATGTAGGCGCATCTGATTAAATAAATAAATAAATATTCTGGGACATTTTTCACCAGCTAGTCCCAAACTAAGCAGAGCTTGTACTATGGGTACTAGATAATGGATATAATACTTATATACTTTTTTTTTGTAAATACATACTTATAATACATAAGAAACACCCAGACGAACACAAACACTTATATTCATCACATAAATTTTTGTGTCCTGTGGGAATCGAACTCACGACCTCATGGTCAGCAGTCCGGTACTCCTACCACTAAACCACAGACATCGTCGATCGTCGTCGAGAGGTCGATTAGGCTGAAAGCTGACGCCAAACATTTGAGAAATTGAGAAAATGCTGAAAAATATGGATTTTTGAAATGATAGGAGGATGGATGTTTGAATTCTAGGAGGATGGATGTTTAAAACTTGACTTTTTTGTAGAAATAGGCTTGTGCCTACAGATAGTAGTTCCGGGTCGAGGAAACCGTCGAGAAAATTTATATTGAAATTTCACCTTTCCTTGTGTGCCTTATCCTGATCTTTAATCTTGTTTTAAAAAAGAGGTAGGTACACTGATGATCTACACACGGGTCCTACAATAAAAGACCAAAAAATAATGTGTTTTATATCCCGGGGTCAGACAGAGGCGTACTGCTGTACACCTGCTGTTTCGGTCTCATATCAGAGGGCGAGTCTATTACCATTAACCGGGCATGAACCAAAACTCCCAGCTGCTACTGTGAATTTCATAAAAAATCCCAATAACACTTTGCTCTACCTGAGAATCGAACCCAAGACTTCTGGCGCAAGGGTCGTGCTAAAGACCACTAGACTATTAATAATAGTTTAATAGTTTATTGTCAAACAATTTACATAGTAGTTGAACACTGACACCCAAGCTAAGATTGAACTTGTGTTATGGGTGTCAGGCTCGCATTTTAATGACATTACGTTTGCAACATTCGAAGGGCGTTCAATATAACTATTACAAAAATTTTATGTCTAAGGTATTGTGTCTGCATGATTGTGAGTTTATGTCCGGTGTACGTGTGTGTTGTGTGCGTTTTGTGTTGTTGACTAATGAGGTAGTGATGCTATTTAGACAATTGACTGCTGTATTTTTTTTTCCGAAATCTTTCTATTACTCATTTTTTTTTTCACAGTTTCGATGCTCCAATGAACAAACAAAAAGTACAACTCACTCCAAAGCAATAAAATAATTTCCACAACAAACATTCAGTAATGATATGATAGCTGTCAAAAACAGGAAAGCTCTCATTACTAACACTTTTACTACATACAATATTTAAGGGTTCATTAACTTCCATACAACTATATATTTACATGAAGAAAATTTATTTAAGTTAATATACCTACCACGCCTTTCAAGTGAGTGCCCGAAGAGGTATTTATTTGAACATACCTTTTTATTCACAAAAAAAAAACGTTATTTTTGTCATAATTTACGTCTTTATATGATCTAACCTCATGACGTATCGTATACGCCTTAGTTAAGTAGATGTCAATAGTTACTGGTCAGCGCTTACTTGCTGTGGCAATTCCTTTTTTTATATATGTATAAGTAATGAATGGATCTTGCTCATCAAACTGCATCATTCTCAGTAACTATTTAATAACAAAGTTGTAAAGCTTAATATTGTAATCCAAGATGATATATTTTTTTAAAAGAATACCTATCTATGGAGTTTCTTGCCGGCTCTTCTCCATATGACCCACTTTTTGAAACCGTGCAACTAGTTTAACTTTTCAAAAGTACCTTTTATAATGGTCTAATTGAAATAAAACATGTTGACTTTGACTTTGACTTATTTATTTCATTTATTAATCATCCATTGAATAATTAATTAATTGAATTAATGCAAAAGTAAATATTTATCCTCTGAACTTACTTAATCAATTGTAAAATAAAAGTCCAGGAGGCCCTCCAAAGTATGTCCTACGAAGATACAGAGAAGTTACTTAATTTAAGTAGTAATAAGTTAGTTAATTGTACTAAAGTAAGATTAATAATTGTAATAATTATTGCTTTTTCTTTTATGTTTTTCTATTTATACCGGATTATGGAATCTGTGTTTGTTAATTAATTCATTTAATAATTAATTATCCTTCGATTAAGTTATAATTTATTTTTTGTCAGTATGTATTTTGTTTGTGATTATTTTAGATTTTATTAGCTCTATTCGCCTGAAACACAGGATTACCTAGTTCAGGCACATGTATAATATTGTAATTAATTTATACTTTATATTACCTAGTTTATACTTATTTCAGCAAATAGTGTTCACTGAATAAATTATTCTATTCTATTCTAATGATAAACAATTAAATTTGGCCTCATTAGCCAAGTGGTCCCGACCGCGACTTCGATTCCCAGGTCGATCAAAGTGTTATTGGGTTTTTCTATGAATTTCCCAGTAGCAGCTCGAAGTTAGGAATTTGTGCTCGGATAATGGCAATAGGCTCGCCCCCTATTACATGGGACCTAAAAATACCAGCGAACTGTGGGTGTACATTAGTACGCCTCTGCCTAACCTTTCGGGGAATCCAGGCGTGATGGTATGTTATGTTATGTTGATTAAAATAACCTTATTTGATGTATCTAACATCAAATTAGGGTCATATGGAATCAAAATAAACATACATAATTAACCCATTATACTGTCCCACTGCTGGGCACGGGTCTCCTCTCAAAATGTAGTCCACCACGCTAGCCAGATGCGGGTTGGCAGACTTCACATGCCATGCCGTCCATAAAATTTCTCAGTCATGCAAGTTTCCTCACGATGTTTTCCTTCACCATTTAAGCGCGTGATCAACCATTAATACGCACATGACCTCGAAAATTCAAGACTTGGATTCGAAGTCAAGATCTTTGACTTGGCAGTCCAATGGTCATATCACTAGGTTATGATGACCTCGGAATCAAAATGACTAAACGCAATGAACACAATCTTGTTAGCAGAAAACACATTTTTAGAGCAAATTACGCTGTGATTAGGTTAGGTTAATAGGTTTACATTACCGGCCTCCTTATTCTTATGGACTTGAGTGCTACTACTATGCCGGAGGTCTTGGTTCAATTCCCAGGTCGAGCAAAATGTTTTTACTTTGGATTTGTGCGGCAAAAATCTTCTAGACATATCAGCGAACTGCGAGTGAATATTATTACTATATCTCTGCCTAACCCGCGGAGAATTCGAGCGTGATGGTATAATTTTATATTGTGCACGTGTACATGCATACTACACGTTTATACTACGAGAGTAGCGTAACACATACGCTGTGTTATCTAAGCACTACATGTCTTCACGCTTCACCGACTTCAACCCGTATGGAGCGCTAGCTCGATAGCTCGTGCCTAAAAAAATCCCTACTGTTCAAGCTAAATAATTAAACATACCTACTTATTTTTTTATTGACTTTGTGATGGCACTGATTTCTGATACTAAGTCTTCATCCTCCGTGCCTTTTCCCAACCCCAACAGAACCAGTCTGTCCTCCGATTATCGGTATTGGCCAGAAATTTGGTATTGAATATCAGTATTTTACCCGAAGCGACTGCCATCAGACCTCCACATCCCAATTTCTGGGCAATATTGATATTCGAAGGATAGACTGGTTGCCAGGCTTTTTGGGCTTTTGACTACCACTAACAATATTGTCAAAGATGTTCGTATAATAGCCGGCACCGACGGCTTTACGTGCTCTAGCTACGAGCCCCTCTATCTTTCTGACACTAAGTACTTGTTAGTAATTTTAACATTAAAACGTCCAACACCTCACTCTGTGACCATGGATACTGTAAAGTATATTTTTTAAAGTAGTTTTATTTCAATTTTGTAATCGGTATTAATACCTATCTCTCAATGGTTTTCCTCGTTGGGATCGAAATTTTACATAACCATTTATTTCTGTAAATAGATATTTTAAAGACACCCTTAGAATGCAATGTTTTACATTTTTTTACCTACTTTTTACTGGCATTTCTTACCTGACCTATAGATAAACATACCGGCGAACTGTAGTTGTACATTAGTATATCTACCTCTGCCTAGCCCTTGAGGATACAGGCGTGATTGTAATATATTTTCTAGCCCTAAAACGACTTTGTAGTAAAAAGAAGGGTTTGAATAAAGAAAAATTGCGTTATTATATAGCAGCTGCTTATCACTCTGTAAGTCGTAAAGTCGGCTGAGAGAAAGGTTTGTTTATATAGATAAACAATGGGTTGATAAAGGGCTTTTGTCACTACGTTTATCAAATTTTGTCGGCCATTTATATCAAACGCAGTTTGGTGTAGTGTTTTGGTATTGTATCTTCCTCACAACGAAAAACAAACACAATCCTATTTCAAATCTAAGAAACAAAAGAACAAGCACAATTCACAAGCTGTTCATGCCTATACGACTCCGGTATAATGATAAACAAACACAATCCTGTTCCTATTTCAAATCTAAGAAACAAAAGAACAAGCACAATTCGCAAGCTCTTCATGCCTATACGACTCCGGTATAATGATAAACAAACACAATCCTGTTCCTATTTCAAATCTAAGAAACAAAAGAACAAGCAAAATTCGCAAGCTGTTCATGCCTATACGACTCCGGTATAATGACAAATAGTCTGTTTTGTTAATTAGTTAGACTTTTGGTTTCATAGCTTTCTATAAATGATATTGACTAATCGGAAAGTTACTCAATTACAGACACAATATAGCATTTAAAACTATTTGTTCTTAGGCGCCGGGACCCTAATGATTAAAAACATAGCTGATGTATGTCCCGAATACTATAAAAACTTCAAAATTTAAATTTGCAACAATACACCGTTACTAAAATATGTGGCACATCAAAGAAAAATGTACGCACATCTTCTCAATCCATCTGAATTGAGAAGATGTGTAAATGTGTAATCTGCGACTTACTGACGGACAAACTATCTTTTGTCAAAATAATCACGTACGTAATCAACTCAATCAATTCTTATTTGCGAGATATAGGTAATGACAGACAAGGACAACTTTCCTTGAAAAAAAAAATGATTTCTCACTCCATAAAGACAATTCAACCTCTTTTGTGTCTAAAAATACGTTAATCCCGTCCAAGCTAAGTGATGTCGGTCGTAAACGCGTAGGCCAGATAACTGAACAAAATAAAGTGGGGAATTAAGGGGATGACTTCTGCCAGCACTCAATTATCATATTAGGCTATTTCCCCATTTAAACTGGTTCCAGAAAAAGAGGATTTGAGAATTCGCGTTTGACATTAGAATTTAAAAAAAATTTACATCACCAATATCTGAAGAATAATTCTGCTAATATTTTTTCAAAAATATAATTTCGAACCGGTCTCAGTGTAAGAAATGTCACAATCTAATTTGTTCACATTTGGCGTTGGTTTAACTTTAGTAGAATATCATTTGAGAATAACATCTAGGTTCAGTATCACAAAACTGATATTTTGAACATTGCTAAATTACCATTCTATTTTTAAACGTAAAATAAATCATACAAGTAATATAAAATATCAGTTCCGATATGAAAACAGACTGAATATTCCATATTCGCAGATGAACGGTTACTGCTAGTGAACTGTCACTATTACAACTCGTACCGTTTTGCTTCCTAAACGCAAAGAGAACAACAATACATGCATAATTAATCGGATTCCGGCTGTATTCACGTCGCTTGAAGTCGTATGTACAGGGTATATGCACATTTCATGCTAGTCATCGTTCGAAATGAAATCTAGTTCATATCGTTCTCACACTATTCTACATACTAATTTTGTTTTTTTTTTTTTAATAATATCAATATGACCATAAAATCCGTAAAAAGTAGTTTCATTTCAATGTCTAATATTCGGGTCAGTGTTAATAAACCTCCTCCTTCTTGGAGTCTACATTTTGCTGGAAGTTATAAACAGTGATTTAATGATTTTTGTTCGATATAAAGTACTTTTAACTTCGTAAAATAATTAATTATAAAAGCTTTTTGTTTAACAAAAAGAAAAGCAAGAATAAAATAAAAATTTAGTAAAAAAGATTGTTTATCTTTTTCCTTGCAAATAAAAGAAAAGGAAATATCTGAATAAAATAGTTACTTTACATCTTTGTAAAGGCAAAAATAAAACTATACTCGTATTCTAATAAATTCAAACCTTTAGCATTTATAAATATTTCCACATATCTCGCAATATCGCCGTTCCATTTCAAAGAAAACTGTACGCTTTTACGCTTAAGACTTACATAGGTAAATATACCTTATAAAGATTTACATATGAACGTGAATTTTAGCAAAAATCTCAAAACTTGCGCACAAAATCAACATCTTTACTAAATTCCACCGTAGCTGCTGACACGTCTGTCATAACTGTCTCGAAACGTCAAATTTCAGTTTGCAACCATATATTGAACATTCTATAAAGGTTCACTAATCTATTTCAGACTCTATGTGCTTGGAATAAAGACTAAAAAGCCACTTAATTAGCTTCACGAGCCGCATTTGCAAGTTTGACTTGGGTTATGTTAACTAGGTTAGCCAGAAAATGTATGCCAAAGAGATTTTGGTCGTGTGTCGTCTTTTCTGACAGAACTTTCAACACTTCAAAATAAATTGAAGCCAATTCTGTTGTTTCATTTCAATATTTTTAAAGACGTATAGATATGCATATCTACTCGTACTCTCTACTATCGTTCGTTACACAAATGAAAAAGTTTTTCGTCCAAAAGTTTATTTTCCTTTAGAATCCAACACTTACTTTGTTTTAGTAAATAGGTGAAAGAAATTTGTATAGTTATTGGTACTTATTTATTTAAAATAGCCATAATTTTTATACAATGTAGTAATGTGTGACCCACATTGCTAGTAAGCTTTTTTTAAAAAAAAAAAACAATAATATTATTTCGTAACCTTAATTTTTTTTTATGGGATAGGGGAGCAAACTGGGAGACGGATCACCTGATGGTAAGCGATAACCGCCGCCCATGGACACCCGCAACACCAGAGGAGTCAAGTGCGTTGCCCGCCTTTTAAAAGGGTTTGGGCCTCCGGTAACCTCATTCACTCGGCGAAACACAACGCAAGCGTTGTTTCACGCTGGTTTTCTGTGAGGCCGTGCTATCACTCCGGTCGAGCCGGCCCATTAGCTGCCCATGGCTCTCCCACGTGAATTTTAAATATTAAAATTATATAAGGCAATATTTGAGGTAAACTAATGTGTAGTGGTAATATGGAGTTATTTATGCATTTAATTTATATGTTTACGTATGTAATATTCCTTATTTTCCCATTTTCCGGGCATGTCAAACTTCCGGAGTATAAACGGTGACAAGAAACTTATAGAAATCATGACATACAGAAAAAATATAAACTCGGTTCTCGTAGAAAGGTCCGCAAAGCACCCCGAAGTCATAAATAATGTATTTATTTACATACTAATGTTGGAAAATATTTTATCTAAATAACATGTTAGTTTGATTCCGGGAACTTTATCCTTATTTCCGACTTGGGACAAATATCACTACATAATGAAGTCTTGACCTTTCAAGTAATGTGGGAGCATTAATTATAATTCCATTCAACATACCTACATATTATGTGTTTCAGTCAAGCGTTTATTTGTGGACCTGTTTCTTGCTGCACAGTTATACCCACCAAATTGTATTCATAATAAAAGATTGTAAGGTGTAGTAAATTAAATAGAACTCAAATTTTAATTTTAAAAGAAATATTTATATATGTATATAATATATACCACGTCTATGTAATTTAAAAAGGACAAAATACCAATTATGTTTATTATGAGTTATGTAACTTAGTATGTAAGAATCGCACGCACTTTACAGTTCATGATGTTATCGATACGACTTCAAATGTACTTGCATCGATGCATGCAACATCACACATGTTTTGAGAGATGTAATGCCATTGCAATGGCAAATGTCTAGACTAGATTTGTGATCAGATAAAGGTTAAACAGGGACCGATTTCCAAAATATTTAAATATGGTCACCCTTTCTTTTTAATGTGGAAATTTCTCATGGCCCGCCATCGCCAAATAACTGTACTTGGGTTCCCTTGCCGTACAGCCATGACCGGGAAATAATTTCCCACGACAATATGGTCACCCTACAGGTAGGTATGATATATTGTAAACTTTGAGGAATTTATGTGACAAGCGTACTAACGGGTGGTGTTACGAATTAATTACCGCGTTCAAGGGCTGCGGTTAATTAAACAGGTAACGCCACCCGTGACGATGGTTTACCACCAAATTACGTGTTAATTACGTATGACGCGAACGTATAACGCGTATTAAAAAATAAATTGAAATATTATCCGGTATGTGATAGCCTAGTTATATTATATGAACATTGCCAAGTCAAAGATCTAGTCAAAGTCAAAGTCAAAATCTTTTATTCAATATAGACTCCATGTACTAAATAAATAAATAGACTACTAGGTAGTACTTTTTGAACGTCATTTTTACATTGTTGACAGCTCCCAAAACGGCCCCCCTTCGCCGCCTCCTAGTGTTTCCGCTGGGAAGAAGAACCGAAACAAACTCCCCAGCAAAACATTTCTGTCTGTTAAGTTACTAAGGCGTTGCACAAATAAAATTAAAATCATTGTTTGAGGTACTTATTCTCTCGAATCAAAATCTAAGGCACGCACCTCTGGCCTATTCGAAGTTATGTAATTATCACGCGTTTAGCGGTGAAGGAAATTCAAAGTCAAAGATTTTGATAAAGTTAATTATTTTTGGGATCCATTTTTAATCCTAGTATAGCTTCTATTTAGTATTAATCGAGTTAAACATAACGTAAATTTAGGTCGCGAGTGGAACCGCGCGTAACATCTAGGTAGTTATACTTATAGCTAATATAAACGTAGGTTACGTTTTTAAATTATATCTCGATTATCTCTGTAATTTTGTTTAAATAATATCATGGTAAATAAGGTTATTACCCTGCTACTAGGAAAGTTGGATAAGAATGAACTAACACGTCTCCGAGTTCACAATATATGTACCCAGTAAACAATACAAAAGTTGCAGTATAGCGCAAGTTAAGTTAGTTGTAAGCGATACAACTGCCCGTAACTGCAAGGTGACCAACCTGTCATCACTTGTTCTTGTACAAACGCGCCAACTAACTTAACTGAACTTTAACTTGATGCTCTACTTACTTCAGGGAGAAACAAGGTAAGAAATAAATAGCTTCATATTTTTTATATATGTAAAGGTGCGAAAAGAAAAGTTTTGACACCATAAAGACATTTGCTTACAATTATACAGGGAGGCTGAAAACGGCGGTGACTTAGTGGTCATAGCGTCTGGTGTATCTAACCAGAAGACGCAGGTTCGAACCCTGCCTGCGAGTCGAATTTTTCCTTCACTAAAATATGTAATGTAAATGTTATATATTTAAACTTTACATGTCATAAAACATACATTGGCGGCTTTAATGCCTAAGGCATTAGGTGCAGATACGATGAAATAGGTGCAATGGTTCACTAAAAGAGAGATAAAAAATCCCAAATAAAATTACATAATTAATCTTAATATTCAATATACTAAAGATCATTCATAAACATATAGATTTAACATATACGAGTATAATAACTTCAGGATACTATCTAGTTTGTAGTTATATACCCAAGTTTCACCGAATTAATTTCCATTCTACTGACAATTCTTATAGAAAGACCTGCTATATCAGAAAGTACAATGGCCCAATATCATAGAATATTACCAAGTACCTACTATAAAAATATTCAATCTATATAATGATTGTGAAGTACATTGACCCCCATTTACTGATTTCAGTTAGCTATCACATGTGCCAGCAACATAATCTATATTGATATTCCATTACAAATATTAACAATCCTGCGTATTTAGTACCTTGTAGCCTAAACATTAGGTCTATATTAGCGTGGATAGACAAATCTTGTAATCAAAGCTCAAACCCTATTTCATTATAGACCAAATAATTCGATTTTGCTCGAATTATTATTTGCCTTTATTTAGTATATAAAACCTCCAAGGCTGTAGACGCTTGGAATGGTTCGAATTTGTATTAATGTCCAGCTGACAAGGTCAGACAACCTGAATAAAAGGACTTAATAAAGTTTTATAAACCTTCCCACCATTTTTTATTACATTGTAACCATCTGAGAATGGGATTCTCGGTAACAGTTATTATCGCAAGGGTAATTCAAATCAGCTCGAATGGAAAACTCTTGTGAAGCGAGAGGTTAATGAACTCTAAGCTAAACTACATTTTATTCGTATGTGGAAAATCGTCATGAATCATCTGCCACATATATGGGAGGTAGTACATAGTTTTCTCATTTAGACTCCTACACCATTGAAGCTTCCAACCAAAGCCTGAAAATCTGAATGCATAACTAAGACTGAAAATGAATTGCTTCTGGAATAGCGTGCGTAATTCAACTCCTAGCAGACCAAAGCTTCAATTTTGGGTGACAGTCTTAGTGTTATTGATATGAATACCTATATATATATATATATAGGTCAGGTCAGATAGGACAGGGATAGTGAACCTTTATTGACCTTCAAAGCATTTTGTTCTATAAAACAAAGACAAACAACTTCGAGTTTATTTTCGTACTAATTCTACGTATCATATGGGGCTTCTCTGTTTTTACAAGTAACTTGCTACTACTGATATATTGACTTGATCGAGATTCCCACACACCTACCTAAGTCCGGTGCCCAAAACATTTTGCCGAGTGTCAACAGAGGTATTTTGCCTTTAGTTCGACATCACTGTGTTAGGAGGACGATGAGCTAGCCTTGGCGGCCAGATCATTGACAAAGTTAACGAACAACGAGTTCCTTCATTTCCTTTCCAAATATACCAAACGAAACACAGTAGCCGGAGTTTATTCGGCGATTTTAGGAATAGCTATATTTTATAGTCGATTGGAATCCGAAATTATCCTCCACCTTTTCCTGATGACGATTGAACTTCAGGTTTGGCTCGCCCGTTAGACGCAATTTGATTTGCGTTGGTTGTACAGGATGTGGGTGGGTTATTTATAGGAGTACTCTGAGCTAATCGTGGTCACAATACCGGACGTCATTTTTTTTTCACTTTCAAGCAAGAACATTCTATAATACAAATTACACACTTGTTTATTTAAGACATATGTTCTACACTTAAATCAAATGACTATGAATGTTTGTTCGTTTGTAACCAGCCTTACATCTTTCAATAAAAGCTCGTGTTGCTCCAATCTCTACAGTAATTTCATTTAATTAATATCAACAACTTTTCCTACGAAACCCTATTCATAAATAATACCTCTTTCCACAGAATACCTCTTCTACAATATCCCCTAAAGTCCATTTTGTTGTTCCTGTTGTTAGCACATAGAACAAGAACCAACATATTGCAAGAATGAGTTACTGTGAGAATTCAGTATCTAATCATAAAGCTCGCCGAGAGATCCAATTTCCGCGGTTACCTACCGGATTTCTCTATACAATAATTACTGGCATGACCTCCTTTATGGTCTGCCTCCTTGGTATGTTTCCTTCATAGATATGTTATCTATATTTTGAAAAGGGTTTTTTGTGTAGTATGGGAAGCCTATTGCCATTAACCGGATATAAATTCCAAACTCCGAGCTCCTATTGAGAATTTCCTAGAAAAACACAATAACACTTTGTACGGACTGGGAATCGAACCCAGGATCTCTAGTGTAGCAGTCTCGCTCAGGACAACGACGTTAATGAGGCAGTTATTTTAGAAAGAAATAAGAGAAAGAGAAAATATATATCTCATACTTACAGAATAACACATAGTTTATTATTCAAATATCTACGCGGAAGAAGTCGCGGGCAAAAACTAGTAGTACGTAGATAAGATTTTATAAGGAAATCCAGTAAGTATAGCCGTCTCTTCTTTGTTGCGGGGTAGATTAATATTGGATTTAATGAAAACCTTTGGAGTAACATAAATCACCGTCCATTGATGGCAGGGCTTATTAGTAGGGGATAAAGACTGTCACAGCGCAGCGTGGGGGCTTTGATCGTAAACATTCCACCTAACAGATTTTTTCCTTAGTATATTGAATATTATTTCTATTTCCATAGATTATATTAGGTACCAAAAGTTTGAGTTTATTTCTATTTGTTTTAGAATTTAGATTTCCATGATCTAAGAAATTTTGCACAAATTAAATCGAATGACTCGACTCGTGAGCAACACATGAGAATATATATTACATATTTTCAGGCACGTTATTGATAAGGTTATATGAGACTGTTATTGAAAATTCCTGGCAAATATATACTGATATTTATGACGAGTTATCGCGTATCTTCCTGTGTGTGACGACTAAGTTATTCTTCAATATCCACCTATATGCAAAGAAATATTATCTGTACGTTCGTTACCCAAAAATTCAGGCAACTGGAAACTGTATTTTGAACTTAACTTTCAACTCAATTTCAACTTTCATCATTTTGTTAAGATCATCATCATCAGCCAATATTAATCTACTGCTAGTCGTAGGCCTTGCCTAATGAACCTTTAATGTGATTTATTGTAATGTGTAATTTCTAACTTATCACTCGCTAAAACGGTGAAGCAAGACATCATGAGGAAACCTGCATGCTTGAGAGATTAATATTGCCTAATCTAAGAGCTCTCATTCGCTGTGGGATAATATATGGGTTGTTGATGATTTGATTCAAATATATATCGATCTTTCCAATTGATGAAGTGCGTATAAGACATTTTGGAACGTCTTGCGTTCCGTGCTCCTGCAACTGCTCCACTTTGTGGATACATTCGCGCTCCCTGAAGCGTGCAACATTGCGCCCTCCGCGCTCAGCGTGTTTCTTATGGTGATGCGTGTACAGTCTCCATCAGAGCGGTTGCAGATGCGTGGAGCACAGTAAGTTCACGAACATAGTGGATACCCAGCTTAATAACTGAAAAAAAATCAATGAAACCTACATAAAAAAAACATAGACATATCCACGAGTATTGCCAGTTAGCTAGTTCAAATACCCGAGTAAAGTATGCCAGTTTCATTTTAAAATTCTTGATAATATATCAGTAGAAAGCACGTTCAGAGTTGAGTATTTGATACGTGATTCGACTCGAAATAGATTTAAACGAACGAAATGTAACTTTTTAGATATCTTTAACTAATAATGTGCCGCAATTTTTATATTAATTTTATAGGAGAAAAAAGAACCTTGATATAATATATGGCAAGATATAGAAAGAAAGCGCAGTGTGGGATGACCTCCAACGAGATGGACGGACGACTTCGTAAAGGTCGCTGGGAGTCGTTTGATGCAGGCGGCATATAACCGGCCCTTGTGGATGTCTTTGGGGGAGGCCTTTGTTCAGCAGTGGACTTCTATTGGCTGAATAGATAAAGAAATGTATGGCACATACAAAATTTTATATATTTAGTAAATATTCGTCAGTAGTGCACTAATATTAGTATTAGTGTTATTCGTGTATTATTTCATTTAAGTCTTTAGTTTCTTTAGTGTACGCCAGACTACCTATTTTTCGCCTTTCCTTTCTCTTGAGTCCATCCAAAGGTTGTCTGTAAGAGATCGCTTTTAGCGATAAGACCAACCATTGTACCTTATTCAATAATTAAGAACTTAACATTCTTTTTGGTATACAATAAAGGATATTCTATTATTTTCTAATATTTTTAAAAACAGTTCACTACCAAATGTAGGTCGCACATTACTAGTATTCTTGTTAACCCCTCGTGCTAAGCTAAATGCTTGTGTTAAGAGTGGGTTCACTTCGGTAGTGCAAGATTGGAATCGGCAACCACATGATTACAAGTCCGATGCCCTAGCTATTAGGCTACCGCCGCTTAATATGCCACTATAATGATGGGCGTATTCTTTTAATACATAGGAAACAATAACTAAATGGTTCATCTCATAGTAAACCATCACCAATCAAAACCAGAGAAGTCACTGATTACTTTAAGGATTAAAATAAATTGCCATTTATCTTAATTCTCAAAGTATCGGAAGGTGTTATCGAAAACCAACATAGCAAACACTTGGTAAAATTATATTGTACCTGCTATGATATGATATACTATTTGTTACTACTACAAGAGCCATCTCTTTTCAATAAATTACTACTTATTTTATTGTGTGATATAACTGCACGGTGCCACTATGATATATGTTGTAAAACTTGCATCCTTAATGTGAATTAAGTAACCAGGAGCCATCAAAAAGTGTCAAATAAAAACAAAAGTTTAAAAACTAAAAATAGTTTTTCGTTGTCGGGTTTTTAAGCTTTTTTTATTTTAATACTGATACTATAGTCTGTTTGGGTGGTAGACTCCCTAAGTCAGCCATTTGAAGTCCACCCTCAAGTGAGATCATCTTACCAGACCAAAATTAATAATTTTCACGAGTGAGTTTCTGTGAGTTTAATAACATACACATCAAGACATATACGAACCTACTTACGCAAATTTATTTGAACTAGCAAGTTTACCAATCGAAGTTCCTAGCAGTTACACAATACTTGTTACATATAAGTTTGCCTTCATCGGTTTGTTTAACCCATATTAGGACTTGCGTTTCAACTATATTAAATTTATGTTGTAATTGAATTGAAGTTTTAATTGAACTATAAAATTTCTTTTAATTCTTACAAATAAATAATAAATAATATTAATATTAATCATAATAGACTATTAAAAACAAAAGTCTTTTAAAATGTTGTCTATAAACAAGTTAATCAACAATGTTTTTTCGTAGCAACGTAGCAATGTGTAGTCACGTCGTAGCTACGGATCGCTGCGTAGATAAATGGCTACGGAGCCGTGGCTACGATGATTTTACATCATTGCAACGCTGCTACGGAGGCGTAGCAATTTGCTACGGCTGGTTGAAATACATAAGTAAGCGAAATCAAACTATTCCTTCCTTGAAGTTAATTGCATGTATTTATATTTTTTTATTCGTTCATCGTATTATTCTTACAGATGAGTAAAAAAGTTAATTTATACGGATCGTTTAAATGTAGAATGGACTAAGATCAATAGGTGCTTAATGCATCTCTTTTTATCAAGACAAAACGTGGCGAAGGCCCATTCTTCACAGTCCTCAATAAAAAAATATTTTGTGAAAGTGTAGGGTATGTAAATGTTTTATTCTTACTATTAACATTTTAATCCTAATTATATTATATTGTCTCACCAGTCTAGTGGTTATAACTGCGACTTGCAGGTTTGATTCTCCGGTCGAGCTTAGAATTAAAGTGATTCTACAAAATATTCAGTAGCAACTTGAAGTTTATATTTTGTAAGCGAACATCGTTGCCCATGGACAACCAACACCAGAGGATTAGAGTTACAAGTCATTTGCCCGGTTAATAGCAATAGGTTCGTACCCTGTTACATGATACCTAATAATACTAGCAAACTGAATGTACCTAATGTACCTATACCTATATTCTCTTCTCCATTCCCCGAAGAGTTAATCAAAAGTATATAACCTCTGCCTAACCCTTCGGGGAATAAGGGCGTGATGGTATTATATAATTACGAAGTAAACTTTCTGTTATACTTATATTGCGTTTATTTTAAATAGCGTATGAACACAACATTATGTTGAGACTCAAAACAAATTTTCATGGAACGCACAAATATCTACCTCGAGTGGGAATCGTACCCACAACACGCGGCAAAACGCTAGTGGCGAGGTGACCTTTTTTTTCTTTTCTGCGTCGGGAAACCCCGATGAAGGTGATGGGTTGTGTCGGACTCCACCCAGAGTGGGTGAAGGTGAGTGGTGGAAGGAAAGGGAGACAGCGACGTAGATGGGAAGACGATATTCTGTAGTATATTTCATCACCATCATCATCAGCCTATAGTAGGTAGTCCACTGCTGGACGTAGGCCTCCCCCAATGTGCGCCATTTCCACCTGTCCTCGGCTTGTCGCATTCAGCTACTGCCGGCAACCTTCCGCAAATCATCATTTCATCTTGCCGGAGGGCATTACTCCGTCTGGTTAGTATGTTTAGGACCTATGTAATAAGGGGCGAGTCTATTCCTATTAACCGGTGGAGCCTAAACTCCGAGCTGCTACTTAGAATTTCATAAAAAAATGTTTATTTGCCAGAATGTGTTTTACATTTCCTTAGGTTCTAGTCTTCTCTACTATTATAAAATTGTAGAAAAGCTGTATCTGTACATTGAATTGAATAGATTTTAATTTTATTATCACTGTTAGAAAGTATATGTTCCAACTTAAATACTGGTAAACTTTTTATCTCAATTAATTAAATGAATCATGAGATACAGCTTGGCCTCCCTGATGTATAGAGGCCCATACAAAGAAGAGATCATCAATGTTGGGTTTATATTTTTACTCCTGATGTAGCTTCACGAGAGCTAAGCCGCGGGCAGAAGCTAGTTAGTATATATTATTATCTAGTTTAGAGACTATGTTTACGATACAAAGGAATAAATGTTTAACTTAAGAACTCCACACTAGGTCGAGCCTGTCTCGTGGAGTCCTTAGGTGGTATTACCATAATATTGTTAAAATGCGCATTGCGGGACATTACCTACTATATATCTCTACATAGACTTCCGCCCCAGCTTCGCATTGGTGGAGAAATCTCTAACTTTTTCAAAATCTTCTATAGCCTATCTATGTTAATCTGGAATAACGTAGCATTGAAATGGTGAAAGAATTTTTGAAATCGGCCCAGTAGTTTTTGAGTTTATTCGTTACAAACATACATACAAACCTTTCCTCTTTATAATATTAGTATTGATAGAAAAATCCAATAACACTGCTCTACCTTGGAATAGAACCCAGGAAATTTGACAGTTGCGCTAAAGATCATTGGACTTATTTAAAGAATTTCAACAGAAACAACAAAAGGCATTTCAACACCAATTTAGTGGATTCTGTAGCATACAATAAAATTAGAAAAAAATATAATTCTATGAAATCTCGTCAGCTGGCGCAAGCCGCCGGCAGAATTCTCTTTGTATCTCTTATTAGTTGCTGATTTAGTGCTTAAAATTTGAAATGCAAAACTTAGCTAAAGGCTAACTTTACCCAAAATATTGCCATTAGCTTTAGTATAATGAAATAATAAATACCTCACTGAAATCACACAAAATCTATTACTGAAATCCATTGAATACTTAAAAGCAATTTATTTGCATTTGAACACAATATTCATGTAAATCTGCGGTCGAACGCGAAAAAAGGTGACTTTGAATTAAAAATATAACCCAGTATTTGCTTTTTGCTATCGCGCAAACCAGTGTGGGTGTAGTCAGTTCCACAAGCATCGAGTCAGCTGTTAATCAATCAATGGCGTGTCAGATGACGTAACAGCAGTTTTCCGAGAGTACGCAGTCAATAATTTATCTTCTCTACTATTATAAAATTGTAAAAAAGCTGTGTCTGTATAGTCATTCTATCTCACGAGGTCCTGTATGACCTGATGACCTTTATGTAATTGAAATAAAGTTCAATTTTCAATAATTTAAGGGCCTTCGTGAAATAGACTATATCTATCATTAAATATATTAAAAAAAAAACAATTGAGTTAGGGTATTATAATGAACTCGGAACCCAAAAGTGTGATTTTTAAAATTCCTTTCTGTTTGTTACGGGTTGGCGCAAAAACTACTGAATAGATTTAAAATTTTGGTATCAATCTTTGAAAGTATAATTATGCTCCAACTTAAAAACTGGTGAACTTTTTATCTCATTTAATTGAACGGATGCTGAGATACAGCTTGACCTCTCTGATGTATACAAACCGATACAAAGAAGAGATCATCAATATTGGTTATTCCATTTTTACTCTTGATATAGCTTCACGTGAGCGAAGCCGCGGGCAGACGCTAGTACATAATATATGTATTACTGCATTCAAATTTTATTCACCGCGCCTTCGGCCTTCGAATCTAGTCCTGTATTCGATTCAATCTCTAGTGTCTCTAACCAGAAGACGCAGGTTCGCATCCTGCCTGCGAGTCGAATTTTTCCTTCACTGAAATAACTTAAACTTAACTTAATCTTAGCATGAAAAATGCAAAAAAAAAACACAAAAAGTTTCCTTGAGAGCGACATTTACGTCCCAATTCCTGACAACAACATAATTCGTGTGTCAAAGTTGGTGAGCGGACGCGGCGGTGCCCAGCGGGTGACAGCACAAAGCATCAATAGCATCCAAGGGTTAACCGCGGTCGAGCTTACAACGGTCCATACCGATTGAACGACGTCAGATGACAAATAAGTTCTGTTTATTTAAGTATTTTACTTTTCTTACCAAATTATATCGAAATCTGCTCAGCGGTTTGAGCGTAAACAGGTAAACATATAGAGTTAGACAATTATATAATTTTAATTATATAATGTCACAAGCTTATGCCCGCTGCTTCGCTCACTTGAAGCTCATAAACCAACAGTGATGATCTCTTCTTTGTATGGGCCTCTACACATCAGAGAGGTCAAGCTGTATCTCAGGTTCCGTTTAATTATTTGAGTTAAGAAGTATACCAGTTTTTAAGTAGGAGTACATACTTTCTAATAGTGATAACAAAATTAATATCTATTCAGTAGTTTTTGCGCCAACCCGTAACAAACAGACAAACTGACAAGACATTTTAAAAATCACATTTTTGGGTTCTTAGATGTTTATATACCCTAACCCACTTGTTTTTTTTTTAAATATCTTCAATGGACAGACAAAGCTTTTTTACAATTTTATAATACTAGAGATTGGAGTTAGATTGTTTATCTGTTGGTCTGTCTGACCTTGGTATTCATGGAGATAACATCTATTAAATTCACAACACACATGAGCTTAGAAGACAGCAATAGTAGTGAAAGGTTAACCATGGTAAACTCTAGTGTTCGCGCTTTTACACGATGCCGGACGTCGTACGACGGACCCAGGCTCCGGACGATCGCCCCGGAAGCAGGACGTCAAACGTTTTCTAAAATGAAAATAGGAAAAGATTTTATATTTTTAGGTACAGTAGGGTAGGAGCTAGGGGTAGGTCTCTCGGCCTATGGTCACGCCTCATAAGCCAAATTCGCTTCGACAAATTACGCTACTTACACAAATACAAAGGCCAACATTTGGAAATTACATCCACTACTCCGTTTGTATGCGGGAGCTCCATTAAAGTTGTTAGTAATGTAGCAATGGACACGGTTTGTGGTACAAGCTGGGCAATGCTTGTACAAGCGTTGTTGATTGCACTGCGGGATACGTTCTGAGGTCAACAATGTTAGTTTTTCTTTCTTTTTTAAACAGCTCTATCGAACGAGTTCTGTGCATCTGAGATTCCGTGATTAATTCAGCAAAGCACGTAAGGTCCCGGGACTAATACTATAGATTTTGCATCGTGTATGTAATTTGTTTATAAAGTCACTCTTTTTCGCTTTTATATTTAAAGTTAATAGATATAGTGTAATAATACATATAACGACAAACGTCACGTACAGTATAGCAGCATATACAAAATAAACAAAAAAATGTGTATGTGACTAACAGAGTGTATCGTAAAAATAACAATATATGGATACTAAAGTTGTGTTTTCGATTGAAAAACGATTTTGCAGACAGAACATCAGCTGGGACTCAACATTATTAAAGAAAAATATTGGACGATTTCTAAATTCACTTTTCGTTAAAACAATATTGGATTTATCAATTATCTACTACGAGCTTAAAAGCACTATTATAATAATATGCTTTACTGCTTGCGTTAATCCCACTGTTGATATTACAGGTGAGAGCTTCTCGCCTGAGTCAACTAACCTATATCGATGACATATAACTACTCGACTTCAAACCTAGTTTAGCAAAGAGTAAATGGTAAAAAAGTTTATTTTATAAATTTTACATATATTTCCAAAGTTCCAAAATATTCGTTTATTTATGGTCAAATAAATTAAGTACGTTAGTTTGATTTTCTTTAACTATAAATAAACTAGCGACCCGCCCGCGGTTTCACCCGCGCTGCCCCGTCCCTAAGAGTCGTAGCGTGATGTTAAATAGCTTAAAACCTTCCTCTTGAATCAATCTATTTTATAATATATATAATATATTCTATAATTAATCTAAGCTGCCTCAATAGCCAAGTGGTCCTGACCGCGACTGCTACGCTAGAGGTCCCGGGTTCGATTCCCAGGTCGAGCAAGTGTTATTGGGTTTATCTATGAAATTCCCAGTAGCAGCTCGGAGTTAGGAATTTGTGCCCGGTTAATGACAATTGGCTCGCCCCCTATTACATGGGACCTAAACATACCGGCAAACTGTGGGTGTACATTAGTACGCCTCTGACTAACCCTTCGGGGAATACAGGCGTGATGGTATGAATCAATCTATCTATTAAAAAAACCGCATCAAAATCCGTTGCGTAGTTTTAAAGATCTAAGCATACATAGGGACAGCGGGAAGCGACTTTGTTTTATAATATGTAGTGATGATGATGATGATAAAATGCTTTTCGCATTGCACTTGAAAACGGATAGACTGCTAAGCCTATTTTTTTAAAGTTCGTAATTTTCGAATAAGTCAGAGAAAGGAAAACATTCGTAAAAATAAGGGCCTTTGCCTATGGATTTTTAGTACGATTTATTGAGATTTAAACAAAACTATGTCTATCAGATCAATTATTTTTAAATAAAAACGTATCACATTTTAAAGTATCGACATTTTCTTATGTGTGTACAATACAGAAATAATGGCAGAAACCTTTTAAAAACTTTAGTTCCTCCATTTTCCTGTAGACTTGCTTTTCATTTATTGTAAGAAAAATGTTGCATAGATTGTAAATAAATAAAAAATCTATATCTATACTTTAATATATAAAGCTGAAGAGTTTGTTTGTTTGTTTGCTTGAACGCACTAATCTCAGGAACTACCGGTCCGATTTAAAAAAATCTTTCAGTGTTAGATAGCCCATTTATTGAGGAAGGCTATAGGCTATATATCATCACGCTAAGACCAAGTAACTATTCCACGCGGACGAAATCGCTGGCGGAAGCTAGTAATAAATAAATTACTAGTTTTCAAATCGTACCAAGGGCGTAAAGCAAGGGAATTTTCCAAATTCTGGCTCCTATAGTATGGTAATTTAAAGTAGACGCACACAAGGAACTGATGTTCATAGTGTACCATTTTTCCAATTTCGCCAGGAAACACTAAAAATATTGGCGGAATATTCGCAATAAGGAGGCAATACAGGCATTGGCACGCGCGCCACGCATGCCAACCACCCAAAAGTGATAAATAACATATCGGTACCTAATAACCTTAGACAAAAATAAACAATATATTATCGTCACCGCAGACGAGTCTCGTTTGTAACCCACCTATTACGTAACTTTACGAGCTATAAACCGGACAAATGAAATAGTTTGTCGCGCGAACGCAATAGTAGCACGTCGGCCCGTCAATTTGTCAAGTCGTATGTTTCACTGGCTCCCTCAAAATTGCTTTTGTATGCTACCATGTTTAGAGTTGCGCGTAAAGATAAGCGAATGTGAATTATATTGCCCAGATCGTAAAGCCGTCTACATGAAAGAGATAAAATGAAATTGAGAATATTTATATTTGTTACGCGTTTCTGGTTTGAGTTGAGTGTTTAAGCCCATTCACTCGAGTGCATTATCATGGGTTTATTATTTCTAATGGTCCTAAATCGTGATAATGGTGATGATTATTTTTGATAGGTCTATAAACAATCAGCCAAGGGGCAATTGCATGCAATTTTACAATTAATTACTTCCTACATAACCTTCAAAATTACCTGATACTTATAGCTAGAAAAATAGCTCAATGCACTACTAGTAAGTGCTCTAACGTAGATGTCCATTACCGAAAATCTACCCATAAAGTTCTTGATGCTGTGTACAGTCTGCTAAACCATGGAAAACACTGGCCTAGCTTGTTGTTTACATCATAAATCCGAGAAGACAAATTGCCTAGTACTCGTACAAGGGCTCATTATGGAAGCAATGATCACTATTTGTGAAGCGTTTGCGCGACAAAATAATGCAGGTTTTGTACCTACGGATTTACAATCACACCATCACGCCCGTATCCTTAATCTCTGAGGGGTTCAGCAGATATAATTGTTGGTATGGTTTTAAATTCCATAGAACTGAAGACAAGCCTCTTACCATGAACAAATATTACTACTACTATTCTGACTATCTGTTATTATTTTTACCTCATTTTCTTGTTGTCTTTTGACTGTAATAAACTTTTGTCTTTAATAATAAATTATTTATTTTATTTATTTATTTTGGACATCCAGTAGTTGTTACATTATTTTTTACATTGTGAAATAAATATTAATTAGAAACTAAATGCACAACATTTTAAGGAGTCACAACATGCATTATAGTGAGGTTGCCTTATTGCATAATTATATACCTACTATTACTAAAACTAAAAAAAAAAATTAAATAAAGGTTAACAAAAAACAAACAAAAATTTAAAATAATTAAATTAAAAGACCAAAAGAAACAACAAACATTGAGATTCTATCGACCTGATCTTAACAACCTCAATACAACTTTTTTAAATGTATATAGCCTGTCGGCATATACATCCACTCCGCCGCAAAGAGCATTATATGCTTTGGACAAGCGGGATATGGGTGAAAATTGTTTTAAATTTGTTTTGGCAAATGGCTGGTGCAACAATCCCGCGTTGGCAAGCGCACGCCTAGGCACACGACGTGGGACACGTAGTTTAAACGACTCCAAGAGTGATGGGCAGTCAATATAGTTGCGGAAAACTTTATATAAGAAGGTCATGTCGTGAAATTGTCTACGACACAACAGATCATCTATTCCAAAGTGTTGGAGTTTATCTTTATAAGACGGCAGTTGCTTATGCAGCTTACAGGAGAAAGCCAGGTGTCTTAGGAATCTTTTCTGGACTCTTTCCAATCTTAATTGATGTATCAGATAATGAGGCGACCAAACAACGGAACAATATTCAAGATGACTGCGAACGTAAGTGTTATAGATGGCTATTTTAGTGGCTGGCTTGCGAAATAGTCTTCCATTGCGTATAATGAAACCCAACATCTTTGATGATTTTTTAATAATGCTGTCGAGGTGAGGTATGAACGTTAATTTTGAGTCAAAAAGCACTCCCAAATCCCGCAACTCTGTCTTCTCTTGGAGAATTACCCCTTCTATATTATATGCCTTCTTTATTACATTATGGTTGCGAGTGAACGTAATGGTAAAGCATTTATTAATATTTAAGGACATATTGTTCACAGCACACCAACCACCTATAGAATTAAGGTCACTTTGCAACTGATCACAATCAAGTGAAGATGATATAGTTTTGCATAATTTTAAATCATCTGCAAAGAGGTATGCGCTGCTGTATTTAATGGAGGATATTATGTCATTTATAAATAAGTTGAAGAGCCAAGGGCCTAAATGGGATCCCTGGGGGACTCCGGAGATAGCCGAGTATGATGTTTGAGTACGAATTATATGCCAACAAAACCATAACTTGTAAAAAAAACAAATCTCGCAACTCAGTTCTTCGTATAGTAAAAAGTTGTGAGATCCATGTAATATCAAGTCGGTCGATTTATTCAGTCCCTACTTAAGGGTCCTTCTATCTTAGTTATTACGTAATTAGCTAACCTAACCACATCTTATATTCACCATATCAATATTAAAAATCTTTTATGAAATCATACACTAATTGAGTATTATAACATACGAGTATATGAGTGATACGTTGCAGGGCAATATCCGAACAGGCCTTTTAAAGAAAGAGTTATAGCAACCTTTGCAATCCAAACTCCGATGCGCAGTTAAGGATTCCATAGAAAAATCCTCTACTCTAGTAGGAAAATCCCTACACTACTCGAATATATAATACCATCCCATACCAACAGTTTACAAGTTAAAGCATACTCACACTGGCAATAGCCGTGGTTGAATACAGAACAGAGTCATAACTCCTAACTTTGAGATCATGATACGCTGTGACAAATTGTGCAATCGTAATATAACGAATACGTTTTGAATTTAGATATAGTTATATTTATGATGCCTTCTTTTATTGTGTTTATAGTGTTTCTAGAAAAAACTGGTTGTTTCTGCAAAGAATTACATATCACATAGATAGGATAATATCGTATAGTATAGTATCTTTTTGGTTAAATGGATAGGGGGCAAGCCTATAGCCATTAACCGGGCACAAATTCCAAACTCCGAGCTACTACTTAGGATTTTATAGAAATTCCCAATAATGGGAATCGAACCCAGGACCTCTAGCGTAGCAGTCGCACTTGGGAGCATTAGCTACAGAGGCAGTTTTTATATTGCAGAGAATCCTCATAGGACGTGGGTGTGTCGGACTTGTCGACTAAAAACCACACTTGCTTTTCCTTGTCCTATGGTTAGAGCCATGGTTAAATTATGATAAACAATAAAAAGATACATATCTTTTATATACATTTTAAACTTTTCAAATTCCATGTTAATTTCTAACAAAACACAACAAAACAAATTGAAATAATTTCAAAATTGAAATTATTTTACCTTAATCTAATTTTCAGGTTTCGCGTTGCCCTAAAAGCTGACAGAGGCTCCTGAATTTCTTGTCTCGTTCCAAAAATCTAGATAAAGTCGAGACAGAGATCTGAACAAAGAACTACTCAGAACAGACTACGTGATAGTAATTATAATTATTTACGTTTCGTCCTAACTAGGGCAACGTTTTTTGTGCCCCGCGTCTTGTTATTTCAAGGAGTTTTTATTTTTTGCTGGTTGTCTCGTTGACAACTTCGGGTTGGTAAAATCATATTATTGCGGTTTTTTTTGTGAAGGCAGCTTCACATTTTTGAGTGAAAAAGTTTTGACACAACTTTATACTTTGATGAAGTCTGGATTGAAATAGTTTTATGTATAAGCATAAATACACAGAAAAGTCATCATACCTTTTCTAAAAGTTGGTCAAAGACTTGTACATACACTTGCCTATATGCCCACATAATAAGGACAAATCAATCTGTTATCATTAACTAGGCAAAAATTGAAAATTTAAGCCGCTATAAAAATATCTATAACAGAAGACTCAAGAACAATTTGCTTAACCTAAAAATATAAATAATTTACAACAAGGCAAATCGTTATAAACTACCTTTTTAGTCTATTGGTATGTAGTGCAGTTGTTGCTAGAAGTCTTCGAATCCATTCCCAGCTTGAGTAAAGTGTTATTGGGTTTTTCTATGAAATTTTCAGTACAGGCACAACAACAAAACACAACAACAAAAATGATAATGCAGTTTTTATGCAAAGTCATTAGTCTTATTAAATTTTGCTGCTTATAAAATATGAATTGTAAATTCTATTCTCTGCATAAATCAAAATCAAATATTTGTATGGCCAACAGATATAAAATAGTTCTAAGTGTGTGAGTTTATTTACGCGTTAATTTGTTATTTAGCTCTCAGGGCAACGATTTCTTTTATATCATCCAATCTCTTAGAAATATCGAGCTCGCCAAATGTTTTTCCTTTGTCAAACGCTTCAGTGCTCAATTATTTGAGAGAAATGAATGGAAGTGTGAATGTAAATATTTTTTAACAGCTCGCGCACAAAGAATTATCATTGCTCTTGGCATTTTAATCATCTAAATTCAGGCATTGTTCTGAAAAAAGTTAGCTTCGCCAGTTCATTATAATCGGCGTCCCACCAAATGTACTTATAATGTTTTTTTTTTATTGTATACTGTAACTTCTCTCGAAAGTGAAATTAAAAACTTATTTTATGTCTATTTTTAACAGACAGTAATGGTATCAACTGTTTTATTTTTATTCTATTAATTTTCTCTTAAACACTGTTAATAGTACCTACTAAAATCACCTTAAACCTTGTTTAGTAATTTATTCAACAAAAAAACAGACTTAAAATGTTAAGTTAGATAAATCTCGGAACTTCAATTTTTTTATACTAATGTTGGAGACAAATTTCATCATTTTATAATATTCTTTACCAAAATAATTTAAGTAGGTACGACTTACTTTTCTAAAAATACCCGACAAAAGCATTCTTTACACTCGGCAAATGCCAGCATCTGGTATAATGTAGGAACGTAAATATTGATCTACAATTTTAATATCCCACGCAAAGAAAAAAGTTAATATCCTTGAGAAAATATTCCGATCTCTCATTACGCTGTGAACACTGAATAGACTAGGAGTCGACGTCAAAAGTCTATTCTCGTAAAGCGGATAAGAACTATAAATAATATGGAAAATAAAATGGATAATACTTTTTAAATTATAATAATAAGGTTGATTTAGCCGTGTGACGTAGTTTCTGTATAAAACTTATATAAAAATATCTTGATTCCTTGAGGAATTCAAGATATGTTTTTTACACTAGAATTATTTCGTAATTGCCCTATACGTTACGAACTGACTACGAGTACTTCCGAATTTATTTCGGAGATTCTATTTTCCCTATCGAAGAGTTTCCTTTAATCTATTGTTTAGAGGATGTATTCTATTTGAACATATCTTCTAAAATCCTAAAAGGAATTTTGTTGGAAGTTTAATAGCTTTTTAGATACATTTTTATTTTATTAATTATAAGTGTGGTCTTTTTAATGAAATTCTCAGTATTAGCTCGTAGTTTGTGATTTGTGCCCAGTTAATGGCAATAGGCTCATCACACTCAGGCGAAACTGTGAGTGTACATTAGTACGCCTTTTCCTAACTCCTCAGAGAAAACAGGCGTGATGGTACGTATGTGACGACCTCTGTGGTTTAGTAGTTTGAGTACCGGACTGCTGACCATGAGGTCGTTCGATTCCCACAGGACACAAATATTTATGTGATGAATATAAGTGTTTGTGGTCGTCTGGGTGTTTCTTATGTATTATAAGTATATATTTACAAAAAAAAGTATATAAGTATTTTATCCATTGTCTAGTACCCATAGTACAAGCTCTGCTTAGTTTGGGACTAGATGGTGCTGTGTAAAATGTCGAAGAATATTATATATTATTGTATTATTTCATCAGTATTGCACTTTAATTAAACAGAGACTGTAGTCTTACAGTCTGCTAACTGAATAATTATTCACCACTTTTAATATATTTACCGTTAATATATTTTCGCACCATAAGATGGCATGATGTCTCTCCGCCTAACATTTAATATACACGCTTTGTACAGCAAACGCATTCACAAACATAATAAATAACACGATAACAAAGCAGGCGTCTCCGATACAGTACATTTACCAACACATTTACTTTCATAGTAAATCTAAGCAAATCTAAGAGCTCATTAATTATGAGCTGCCGAAGGAATATGACGACCAAAAGAATACGACCGGTGACGACCATGTGTAAACACAGCCGACGTTGATAAATGTACAGTCGCGTGCAACTATAATCAGTTGTTTTTCATATGTACTTTTTCAGTTATTAATAGGTGTATAGTTTGAGATATCGGCTGTTCAGTAATTAATGTTCGGTCATTGAGGTAATATGTATTTTGTCTGTCATTGTAGCAAATAATTTAATGTACATACCTCTTAGTATGATGCGTACCATTAAATAATATCCTTAATACAATAACGTATTGTGTACCGAAGTAGGATGATTACATATCATACTATGTATACTTAGTGCAAAACATATGGTACTTATGTGTAATCAAAATAAATGAGACATACAAGCAAAAGCTTAACCATTGTTCGCTCACTGCTTACCCCAACTGTGCGACATTTACATCACGATGCGATAGAGATAGTTGAGAATATGCTCTTATTTTATCCACTACTCTTTCACGCCTGACTGTATTGTAACACACCTTCAGAGACACCTACATTTCGCAGTCCACTACCACGGGGCAATGATGGGAAAGAAGTCAATACTACTTTTATAACTCATATTTGCTTTAACGATGAAAAAAGCAAATTCCTCTGCCCATAACATAAAGCAAAATGTTACCTAGCGTATAAATTGCATGGCTACGCAAAACATTATGGTACGGTACTGATTAATACATCAATGTGTTCAATGCATGTTTCAATAAATATGTATTGGGCGGCTTTTGTCCTATGTAGAGTGAAATACATTAATCAGGCGATCGGGATTCAGGTCAATGCATAGCAGTTCGTATTACGAAGGTAAATGCGGTCGTTTACCTTCTATGCATATAAATTAATTATAAGTAAACTGACTTATAATTAATGTATATCTTGTACATCATTGTTAAATTATGTATATTTGGTATTGATATATTAAGCGGTATTTACGAAATTACAAATTAAAATGACAATTTATATTGTCATTTTAAATGTTAATAAGGTACCTACAGTCGCCAGTACATCAACTTACCATAAACGGTTTCCCGCGATTCCACACGCAACCCTGTGCTTTTTTGTCAAAAGAGTCTATCTCCGTGCCGAATTTTATCGATATCTGTTTAGCCGTTTAGCCATGAAAGGGTTAAAGGCAAATACAGTTAGACAACTTCGAATTTATAATATTACGTACGGATAGAGAGCACAATTTTATACCATGTCGATTTTTTTTTACAATACTAAGAAAGAACTTGAAGGGTTTAATATAAACATTACGCCTGTATTAGGCAGAGGCGTACCAATGTACGCCCACAATTCTCATCCAATCTGCCCAATCGCTCAATTGAGCCTGGTATTTTTAGGTCCGATGTAATAATGCGACTCAATTGCAATTAGTTACCCAGGCAATTCCAAATGTTCGAGTTGCTACTGAAAATTTCATAAAAAAGACCCAATAAAACTTGGATCGACCTGGGAATCGAACCTAGGACCTTTAGCGTAGCAGTCACATTCACCACTAGATAATGAGGCAGTTGAATGACATAGTTTACTTTTATTTCCATGCAAGACCGGAAGGGAACTTCTTTACAAACCTTCGGTTTAAAGATTTTTATTTCTCACTAGCCTTTGACTTCGACTTTGTCTGCGTGGACTTCAGAATTGAGTCCAACCTGGATTAAAAGTAGCCCGTCGGGTGTGTTATTCCAGTCTATAATCCATCTCTGTGCCAAATTTTATTCAGATACGTTCAGCCGTTCTGGCGTGAAAGAGTAATAAATATCCATACAACCACATATCCTTACAAACTTTCACGTTTATAATATTAGCAGGAGTAGTAAGTCAACCTTAAAACATACTATCGTAACACAAAACTACTGACCAATTAAAAACTTTGCACTTTTGTTCACAACAGGACGTCATTCCAACTGTGCCTATTTGCCGCATCAGCGAATACACGATTCACTGTCTTGAAATTAAACTACGTTCGGGAATGTTCGTTTTAAACGAATCTCGACGAATCCACGCTTTGGGGATAATGGTAGTTATTTATTTTAGAGCTGGTAGCACTTAAACGTAGGAACTGCGATGCGGTTGCTAGCTAGACGTAGGAGAGTGCCATATTCTTCTCTATTGGTAATGACTTGCCTATGTAGAAGAACCGGAATTTAGTTCCAATAGGATTTCGTCTAGAAATTTTTCCCAATTTGATAACAAATAGGTCAGGTGTGTAGTATTCACTAATGTGTTTGTAAGACAGATTTTATGACAGCGAAACTATTTTTACGTTTGTACTTAGGTAATTTTTTTTTTATGGTATAGGGGGGCAAACGAGCAAACGGATCACCTGATGGTAAGCGATAACCGCCGCCCATGGACACCCGCAACACCAGAGGAGTCGCAAGTGCGTTGCCCGCCTTTAAAAGGGTTTGGGTTGGGCCTCCGGTAACCTCAACTCACTCGGCGAAACACAATGCAAGCGTTGTTTCACGCCGGTTTTCTGTGAGGCCGTGTTATCACTCCGGTCGAGCCGGCCCATTCGTGCCGAAGCATGGCTCTCCCACATTATGAAAGGTTACAAACCAATTATATTGAAAATTTGATATATTTATGTACAGAAATAACAGAATCTCATTAAAGGAAGCATCGGCGCTCCTAAAAATCTTCAGATTCAAGGTTAATCAATGATATAAAATTTTCGTAAAACCCAAATTATTCCACATTGAAGTCCAATTAATTACTTTCAAAGTACATTTCTTATGTGTACGAGTTTACTGTCACCAGTATCCACGTGAGAAAGTTAGAGCCGAATACTTTTTGTAGGTACACACCTCGAGAATTCTTGGTAACAATTTATAAGTTCCGAAAAACTCGCCTACAAGTTTAATGCGAGAGAATTCTTAACGAAACAACTCCGCAGAGTACATTTAGGTGTTGTTTTCGTGGTGAGTTTTGATTAAAATTATTGAGCAGTTGGGAGATCTTTGTTCTTTTTTTTATTGTCATAAAACGAGACTAGGAAGAGACTACAGATACATGGGCCTTTTTTGCGTATGGAATTCCTCACGCACTTCTGCCGCCCGGGTAAGGCGAAGGCTCGTCATACTCCACCCAAAGTGGAGTAATGGACATACGGTCTTAAACCACACGGGTGTTTCATCTCGCCATTTTTTGCTGGGGTCACGGGAGCGAAGTCTTAGTCCTCCGCGACCCCAATAGTGGTCCGCCATTGCGGTTTCCGTTTTCCCTGCCAATCCAAGAGTGGGACTCAACAACTCTTACCTTTCTTTCTTTACCACGCTTCAACCGAGTACAAATCCCAAATGCCGATCTGCTACTGAGGATTTCATAGAAAAACCCAATAATACTGCAGGAACCCAGGCCACGACTGTCACCTGTAACGTGACAGTCGTGCTCAGGACCACTAGGCTATCGAGGCAATAGAAAAATAACTCTAAAGTCATATGAAAATAAATACTACCTCAATTTGTTAGTTTCTTATATGGAAGATCATGGTCCGTATCTCCATTCACATGAAAGTTAACTACCGCGTTTTATGATGCTGCAGGAGTTTTGAAAAATTCTTTCTAAGAATTTTACGACATAACATTTATACTATGCAAAATTCCTCAGAAAAATGCAGTTAGTCGTTATTTTTCTTATATACCTAATATAATAAATGTGTATGCAGTTTCTGGGTGGTTAAGTGTGGGATTAAAATGTCCACACTTAAGTTGCGTGCCCATAATGAGAACAGGAGCGAAGCGTAACGGTGTGAGAAAAAATAATTCAAGAGAATTGTAGAAATATTGTTACGCCGAGAAGCTATTAGAATGACGTAGATGGGTCACGAAGTTTCTAGATAAATCGTAGAAGCATGTAGAATATTCGAAAGAAAGTACTCGAATGCGTACTCACGTAATAACAAGAGTTCAAGGTCGGGTTCAAAGGTCAATGCCCGTAAACAATAGACGATCAAGTACCTACTGTAGGCTAGTAGGCTTTTCGCGATTGTTCGATTCTAGAATCTTCGTGACTGATATAAATAGCCGTCGTGAGGGTCGGCTAGCGCAGTTTAGTTTTGGACAAGGTGAAGTGCACATCAAAGTGAAGACAAGTGATTCTCAGTGTAACAGTACAGTGCGACAAGTGATAGTGTAGTGACTTTATTTGTGATTTCTGTTGTGTGTTTGTTAAGTAAATTAAAGTATTTGTTTATTTCGGTAAAATTAGCGTTAATTAATTTATCCCGAACCCCAGCTCGTAACAATATCAACACGAACAACGCGTTGTCAATTCTATTAATTTACCCGTACAGTTTCCTAGCTCCGCAACGCTTCAGAATATTATTTACAAAAGCATACAAAAGTTATTAACGATTCTGCAGAATATATATCGCTAGGAAAAAAAACAGGATATTTTTCATTTCGGAAAATAAACTATAGTTTTATTACCTTTTGGAAAATAAAATTCATTTTATGCTCGTGTATTACAACTATTATAGGAGGGATACACTCAACATTCCATACTTATTTCCTACTAATATTGTAAATATCTGGGGCTGTATTACAACATGCTATCGCCATCATTTTTAGGTTGTGAGAATGAGATAGCGCTATATAATCTGTAGAGCGGCATCCCTCTCTTTCAATCGAAAAATGGTGGCAATAAGACGTAATAATACGGCCCCTGGACTAATATTATAAACTAGCTTCTGCCCGCGACTTCGTCCGCGTAGCGCCTATAGCCCGCGTATAGTCTTCCTTAATAAATGGGATATCTAACACTGAAAGAATTTTTCAAATCGGTCCAGTTATAGTTCCTGAGATTAGCGCGTTCAAGCAAACAAACAAACAAACGAACAAACTCTTCAGCTTTATATATTAGTATAGATGTGCACGCGCATATCAGTGCTTTTTGTATCTATGGACACACACACGTGCTCGAGCTCACATACACACGTGTCTGAGCTCGCTTTGTGCTTGACACATGTGTGCGTTAGTTTATGTACCTTTTTAAGTAATTTTGTCTATGACATGTTTGGTTTATGTTTAATTAATACCATGTTCCAAATATTTTTACGACAAACAAAAATATGACTTCATATCCGAATCGCTCCTCACCTTACATTGAGCAAGGCAACCATATTTGCTTACCGTACTAAATCAACATTTGAGGGTGGCCCGTATTTACATATGATTTGGTCGAAAACTCAACACTGTTCGTCGATTACAAAGAAATTGGAAGCGAGTCATGGCCTTTTCTTTGCGCAAACAGTAAACTGTTTTGTATGATTTTCGGGGAACCGTTTGAATGTGCTCTTCCACGAGAATGTCAATGGAGACGGTTATTTGAATGTGTGACCTTTTTTTATTTGCCTGGTCTTTTGCCGACGATTCTGACGGCCGTTTTGATGACTCGAGACTTTTCACTCAACACGAATTTTATGATTGTTTCTTTATATTTTCGTTTATATTAGGTATGTTGAGTTGTATTTTTGTTTCCTATTGATACATTGTTTTACTTAATTACGGATATCATATAGTATGGTGGACAGGAAATGTTTCTTCTTTAGTTTTCCTTATTACGCTGATTTTACCCAAACGTTGGATGTGTTGAAATGAAACCAGATAATAGGTGTCGGACCTTTTGTTAAGCGTGGGGATTTAATCACTCATCACTTGCCATCACGCCTGTTTTCCGAAGGGTTAGGCAGAGGCGTACTAATGCACACCCACAGTTCGCCGGTATGCTTAGGTCCCATGTAATAGGGGGTGGGCCTATTGCCATTAGCCGGGTACAAATTCCGAACTCCGAGCTGTTACTGAGAATTTCTTATAAAAACCCAATAACACTTAGCACGACCTGGGAATCGAACCCAGGACCTCTACTAACGTAACAGCCGCGCTCAGGACCACTAAACTAGGCAGTTAATTTAATTAAATTATGTAAATATAACGCTATAAAATCCATAAAGTGATTTATTTCAATACATATCCTAATTATCTAATGAAACTGTTTCGTTAGTTGGTAATCACAAGAACAGCCACTGAGTGTGAGGCCTTGGGATCGGATCAAAGATGGAAGAGTTGGTATAACTTCCTATAAGGTTCTTTGTTTCAGAATAAACTGGATTTGTTAGAATTTTTTTTTTTAAAAAAGCTTACTAGCAATGTGGGTCGCACATTACTAGTATTCTTGTTAACCCCTCGTGCTAAGCTAGATTGCTTGTGTTACGAGTGGGTTCACGTCGGTAGTGCAATGGGTGGGGTTCGAACCGGCAACCACATGATCGCAAGTCCGACGCCCTAGCCATTAGGCTACCGCTTAAAATCTATCCGCAATATATCTTTCGTACATACCGAAAAACAAGCCATTCCTTATAATTATATCTGCAGTAATTTTGAATATACTATTAAAACGTAGTTTCACGTACATTATTTTTCCACGGCGTTCCCACACGGGTGATAAAAATATTAATTTAATGCCTTTTATATATTTTTCTGTGAGCTCACGTTACTTATTATACCCGCGCTTTGTTCCAGCGATGGTCTCGTAAAAACATTATGAGGCGACATGAAACGCAAACATCTGCTTTATTATATTACATACTAGCTTCTGCCCGTGACTTTGACTGCGTGGACTTCACAATTGGGTCCGACCTAGATAAAAATTAGATCATATTCCAAATTATAATCTATTTCTGTGCCAAATTTTATCCAGATCGGTTCAGCCATTCTAGCGTGAAAGAGTAACAAACATCCATCCATCCTTACAAACTTTCTCATTTATAATATTAGAAGGATATTAAACGTGGAAGTAAATATACATTATGTACTGCCATTTTGGTGCGTATTTTGCATTAGATAGTCTTATTTATCGGTGGATCCTTTAAAGATCTATTTACATAAATAAATATCTTTTATCATGTAATACTCAATAATTTACATAAGGGCTGGCTGTATATCCGTCCGAGTCCTTTAAATAAATAATTTAGCATTCCTTTTGATTCATGTAATCTCCCTGAATGATACTCAAAGCTGGAGTATGGTTAACTTTTCAATATTACATCGTAACAATACCGGCTTATTGGGAGGGTTCTTTAAGTAATCTTAAAACAAAGAAATAAGCCCTCATTGATCTAGTGAACAGAACGCGGCTCAAAGGCCCCAGATTATGACCGTGTGGGGAAGGGTTAGAATACTATTTCTGCCTTTCAGATAGGCATTTCGTAAGAGGCGAGAAAATATCTGACTTGCTCAGTGGTAGGATCTCTCGGGGTCTGTCTGGCTGGTGACCACCCTTACGTCAGAGTCTGTCGTTACGCACCTTCGTGTGGGTTTCGATTCTTGCGCGCCGCCAGTGCCGCGATAAAATCCATAAAAGTACTTTTATTTCAGAAATCAGTATCAGTACTGCCTCATTAGCCAAGCGGTCCTGAGCGCGACTGCTACGTTAGAGGTCCTGGGTTCGATTCCCAGGTCGAGCAAAGTGTTATTGGGTTTTTCCGATGAAATTCCCAGTGGCAGCTCGGAGTTTGGAATTTGTGCCCGGTTAATGGCAATAGGCTCGCCCCCTATTACATGGGACCTAAACATACCGGCGAACTGTGGGTGTACATTAGTACGCCTCTGCCTAACCCTTCGGGGAATACAGGCGTGATGGTATGTTATCAGTATCAGTAATTTAACTTTTAATTGTAATTACGAAATCAAACCAAGGAGTTAAACAGCGAAATAGAGGAAATACTGTACATAGACTCAATTAATATTTAGATACAATAGTAAACCATTCATGATGCATGAGGAGGTTAATGAACGTAGAATCCTGGCACACCACCCAAGTGGAAATCTATAGTCTCTACCTTCCCCAATGGGAGATAGGCGTCACAATATGTATGTACAATAGTATAGTAGGTGCTCAGCAAAGTCACCTAAATTAGGAGAACTGGCGATCAAGCGTAAAAAGATCGAATGTGCAATTACATATTCGCCAATAGGGCCTCAGCTGGACTGCAGCACAAAATACAATGAGCTGCACAAATGAGCAAACCTTATCTCACGAAGCATAAAGTCTTTAGATTAAAGCTGCATCAGTGGCTTCGAAAGTATTCCTGTGCTTATATTTCTACGCTTCCTTTCTTTATAGGATGAGTAGAGCTGTTCAATCGAGTGCCTCTCGAAGGAGCTTCGTACTACATAGTAGCTTTTGTCTCCCTTGGGCAAATGGCTGCAAAATCCAGTGAGCTCTTTATAGAGGCGTTTTTATACGTTTTCGTAAAAAAGGAACATACTGTGTAAATCGAACGTCGCAGTTTCGAATCGTAACGAAACAATAATGCAAATAGTCTTACGATTATGTTAAAAATATTGCACACCACCACGTTTTAATTCCTTGAAACGCTCGGCAGAGGTGTCCGCTCATAGTGCCATGTCCCATGTAATAAGGGCCGAGCCTTTTGCCGAGCACAAATCAAAACGCCTGCCTGTTACTGAGAATTTCATAGAAAAACCAAATAATATTTTGCTTAACCTGGGAATCGAATCTAGGGACTCTAGCGTAGCAGTCGCACTCAGGGCTACTATTTTTTACTCTATCCACTATAATAACCTTTCCATTAATTTTAAGCTCAACCCATAATAATTCCGAGATAGGTAATAGTTCAAAAACCGTAGCGTCATTTTAAGCCACTGTAATTTTGAAACCCCTATTTCATTTTCATTAATTCAATAGATAATTAGCACAGTATCATTATATATAAACACCTACATTATATACTATTTAAAACACAATAACAGTAGTGTACTGCTGAAGCGACATTCTATGAATTATTTGTAGATCACGAAACCACTAAAACCAAACCAAAGCGCCATTTCAATAAAGACCGAAATTTATCATTTATTTTTTCATTGCAAAACTAGATTTAAGAATAAAGCACGTTCTGCGTACATTTTTAAAAGCAAAACGTAGACATAAAATACGTCAGTTTGGTATCTTAACGCCTCTGCCTTTGTCGCAGTAAAAAGATTTATCGAAAACAGACGACAAAATACAATCAGAAAATTTCGCGCACATTGATTCGACTACGAGTTCGGAATTCTAATAAAATATTTAAGCTTGACGAAATAAAAAATTGAATATACTGACGTATCTACTGTCTCACTGTATTAGGACTTTTTCTATTGCCAATTTTCGAGGTTTCACTCGCAGTCAAAAAGGAATTATTTACTCAGCTTCTAGTTTATGTATCACGATGATAAAGCAATACAACTGTGAAAACTGCATCCAATTTCGTATAGTACCTAGGTAGTTTTTTTGTGATGCGCTTACAAATATATTTATAGTGAAAGACAAATTAACATTTTTTTTTGGCTTCTGTTGCCCTAGTAAAAGCTCCCCATATTAGTTTTTCTTTAATATCTATAATGAACAGACATCGACCTGTTCAAATTTTTTTAGGTACCATTGGACTGCTAGGTAAAAGGTCTTGAGTTCAAATACAATGCAAGCACTTCTGACTTTTCGAAGTCAGAAGTGCGTGGTGAAGGAAAACATCGTGGGGAAACAACACTATAAGCCTGAGAGATTTTCTCGACGATGTGTGAAATCTGCCGACACGCCCCTAGCAGTGGGATAATATGTAATAGAATGATGACATTTTCATAATGGGAAACTTTAAAAGGCTCTTGACCTTGTAAAGAGCCTGAGGTTAGAGATTATACTTACACTATCTTTTTTCTATCTATACATTTTCATTTCTCTATTCAAGTGGTTGGAAGCATGACCACCGACCGTGTGTGGCACTAGATTCGAGAAGTATTATTGTTATTTTAGTGAAGAAAAATTCGATTCGCAGGCAGGATCTGCGTCTTCTGGTTTGATACACCAGACGCTATGACCACTAAGCCACCGCGAGTCCTGCCTGCGAGTCGAATTTTTCCTTCACTAAAATAACTTTATTATCTTAGCATGAAAAATGAAAAATAAAAATCACAAAAAGATAGTATTATTGTGTTCATTGAGAAACAAGATCTTTTATAATTACTTCATAATTTACACAAAATTATATTTGTCAAAATTTCAATAATATCGAATAGAAAAGCGATCGATATTTTTATCAACACAACACGCTACGTTTAAATATTGTGTACTTTGTTTTAGCAAAATCCCTAGAGAAAAATAATTTCGTTTTCTTTGCTAAAAGTTCTGGTTTACAGTTAAGTGTAACCGGAATAAAGGCTTTTAATCGCGATAGTACTCAAATAATTTGATGACTGCGTTTTACGGATGAAACGAAACATACATACAAACATAACTAAAACTATATATGTTTTTATTTAATAAGTAGGTACAGAAACATACAACAGATTTAGAATTTATACCCTGACATCCTTTTTTTGAGATTATAGCCCACAGACTGTTCTTTCTGCCTCGAAAAGAGGTGGATTATTCATATCTAACTTCATGAAACTCCATTCCTAAAGTCCATTAATTAATTAGGTATCCATCACCCTCTCGATAGTCAAACCAATTCAGTAGGTTTTCTAATGTGTCTGCTATTTTTCTAGACAAATAAATACGCGCCATTAAAAATTAAAAATACATCACTATCTATATGCAACAACTAGATAGTTGTTTCCAGCCACCTTTCGCGACCTCCATGGGGTGGACTATTATTTACAGAAGTTGTTGGCTCCAGCGACTGTTAACCATGTGACTAGACTGTTGGCATACCAGCTTTCTAATACGAAGACATAGTATAATATCGGCAACAGGTGGAAAGTTCTACTCATTTCTATGATAACCCCCCATACCTATTTCGGTTTTCCAAATCAGTTTTTTTTTACCGTATCATCTGATGGTAAGCGATAACCACCGCCCATGGACGCCCGCAACACCAGAGGAGTCACGAGTGCGTTGCCCGCCTTTTGAAAGGGTTTGGGCCTCCGGTAACCTCACGAAACACAACGCAAGCGCTGCTTCACGCCGGTTTTCTGTGAGGCCGTGGTATCACTCCGGTCGAGCCGGCCCATTCGTGCCGAAGCATGGCTCTCCCACATTAGATCAGTACGAAATTAATGAAATCTAGTAATGTACATTTTGACAAGAATTGCCGAGGTTTTGAATCAAAAACATCGCTAATATTACATCAAGATTTAGAGCCTTATTTTTGTACAAAAATATCATGGTACCCTTAAACATATTCGTATTGAAATCACCATATCCAGCGTCCGTTCAGTCGACATTACCTGCCTCTTAAATTAAACATAATTTACGGACCATTACTCAGAATTACACTCAGTTTTATTTATTATTCGCAAAGCTACGGTATTCGGGATAAAAGCCGGACCGAATGTATTATCGGACCACCCGACTTTGATTCTGTTTGTGAATATTATTACAGGTATGTAAAACAAAGAATATTTTTGTTGAATAAAAAGGCGTTTTATCGTGTTAATCAATAAACATAAAGACATTCAAGATTGTGACATTCATGATTACTGTAGGAGCTGAATCTATCTAACTATACGACATTTTAATTCGCACACATTAATATTAAGTAGTTATTAATTCTCTTATATTAAACTAGCGTTTGCCCGTGGCTTCGCTCACATGAAGCACACAAGTATTAGGAGGAAAATTGGATCCCGAAAATAGTTGAAAAGAAACCAACAGCAATGATCTCTTCTTTGTATGTATATACACTTGTATACATCAGAGAGGTCAAGCTGTATCTTAGGACCCGTTCAATTAATTGTGTTTACAAAATCAAAATCTATTCAGTAGTTTTTACGCCAATCCGTTACAAACAGGCAAACAAATAAAAATTTAAAAATACAGACACAGCTATTTTACAGTTTTATAATTGTAGAGATTTCTCATGCATGAGAAAAAGATAATATACAATAGATATAACGTAACGTCTAAATTGTACATACGAGATCGAGGTATATTTTACGAAATCAAGTAGTCAGCTTGTAGTTAGGTAGCAAAATAACCTGTTATACCTTACCTTAGAACCTTAGGTAATTCATCTGAACCCATAAATTAGAATTATAGGCTCGGCAATAAATTCTTATTACACAATACACAAGTCGCGTCACCGAGAAGTTTATTTAGTTAAATAAACATTAATATTACAGCGGGGCCCTTTGGTTCACTCTTATTTGACATTCCTTGCCCGGGGTATTTCATTACGCATTCCCCCGGTTTTGTCCTGTCCTACGGTATCGAATGGACCTATTAGTAACTGGAAGAGACTAGACTAATCAAACGATAATCGTCATTATCGTCATCAGCCCATGGTATATTTTCCTATCGCTAGGCTCGGGTCTCCGCTAAGAATGAGAGAGATTCGGCTATAGTCCACCATGCTCGCCGGTCTCCTCACAATATAATCTATAGAGTTTCTTGCCGGTTCTTCTCCATAAGACCCACTATTTGGAACCGCGCACCTAGTTTTTGACAATTCAAAAGTACGTATTACCTACTGGTCTAATTGAAATAAAACATTTGACTTTGACTTTGACCATTTTCCTTCACCGTTTAAACTCATGATAATTTATTATTAATACGCAAATTATTTTGAAGTCGGGCCTTAGATTTGAACTCGAGACCTTATTACTAGTCTCATTGCGGTTATAGTGCACATAACCACAGGTGACAATTCCGTAAGAAATGTGAATATTAAGTTGCATTGAAAAGACGAACGTTACTCCTATTTACTTGCATTTAATTATAACAGCACCTGTCTGAAGTTGTATGCAAATGTATTGCGCAGTAGTAGTCATTGTAAGGCCTGCGCAGATAGGCGAGCTCTGGCGCATCAACGCATGATATTTCTGTCACTAAGTATCCCTCATTATCTCGACAGTCGAGTTCATAAATGTTTCTCATTCGTGACTACTTATCTATCAAATATTGATACTTTTGCCTCATACACTACCTAATTATAATGGAAGGAAACATAACTGCTTCGCTAGAGAGTCGAGGGCCGATCCCCATAGAAATTTCCAATGCTTCAGCATTCGAAATTTAGTAGAATTATCAGTAAATAGCAACTTGGTGTACAGTGTACTTGGCTCGTCCCCTGTTACCGGGGAAAAATACCGTGGATCTGTGGGTACATTTACATTAGCGTTCAGTGTCATAAAATACCTACAGAAACAGAACATAATTATGCTGATCTGAAATATACATACATACATACCATCATTATTTACGGAAATAAATATTATTTATACAATCACTATTAGGTAATTATTCATTACGTTAATGAATATCTCTGAGTGCGTAGTTAAGATATAAACTATTTTTTATTTCTTCACATAAAAAGATCTAATATGATTCTCTTCCAAACACCTATCTTAATCCTATCTAAAACCAATATCCTAAACTCCATACGATAGTTGTAAAAGCAGCTCGTTGGAAGCATTCTTCAAACTTCCCACCTTTCAATTTTACGTGCATACTCAAAACTTTTTCCCTGGTGCCGTCAATGAAACTAGTTTGAAACTGTCGAACTAAACTGGAGTGGCGGAACTTCAATAAATTCTGTATCCTTGGCGGATCCCCGCGAAATAAACAAGACAGGTTTATGAACAGATTCGGATATTATATCAGGAAGATGGGTGATCTGAAACTGCCTCATTAGCCAAGTGGTCCTGAGCGCGACTGCTACGCTAGAGGTCCTGGGTTCGATTCCCAGGTCGAGCAAAGTGTTATTGGGTTTTTCTATGAAATTCCCAGTAGCAGCTCGGAGTTAGGAATTTGTGCCCGGTTAATGGCAATAGGCTCGCCCCCTATTACATGGGACCTAAAAACATACCGGCGAACTGTGGGTGTACATTAGTACGCCTCTGCCGAACCCTTCGGGGAATACAGGCGTGATGGTATGTTATGTTATGTTAAGATGGGTGATTCATGCCCACTGACGACTACCGCCGCCTATCCCGTTGTGAAAGGTGAATTAAGATAATTCCTTATTGTCAGAGGACTAAAATAGCAGCTCTTAATGAATGACAATATGACACACGGCTTCACAATGTGCCATATAAAATGATACAGCCCTTATAATTGTCCCACTGCTGCACACGGGTTTCCTCTCAGAACGAGAGGGTTTTGGCCATAGACCACCACGCTGGCCTAGTGTGGGTTGGTAGACTTCAAACGCCGTCGACAAATTCTCTGAGGCATGCAAATTTCCACCATACCATACCATACTACCATACCATAATTTCCATAATTACCACCATATTTTCTTCAATACCATAATTTCCTCCACCTTTTCTCCGCATATGATTTTGAAAGATCATCTGACCTTCTGAGTTTACCAAATTGACCTCGCCTTGTAAGTATAGGCTTATCTTATCTTATCTTGTGTGTGGCCGAGGCAGTAAGGCTTCAGTGCACTTCAACCCAATGGGATCTTTTGTGCTTCCCCTAGATAACCCATTCCACATCCTCTCCCAGTTCTACAAACAGCTCCTCCAAGAGTAAGTATAGGCTACTTACAAGTGTTAACTAACTAGCTACCGGTTGTTGAGTTGCCAACCTAAGGCGATGTCAGTTAGACCTACTAAGCTGTAGTGTCTAACTGAAAAAAAGCTATAGAAATGAGTATTTATTTATTTATTTGTTCGGGAATACAAACAGTTACACACTTTTCTTAATAACTAAGTTATAAATAACAGGATTTATCAATGAGTAACCCACATCGTTATCCACGTGTTAAGTAAAATAGTTTTAACATGGAACTACTTAACTAAGCACGAGTGAAGCTAGTGCTACTAAGCACGAGTGAAGCTAGTGCTAAAGTACTTATACCTTATGAGGGCATACAGAAAAATGGAAATAACAGATGCTTCAATGAACTCTATATCTTTGGCGGATTATGGTGAAATAAACTGGACAGGTTTATCAAGAGTTTCGGCTACAGCATAAGGGTATATACAGGTGGAATATGCAAATATACGCATCCTTCAGCCTATAAAACTTTGTTGTTCTTGTTGTTGTTTTGTTTTCATTTTGGGCTTCGCTGCGAGGTTATATTTAATGTCCGACCTCCAAGGTCAACGGAGTAAGAAACATAATTTAGGTTGTATTGTCACTGCCTAACATTATACCCGTAACTCACGATTATCACTACATATTATAAATTAAAGTCCTCGCCGCATTGAGTTTGTATTTTTTGGGCTAACCTGAAAACGACTGTACAGAATTCCATAGGTTTTTCACCAATAGAAAGAGGGATTATCCAGGAAAGTTGTAGTCTACATATTATAGCTGGGCGGATGGTTAGGAGATTACAAAGCTAGAACATGATTGATAAATCGAATTTTAAGATGCAAAGCTATTTGTTATTATTAAAATCAAGCAATAACGGAAGCTAGATGCGAAAAGCCGAGGGCAAAGGGGGGAAGAGGGCGAAATAGCGCATATTGGGGGAGGCCTGCGTCCAGCAGTGGACCAGTAGTGTGGTGTAGGTATAGGCTGATGATGATGATGATGATGAAAATCAATCAGGAATCCATGTTTTGACAGTGTCTTTGTAAAAACCTTAACCTCCTTAGGAAGTGACTGCGGCCGAACCTACCTTACCTTATAACTTAATCAATGATTCGTTCATGGTATTACGCTACAATCCCACAAATATTATAAACGTGAATGTTTGTGTGTAGATTTATAGATGTCTGTTACTCTTTCACGCCAGAACGGCTGAACGGATCTGGATAAAATTTGATGCAGAGATAAATTACAGTCTGGAATAACACAAAGACTATTTTTCATCCAGGTCGGACCTAACTCTGAAGTTCACACAGACGAAGCTAGTAACATTATAAATAACTAGCTTCTGCCCGCGACTTCGTCCGCGTAGCGTGATGATATATAGCCTATAGCCTTCCTCAATAAATGGGCTATCTAACAGTGAAAGAATTTTTCAAATCGGACCAGTAGTTCCTGAGATTAGCGCGTTCAAGCAAACAAACAAACTCTTCAGCTTTATATATTAGTATAGATAAGCTATCGGTATCGAGACACTAAAATATAAGCCATTTTTTTATTTAGGAACAACACGACAAATGCAAATTTCTATGCATATACAGAATATTTACATTTGAAACAATAATTGGCCAGGGTCAGCCCTCCAGGGGAAATGTCCCGTAAACATCGGAGATAAGTATTGTTATTTTTTATTTACATGACCGAACCCTCATGGAGTTATAATTCCGTGAAGCATCGCGCTTTCCGGAGCGAACAGAAATGCGATCTAAAGGTCGATCCGTGCAAGGGTCGCTAAAGGGCACAAACTCACTGTTTTGACAACTCCTTGGTATTTAACTGTTGGCATCTATGCCACGGGTTGTGTGTTTGATCCCCATATGGAGCAAATATTTGTATGATCTACGTATTGTGTTAGTACGTTTGACGATGTGTGTGTTTTCCACATAGTTTATTATTTATTTTTTACTAGCTTCTGCCCGCGACTTCGTCCGCGTAGCGTGATGATATATAGCCTATAGCCTTCCTCAGTAAATGGGCTATCTAACACTGAAAGAATTTTTCAAATCGGACCAGTAGTTCCAGAGATTAGCGCGTTCCGGCAAACAAACAAACAAACTCTTCAGCTTTATATATTAGTATAGATATCGACTTCTTCCCACTTAAACATTAACCTTCAATGTTCACACAAGCTGCTATCGCAATATCTTCACGCAGGTAACTTTATTTATTTTAAAAGAGTGTCCATGGAGTTTCTTTCCGGATTCTTCTCCGTAGGATCAATCTTTTGGAACCGTGCAACTAGAAGCACAACGTTTCATAAATGCTTGTAAAAGCTTATTTGAAATAAAAACATTTGAACTTGAACATAGTAGACGACAGTGAAATAGTAGTAGACGAAATGGTAGCTAGATTAACGGTATCCAAATCCGAAGAATAACACAATTTGATTCTGTTCTCATTGATCTAAAAACAGTAGTTCAAAATAATTCACTCACTTAATTTTCACTCCAAATAAAAGTTCCATACATACCATCACGCCTGTATTCCCCGAAGGGTTAGGCAGAGGTGTACTAAGGTACACCCACAGTTCGCCGGTATGTTTAGATCCCATGTAATAAGGGGCGAGCCATTAACCGGGCACAAATTCCATACTCCGCGCTGCTACTGAGAATTTCATAGAAAAACCCAATAACACTTTGCTCGACCTAGGAATCAAATCCAGGACCTCTAGCGTAGCGTAGCAGTCGCACTTGGGACCACTAGACTAACGAGGCAGTATTCCATATGCAAAATTCCATAATAGGCACAAGCGACAACCAGATGTGAAAGGATTGCCGTTCGAATACCTATAAACTGCTCGTCCGATTGACATGAAACATTCATTTATAGCAACATTCTCTTTACGGCTATAAATAGAAAACAAATTAAAATTCCCCAACGATTGCTACAAATGGGCACAGTGTAATAAAAGTTGTTGGAAAACGGAAATTAAATCGCGCCTAGCTTGGTGATAATCAAATGCGGAAGAATGACGGACGTTGGTGGATGAAGGTCAGAGATTACGTAATGGAGTGTGTGATGGTGGTGAATAACCTCTTCATACCAATATATTTCCCAAAAGGTTCGGTAACGGTACACCTCCAAAAAATCATAGTTCCTAAAGTTTTTTTAATAGTATTTTGATAAACCAGGGACTGCCTCATTAGCCCAGTGGTCTTGAATATGATTGCTACTCTTGAGGTCCTGGGTTCGATTTCCAAGACGAGCTAAGTGTTGGGTTTATGTATGAAATTTTCAGTAGCAGCTCGGAGTTTTAAATTTTTGTGCCCGGATAACGGCAATGGGCTCGCCCTGTATTACATGGGACCTAAAACATACCTGTAAATTGTGGTTGTACGCTTCTGCCTAACCTTTGAGGAATACAGGTACCTGGGTATCGAACCCTAGACCACACGTTCAGACCAATGAGGCATTCAAGCTCAAGTCAATCTTATATATAAACCACCATTCATATTCTCATAACCCATATTGGGATTGTTGGGGTCCGCTTCTAGTCTTACCAGATTCGGTTGAATATAACATACCATACCATTACACCGCTATTCCCCAAAGAGTTAAGCAAAGGTATACTAAGTTACACCCACAGTTCACCGGTAGGTATGTTTAGTCCCATGTTTAGCCCCCACACGGGGCGAGCTTATTGCCATTAACCGGGCACAATTTCCAAACTCCGAGCTGCTACTAAGAATTTCATAAAAAAACCCAATAACACTGCTCGACCTGGGAATTGAACCCAGGATCTCTGGCGCAGCAGTCGCACTTGGGACCACTAGACTAACAAAGCATAGTATTTTACAAGAAGCGACTGACGTCAGACTTTCGCAACCCAATTCTGGACAAAAAAAAAGCATGCTTTCATAGCATATCTTATGATTCTTTTTTTCTGCACCAATTTTACCCCAGTTACCATCGCCTCAAATATTATTGGATGCCAAAATATGGTTTTCTTTTTCTATACTCCAAAAAAATATAGGGCAATACACTCACCCCCGCCACATGGGACTGAATATAGCTATCGGCCAAATGTAATGCGACAACACTCCTGCTAATGCTTTGGGGAATAACAGCGTGATGGTTGAGGTATCTCATAACTTCAGCAGCACGTGCAGCATGTTACGATAAGCTGGTGCGACTGATACTAGCTTCCTAATGCAGTTTCAACTGAAAGCGAAGAGAGGTAACTTTTCTAGAATTTAAAGAAAAGTTACTTAATTTTAACCTACTTTCGACTAAGGTTTGTTTCTCGAATAAGTTATTCTATAAATATCTAGAATTATATATTTATATTCTATAATATAGAATTATGAAATTAGCATGTACTAAAAAAATACACTGGCCTGTAAAACTAAGTACTTACTACACTTTTAATTTTTTTTTTTTCAAAACTAGAAGTTAGAGATTTAAAATAAAAAACGTTTTATAGCTTTATCAGCTTTTTTCGAAATTATAGTAAACTATACAACTCTTTTTCAAATCATTTTTATTTCGAAAGTTTATCTTGTGTTCTTAAAAAGTTATTGCAATAAGTGTGATACATAGTTTTGAATGCCAGTGTTTTTCAAATTAAGTACTAAAATAGAGCTTATTTCTCAATGTAATAGAATATATTATGCTTTGCTCTCTCCTACCTGTCACAGATCACAATGTCACAAATACGTCGTAACTAAAGTTTTAAATGCAAGTCTAATAAACCTTCGATTAATAATGCAGCCAACAGTACAGAATCCATGCGTGTCTCAATCTGGGTTATGCTAACCACTAACATAATTACAACACTATTGTAATGATCTCCAGTTCGCGAACAATGTAAGGTCTCGGACCCACGGGAGGCATGCGTACAAGATTTTCATTAATTATTTTGCACGCACTTAATTAGACTTGTCTTGTACGTTGGGCACATTAAAATTGTTCTTTGTGTGCCCCTAGGGCAAATACTTTCTCCTCAGATCATAGAAATGGAATATCTACTCTATCTCAATAATTTCAAAGGGGCATGTAATCCCAATATTATGCCATCGGAGAAACACGGATTTTTCACTTGTAACCTACATATTTTATGTGACTTTATCTAAAATGTCAAAAGTAATCAACATAAAATGAACTCTCCGTAAAAAAAACCTGGCAACATTATATATGTTTTACAAAGGGAGATCGATTTTCTTTATTCAGAAGCCGAGTCAACACAGGACCTTTTATCGTAATTCCTTGCTCGCGAATTTTAGCGATTGTACATTTTTCCTTGTCAGAGTAAAATTTAAATATGGAGCAAATAACGGCCAAATCTGCTTACGTCACAAGGGTGAAACGTCAGACGGGAAAGATATTACTTCAAAGAGACCACAGCAGTTTTACGACGTCACAGGGGAGGCGAGCACGGAATGCTATACAATTTGTTTTTTCTTCTGGCGTCCGCATTCGCAGTAGTGTGTTCATAGCTCAAGCGAGCGCATTAAGAGAATGGCACCATTTGTGGGGAATTTCATTAGTCATTCCCTGCGGTGGGGGTATTCCATCATAGATTCCTTTCGCGTCTCACGTACCGCGGATACTTCGCAGACAAATATGTCGGGAATAGGGGTGAATTTTCAATTGGATCTTCATTAATTATTTACCGAGCGAGTTCCCAGGATTGTTCGGTAAATAACGTAAATTAGATGCGTAAATAATTATATTGTTCTGAAGGCTTGTTCGTTCGTACTAAAATCCTATTAGCGGAGTCATGGTGAAGTTCATGCCGAGGTGTGTCATATCGTGGCGTCTCAACTTTACTTGTTAATAACAACGTGAATTAATCCAGGCCAAACCGATCGAAGCCGTGTACTACTCGATTTATTAACGATTTCACTCAGCCACCGCTGTCTAGTTACTGCAGATTGGTTTTGAAAATTCTCTCGAGTAGTGATTTAATCAAAGGGTGCTTTCAGAGCATACTGATCAGAGGACAAACATTTTTTCATTTAATTTTCGAAGCAATCAGCTTTTGGGAAAATTAAAGATTTTCGATCCCTCTTCTACTTTTTCCATTAACCTCTACAGAGGTAGATCGGCTTGTGTCTGATATGGGTTCAATTGCGATTCGATATTGGAATCCGAATCTACGATTTCAGTATTCTGATCTTTATCCTCAGTTTTAAGGATACCGAAACAATTCTAAACCAAGAATCTGGAATAGGAAAGTGTGAAAGCGGTGCATATAGATTAGTGTTCGTTTTATTTTTCTTGGTAACTATAAAAGTGGGAAGAAGCTAGAGATCGAACCTGTTATCTGTGCTCATCGATTCCTAAATGGATGCTGCAAACTTCTATACTTTGGGACAAATCTATGACAGATTTTTTGCGATGCATACCCTGACCTAGTTTGTTCTAGTTTTCTTATAACACAACACGTCAGCTTCGATGATAGTAATAAAATGTTGGGACGTATCTGGGCCCATATAGTTGAATCTTGTTCCCGAGAGGGGTCAAACTTTCATCGAAACGATAGAATGTTTGGACGTGCGGCATATTCCCTAGTCCTGAATTTGTGGCAATATAGAAACCTTTTTTCCCACCAAACGACTGATTTAACAAATCGACTTGAATTTACGAAGTTTTTTTTCTATTTAGATGTTTTTTTATAGGATGAGATGTAGGACAATCTCCGGGATCATTTTGATGAAGGGTCTATGTTTTTTTAGAGATTAGGTGTCTAAATTTTCAGCGCTCTGGGAGTTTTTAATTTGTAGGTAGTTCATACAAGTAGCGATTTTAGGCATGCTATTAAAGGTACATTTAACTAGGTTTTTTTTAGCACATGGATTTACTGGCTCTCAGAATACGATAAGATCAAACATTAAACTATGGTCAACTACACAAACCGATGGAGTTTTCTAGAAAAACTTAATAACACTTGGGAATGAAGTACCAATCTGGAAATCGGAACTAAGACCTCAAGTTCAGAAGCCGCAACCCCACTTGTCGTATTAATTCATCTACGCAGTAGTTGTACGATAAGCTTACCAATATATACAATACAATGTGTATAACACACAGGCAAAAGGGTTGTTGGCAGTCACTGGTATATGAAGATCCCATATACACAAGGTTAAAAAAAACCTGTCCTATCCAAAAGTATAGGTAAGTATAGGTATCCTAATCACATTACTAAATTATATGAGAAACAATATTTTTTTATGTAAGTAAACATATTAATGAAATTTAACATTCATGATAGTCACATCTAGTATCGCTATTTCATCAAAATCTATCAATTTTTTTAATTCGAAAACGCCATTATGAGCCTTAATATATTTAGCACCTTGGGACGATATCACTTCTACTATAAGTATTGCCATTTAAGTTTCTTCGAGTATTTTACTTGTAAAAAACTAATAAAAAACCCGGAACAGAATAAGCGCAAGACATGAAAGAAATTTGTTCAGAATCGACTACCTACTGAATCGATTAAAGTCGTTTTTAATGTTTGTTAATTTTTCTCGTAAAGATAATTATTGCAATACTTGAAACTATGGTGCCCTAATACATCCGTGGCTTGTGTTATGGAATACTGAAACCTATTAACACAAATGTCTTTTGAGTGCGTGTGCGCGCCGATATCGTAGTGGTTACAACTTTAGTACCTATAGCCACGAGTATTGAGTTTTTCTGGTATAACTAATTTCTTTAGGGTTGACTTGATGATCTTGTCTTTAGGGTTTCGTTATTATAATAATTATGATTCGATATTCTAACTGAGTCGTGATAACCTAGTGATATGACCATTGGACTGCCAAGTCAAAGGTCTCGAGTTCAAATCCAAGGCACACACCTCTGACTTTTCGTAGTTATGTGCGTATTAATAATTAATTATCACGCGCTTAAACGGTGAAGGAAACATCGTGAGGAAACCTGCATGCCCGAGAGATTTTCTCGACGGCGTGTGAAGTCTGCCAACCCGCATTAGGCTAGCGTGATGGACTATAGCCTAATCCCTCTCATTGTGAGAGGAGACCCGTGCCCAGCATTGGGACATAATAATGGGTTGATTATGCTTATGCTATTCTAACTGACGTGTGGTCTTGCGAGGGTACGACAGGGTTTTCTTAATTCTCAAAAAAAAAGATGGATGGGATTAATTTGGGTCCCTCTTTTGTTATAGCCAACCTCATTTTCCTACTTAAAACGTAACGTGTACTTACAATAAAACAGATGTCCAAAGATTACCTATTCTATTATATACCTTTATTACTCAAAAAATAAGGCTGGTTTTACAAACATTGTTAACATTGTAAACAAAACACGACGTGAATATTGTAACAACAAATAATGTAAACACTTGTAGTACTTTCCACGGAATATGCTACCGGGAACTTTTAATCGTGTGACGAAAATTACTTCACTCTAGAGAAAACTGTAAAGAAACATAATAGACGAGTACATACCATCACTCATGTATTCCCCGAAGGGTTAGACAGAGGTGTGCAAATGTACACTCATGGTTCGGCAAAGGGGTGGGCCTATTACCACTTTGCTCGACCTGGGAATCGAACCCAAGACTGGGATTACTTCTCAGGCGGTGTTATTGGGTTTTTCTATAAAATTATCAATAGCAGTGCTCAGAGTTTGGATTTCTGCCCGTTCAATGGCAATAAGCTCGCCCCTATTGCATGGGACGCAATAATGGACGCAACATATTATGTTTTTGTTGGCATTCTTTTTACTCGCAATTTTCAGTGATTTCACCGGCTTTGCTTCGTTCCAAAACGTCATAGCGCGATAAAATCCGTAAAAAATACGTAAAAAACATCGCGTTGTATTGATATTATTCCCGAAGCTTCGGATCCTTTATAGCATTCATGGTCACGGATAGACATAGAATGATGTTACGTAGCCTTGCTCATGAATTACTGCGTCCATTCGTGAAAGTCGTACGAAAATCTGCTTGATAGTTTTTGAGTTTGTTGCCTTCAGACAGACATGCAAATACAGCAGGAGACTTTGTTTTATAATTATCTAGTGATAATAAATACCTTATGCTACGTGATCAACATCTGCATCGTCAGAGAAGCTGCTTACATGTTGCCAACTTTAATTGCGAGGCTTCCGGTCAATAATAAGTATAGTTTTTTGGCACCACAAACAACACACAAAAGGCAAAGATTTTTATTCACATTAAGGCCAGCTACAGAATATATCCACTGCCAAAAATTAACAACAAACAAGACAATTCGCACGGCTAGTTCCAAAAATACAGCCTGAAAACCCAACATCATTGAGGAAATCCTCGACAGTTGGTCGCGGCAGGAAAGGTAATAAAAAGTCGTATAATCCATACAAAGCCTTATGGCGGTGTGCGGCGCTGCGATTTTTTCGTCCAACCACTTTTTTTCTTGTAAAACACGAAATATTTATGTTGATAGAACGTGTTGTTCCAACGAACCGCGTCTGCTCCTCCCTTATAATATTGTTTTATTTGATGTGTATCTGGAGATATTCGGGAAATACGGATTGTGATACATCTTTGTTTCGTTGAGATTGAAACATTGTTGGCCACCAATGTTTATAAAGTAGCAACAATGTTAGGTGATTTTTATTGAACGTAAAATGTTGGTCTATACATTGTTTATTTCTTATTGTTTGTGGGAAAAAATCTCTAATTTTAAAGATTTATTGAGTTTCATGCATTGTTATGTTTATACTAGATAAACCCGGCCACGATTCGCTGTGACTAAGTCTGATATTATTAGATTTTTCATTCCCGTGACAACTTCGTGATAGGTAGTACCAAGTAGCTACTCATAATATAACATACCATACCATGACGCCTGTATTCCCCGAAGGGTTAGGCAGAGGCGTAGGTACTAATGGTAAGGTATGTTTAGGTCCCATGCAATAAGGGGCGAGCCTATTACCACCGGGCACAAATTCCTGACTTCGAGCTGCTACTGGGAATTTCATAGAAAAAACACAATAACACTTTGCTCGACCTGGGAATCGAACCCAGGACCTCTAGCGTAGCAGTAGCGTTTAGGATCACTTGGCTAATGAGGCAGTAGCTACTCGTATATACAAAATACGATAAAACAAAAATACCGCGTTCATCTTACTACTACTTTTGGAATTCATCATCATCATCATCATCATCCTGCCTTTGTCTCAATTTATTTGGAATCAGCACAGCATGTCCTTTTCTTCCATTCATCCCTGTCAGCCGTCACCCCATCATTCAGTCCCTCTCCCATCATATTGGCCTTAACCGAATGCATTCATCTTTTCTTTGGTCTCCCTCTACCTCTTTGTCTCTTCGCATTAATATTCACCACTCTTCTTTGTTCTTTATTTCAATATGTCTAATATCCCGCGAAAGTCTCAAAAGTCAGTAATGTAGGTTTACAATAGTTCAGACTCTTTTCGAAGAGGAGAATCGTAAAGTTTATAAGCTGTTACATCCATTTAGGATAAGACAAATGCGGCTTATTTCCTAATACAACTTTATTTGGAATTTGGAAAAACAATATGAATAATTGAATACGTTACTTATCTTCGCCCCACTTCGAAAACTATTTCTAAGAAAATATTGTCGTTACAAAGAGAAATCCTTCAAGGAATGGGAAGCCTATAGCTGGGTAATATATCTATGAAAACAAGATTGTTGTGGAGACTAAAATCAATCTATCTTTCTTTTTTAATCTATCGTTTATTTTGGTAATGGTTCATTATGCTATGTTCATGGATGCCTGAAAATAGAAGGCGCCGTCGACGCCGATCCAGAAAGAGGTGGTAGGATGATGTACCGTGATGGTTGGTTCGAGGGGGCGTAGAAAAAGAGTACTTAACCTTTACCCAGAAAAGGGGACCGTAACATTAAAAAGAAAAAAATGTGAATTACTACTAAAACCTTCTAAGTTTATTGCCAACTCAGAGACGCTCTATTCGTTATCAGAAAAATCTAGTTTAGTTAATTATTTAGTCAGTTAGATTCCCCTAATTAGTCTCATTTTCCTAACGGCGACTGCTATGGTACAGGTCCTAGGTTCGAATCAATATTTCTATGGAATTTCCAGTAGCAGCTCAGTTTGGATTTGTGCCTATTTAATGGTAAAGCCTCGACCCATGTTACCTACATGGGACCTAAAATACCCTTCGAAAAATACAGGTGGTTTGGGGTTGTTATGTGTTATGTTATGGTTAGATTTCTCTGTATAAAATAAGCTAAGAATCAACGTTATCATAGAGCGCTCCATAGCGCATGATAATTACTCACTGAAACTAACACATATTTTTCCAATAGATAAACATGTCAATTTGTGAAATAGCAAACAAGCTACACACACACATAAGTCAACTTGCTACTGTCACATCACAGACTTCCCAACTATTATTACCACTACGTAAAAAATAAAGAAGGTCCACCGAATGAAGTTCTTCATCAGTTGCAGACGAGTCAGCATGGACTATACACAAAGAGGACGATCCAGTCCATTAACAATGATATAAGATCCATTCAATTTTTGAAGTGAAAACTTCTTTAGCGCCGCTGTGCACTTTTTGTTATGGGGAAAAAATGTTAAACTCGCGACAGATAAAACCGTAACACTAAAAGGTGAAAACAAATGTTTTCTTAAACGGCGGTACAACTGAACATTATCATTTATTGAAGTGAAATCTTCGTTAATATTCAAGTTTTCACTTCTGCCGGCACTCCCGGAGTGCAACCCGTTGTTTTTCTTTTATTTATTTAAAAAGATTTTTCGTTTACCCCAATAAGTCACTCTGTGAGTGTTACAATAATTGTAATACCCATTCTATTTTAGTGACGGATCAAATCACATTCAACGAAAATGTACTTATATCGATTATAATTATTATCTGAAGTACATTATAAAATAGGGTGAAACTATAAGTTAGCTGCTGAAATAGCGTTTCAGTGAATATTTTGTTAATTTATTCAGTACCCATTAGAATAAGTCGGAACCATCTGGGGCCGAAGTCTACTATTTCAATTGGATCAGAATGTCGTCCAATCGAATCAAATCAAATCAAATCAAATCAAATTATTTATTTGCCTGAAATATGGTAGTTACATAAGATGTTAAGGTAAGTAATAGCACAAGACATATTTCACCCTCATTGTGGGCATGCAAAAATTATAGCTAATTTACATCAAATAATATGAATAAAATTACAATTATTGAAACTATTTAAATTACCTACACTTTGGAATATTACAATTATTATAATCATTATTAAATTTATTTGAATTACAGTGATTAAAATTATTTAAATCATTGAAACAATAATATGGGCTAACGGGGAATAAAAGGAAGAGAGTATCTTAGTGGGCACCAAATCGGCATGTGCTTTTATTCAAAAAATCTTTAAGAGTATAGAAACTCTCCTGGATTAACCATTTTCGCAAGGCACAACAGAACCTTTTATAAGGCAGGTCAGTCATTCCTTTGGGCAAAGAGTTATATATTAAAGGTGCCATATAGGCACAGTTAGTTCTAAACAGTTCAAGCTTAGGCACAGGCATTTTTAAGGGTAGGTGGTTAGTTTTACGTTTAAATGTATTGTCATTGGCTGTGAAAAGATGGCTGTGGTATTTAACAAATTTAGCTACTTCATAGATATATATGCTGGGAACAGTTAGTAGGTTCTTAGATTTAAAGATCGGTTTACATGATTCCGACCAGTCCATGCCGTACAGTGCCCGAATGCATTTTTTCTGTGCTATGAACACCCTCGTGATGTCGCAAGAATTTCCCCAGACCACTATGCCGTACCGTATAATGGAGCATATGTAAGCATGATATACCATGATAGAGGTATGCCTGCTCGTCACGTCTTTTAGCTTTCTAAGTGCAAAAACAAACTTGTTTATTTTTTTGCATAAACTATTAATGTGTTCTTTCCATGAAAGATGTGTATCGAGGATAATGCCTAGAAATTTTGCGCTTTTTATCTGTTGTATAAGTGAATTATTATAACTAATTTTTAATTCGATTTCTTTACTCTTATATGTTTTGAAGTTAATTAGTTTAGTTTTTTCTATATTTATTTTTAATTTGTTTATGTCTAACCATTGAATAACATCTTCTAATGTTTTATATATTTCCGTCTCATATGTATCTATATTTTTACAGTCCATAATGATAGTCGTATCGTCTGCGAACAAGACACAATCATGTGTGAGTGCACGTGGAAGGTCATTAACGTAAATGAGAAATAACAGGGGCCCTAAGATGCTACCCTGTGGTACCCCAGAACCATTGATCCTTTGTTTGGAATCAAACTTAACTACTTTATTAGTTCCAGTATCAAATTTTGTAATCCTAGCGAATTGTTTCCGGTTTTGCAAATAGGACTGAAACCATAACAAAGAAGATCCCCTTATTCCACATTTGTCAAGTTTCGACATGAGCCTCGAATGATCAACGAAATCGAATGCTTTACTGAGGTCTAATAGTAGAGCTGATGTTGGGATTTTCTGGTTGATGTTATTAATAATGCTGTTTATTAAGGTGAAGGTAGCTAATTGCGTTGACCGATATTTCCTGAAACCAAATTGTTCCGGTGCCAAAATATCATATTTATCTAGGAAATTTACCATTCTTTTGAGCATAATTTTTTCAAAGATCTTAGATAGGACCGGAGTTAAAGCAATAGGCCTATAATTATTTTTGTCTGATTTGGACCCTTTCTTATGGAGTGGCTTTATTATCGACAGCTTAAGTTTGTCTGGAAAACATCCTTGTTCAAGAGATAGATTTATAATGTGAGCCAAAGGTTCCGATATAAACAGAGCAATACGCTTTAATAAGTCTGAATTAATTTCGTCATACCCTGCAGACTTCGAATTTTTTAATGACATTATTGTGTAGAAAACTTCATTTGCATTCGTGGGTTTTATAAAAATACTAGAATCGTTACTTTTTAAATTTGACGTACGATGCTCAATATCATTATTGACAGAGGCAGAATTAGTAGAATTTTGAACTAGATCAATGAAAAAATTATTAAATATGTTTGCTATATCTGATCCAGATGTAACTGTACTTCCGTTGTCGACAATATTATCAATGAATGAACTAGTCCTAGGTACAGTACCATCAACATAGCGTTTCACTACGTCCCAAGTTGCTTTACCTTTATTGCAAGAGTTGGTTATATATCTTTGGTTACAGAGCGACTGAGTGCTATTTATACATTTCCTTAACAATTTGGAATATTTTATATACGCTAATTTATTATTATTGCTTCTATTTAAGTAGTACTTGTATCTTAGCGTTCTTTTGGTTCCGCAACTGATATTAATACCTATCGTTATGCAAGTAATTCTACCGGCTCTAAAACTATTTCTTCGTCTTATAATGGGAAAGCAAATTTTAAAGAATAATGTTAATTCTTCGTGAAAGTTATTGAAAGCCTCATTTGTATCTAATATATTAAATATTTCAGAAAAGGTTATACTGCTAATGCACTCTACAAATTTCATTATATTATTTTTGCTGTAGTCACGAGCAGTTGTGAAGTAATGTTTAGATAATTTTTGTATTTGTTTTGTTTCAAATTCAATTGTTTGTGCTGTGTCGTGATCCGAGAGACAGAAGCTGTGCGTCTTACCTACTGCTGTTGAAATATTACTAAGAATGTTGTCGATACATTTATTTATTCGTGTTGGTTCCTCTATATGACACCGGAGTCCGTAATTGGATATAAGTTCTAGGAATTGAGTACTTACCCTATCATGAACCAGTATGTTAATGTTAAAATCACCGCAAATAATTAATTTACGTTGTTTGAGGCGAAGTTTAGATAGGATTTCATTGTTCGATAAATACATAAAATAATTAGTTTTAATTGCGCAATTTCTACGCCACAGATTTCAAAATGTTTTTCAATACACAGCTTATTAATATCATGCAGTTCCACGCCTTCGAAGTCATTTCGTAATAAAATACAAGAACCCCCTCTTCTTTGCAATTGCCGGGAATAAATGGTTGATATATGATAATTATTTAGGGTAAAAAATTGCTCCTCACCTTTAATTATAAAATGTTCCGTGAGACATATGGCAATAACATGCTTATTTGTTTCATGTAGTTCACTGAGGGCCAAATCTAGATCGTCAATTTTATTTAGTGCGCCTGCAATATTTTGATGCATAATACTACACAATAAGGTACTATTGCGATTCCTTACGAAAAAACTGATCTTTGTCCTTATTAGATAATACGTAAGAGTTATTGGCGGAATAATGATTATTTGTGACTGCTGAGAAATAATAGGGTATAGTGCCTTTACGAGGTTTAAGTTTAGATGGCAAAACCACAGCGGCAACGCTTTTGAGGTCTTGGAAAATGTAGCTCTTTAGGGTATTAAAAATGTTTTTCATGCCATGCCTATTTAGTACTCCACTTCGCTTATAAAACATTGTGTTGTCGTTTTTTAGGTTTAAGTTGGAATCAAATAATGTTGCATAGTTATATTTACAGATGTCTTAATATAATAAGGTATTAAAAGTCTCAACTCTTGAGTTAAAAATGTTGTTATAACCATTTAATTTATAGGTAGGCAAACACAATACTAGGTTAGTACTTATAACTAGATCATAATAATTTACAGTAGTCTTAAAATCATGTTCTCCTATAAAAATCAAACAGTAGTCTTGTTTATTGAAGTTAACAAGCTTGTTGTTCACATTCTCGAGTAGCTGTTTGGTTCCACAGTTTGTTGAAATATAATGGCATATATCATAACACGGAAAAGTATTTAGCGCCAAGGTGAGAATATTATTTACTTTGTTACTACTGATCATACAAATTTTTTGACTTGGGCGATTGAAATCTAATATCTGATCGGGATTAAATGGGTGGTGCGTGGGAACCTCTGATTGTAGAACGTTGTTTAACACTTTGGGCCGTATACATGAGGATATGCAGCAATTTCCATTATCCGGTAGAGTGTCGGTTGATGGACTGATAGCGCCATCTATTGTCGGATCGCTGATTAATGTGTTCTGCCCAAGATCGATCAAACTCGTGTCTTCGTCGTCGATTGTAAACCTTAAGTTTCTTGAAGTTCTCTTCCTTGGCGTTAACACCCTCGCCCTGGGTTCAGAACAAATTCTATGAAGAGTTTGTGATTTATGTTTTTGTTTAATTACAGCGGCTTTTAGCGACGAGTTCTCTTCACTAAGTTTTAGTATTTCTACGTGTGCGCTTTCGAGTTCGTTTCGAAGCTGCAATAATTCTTTCTTCAAGTCTTCTTTATCACTATCATATTCAGTAGACAGGTCCGGCAAACTATGCCTTCTTATTACTTCTGAACTAGTAGATTCAAAAGAGAGATCAAATGATTCGTTCAGCAATGTTTTATGCCGACGTATTGTAACATTTTCATCTGCCATTGTATAATTAATTAAGTAGGTACCTTGATATTATTGAAGATCTATATTCGAAGATTAATTATATTACCTTTATATTATTGTAGATCGATATTCGAAGATTGGACATTGACAAAGTAGCGCCCCCTGTCGTTTACTGGAGACAAACACTATGTAAAGAGTTTTAGTTCCGAACGCTATTTGCCGACAGATGTCGTCACAATTTACAATATTTATTTCAGCGAAACATGTACAAAAAGACCTTCGCCGTATCGTTGGATTTGAACTTGAGATCACTTGACGATAATTCGAAGTCTTCATACGAAGCCTCCACGCCACGGTGTATTTACTAAATGATATGAAATTACGGACTAGCTTCTACGTTTTCTATAATGACGGTTAATTAGCACTCAATTTGAATTTTGTAGACAATTATAATTCACGATGTTACTTTCACAAAACGTCACCAATCGGGCAATAATTTATACACTGCTTAGTTCTGATCCTTATCTTTACGATTTTAAGGACGTATTTGTTAATATTAACTCAAATGTTGTTAATTTTAGGTTTGTTTATCTATTTGGTCACTGAGTTAATTAACCGTTTTAATGTCACTTATTCTTGGTATTTAGCGTGGATAACACTTGTACATCCGAATTGGCACTTTAAGTTCCTATTTTACTATAAACTACGACTTATTACGAAAGAAAAATATTTATAATTATTTTAAATGAGTGGAGCACTTGTAAGAACTGAAAGATTTCGAAGAAAATCTCAACAATTCTAAAATATTTGAATGACTATTGTCACACAGTAAAATAGTAGAATTGGGGCCCAGGTGGTAAGTAGTCATCGTCACCTATGGTCACCTGCAACACCAGAGGAGTTGATGATGCGTTGCCGACTCTTAAGAGCCCCTTTGGACTGCATAGTACCAGAGCCGCAGCAACTGGCTCACAATAAAAATTACACATCTCTTTCTGTTTTTTTTTGCATTTTTCATGCTAAGATTATAAAGTTATTTTAGTGAAGGAAAAAATCGACTCGCAGGCAGGATTCGAACCTGCGTCTTCTGGTTAGGTACACCAGACGCTATTACCTCGAAGCCACCGCGAGTCCCACCTGCCATGTCGAAAATTGCCTTCACATTCTGCTCGCAGGCAGGATTTGAACCTGCGTCTTCTGGTTAGGTACACCAGACGCTATTACCTCGAAGCCACCGCGAGTCCCACCTGCCATGTCGAAATTTGCCTTCACATTCTGAACTTACGTTTTAAAGGTGACGTCAGTAACATCAATGGCAAAGCAACTTACTTTACCTTTGAACCGAGATGTCTTACCTTACGGTCAGTTCTATGTCGTACAATGCTACCATACCTATTAACTATCTTTTTGTAATTTTTTTGTATTTTTCATGCTAAGATTGTGAAAAGTAGAACTTCTGTACTCACTTTACAATGCTATGCACCATCTATATGTTCTGCGGCCACCATTCAATGACCCATAGATCCAAGATATATACTCTCACAGATAATGCTCCATTGTTGCCACATACAATGCGTACATCATTCGTATCATATGTGCAATGGATTCCTGTCTAGCACGCTATCGATATTCAATGCGTACGCATCAATTATTGTTGACCACACATACGAAATTATTGGGAGCCCATATTTAGGATAAGGCCCTTGATAGTTAAGTTTAGGCGGGTAAGTATTTAGTAGAAGATGGTCTCAATAATTGCTATATTAATACGAGAAGAGAAAACTTTTTAAGCAAATTTCGTCCATGGAGGATTGTAAGATTGTATATAGTTAAAGTTTATTTGGAGGAGAAGAGCAGAATGCTAATTATATTTTTTATTATAGTGCTTAAAAAATACATAATTTTTTTTTTTTTAAAACATTACACACACTACCATGCGTATGATACACTGACACACATTTTGTTTATGGTTATCGTATGAAGCTTGAAAGAATGGAGTATATTATGGTCAAATTTCGAGCAATTTCGACCACTAGTACGTATATATTAATTTGGTTGCGATTTCAAATACCTAGAACTATCAAAAACCAATGGTGCGCATTACTGAGGCAAATAGATTATATACCGCAATAATTATAGACCGCAAGAGTTGCAGAGAGAATGGGGACGCCGTTTTCAACACTGACCGTGCCAACTGCCAAAGCATTGCTCGAGCCAACAGATATTATTAAGTAGGTACCTACCGTTCAAAACTTTGACTAGCTCATGGTTAATAGAAAACCAACACGTTGAGAACGAATTCATTTTACTTTAATTTTTGTGTTTGTTCGCAAATGAGCAGGCAAGACACCTTATGGTAAATAGTTATTTGATCCCTGGCAGCACCATGATTTGACGACCTGTAAGAGCCACTACAGATGGCAAACTGCCGGCAAACTTTCGTAACAAGCAAAAGCGGTAACTAGCTCTGAAGTCTTGTGCATAACGTAAGGATGGTCGCCAGCCAGTACGAACTCCAGAGATCCACGAAGCACGTAAGTCTTCTAATATCTTCTCATTTTTTATTCAATTAATTGGAAAACGACGTTATTTACTCCGAGTTTTTTTAGTCTTCCTTGCATATTATAAAACAAAGCCCCCCGTCGCGTCTGTCTGTCGGTTCGCGATAAACTCAGAATGGCTGAACTGGTTTTCATACGGCTTTCATTAATAGACGGAGTGATTTATAAAGAAGGTTTCAAGCTATTTAACATCACACTACGAGTAACTTAGGAACGGGGCAATGCAGCGGTAATATGGAGCGAGCCTTATGCCATTAATTGGGCACAACTCCAGACTCTAAGCTGCTACTGAGAAAAGAAAAACCTAATAACACTTTCCTCGACCTGGTAATCGAACCCAAGATTATTATAAGTTCATTTACATTACTACTCTGCGTTGTATTAATTACTGAAATACAAAAAAAATTAAAGCGGCTAATATGTACAAAATTGTTTCCACAATCAAACGAATTATACCCTTAAACATTCACGAAATCACCATCTAACATTACAGTAAAATACAAAAAGTATTTCATCTACATTACGTTGTATTTCAAGAGGAATCGAGAATACTACAATTAAGTGCATGCGATATAAACACTCATGTTTTTCAGACTCCGTATTAGGGAGTTCTCCATTAGGTCTGCTCGCGAACCAGACGGGGCTTCGCGTTTTTTGCTCGTGCCTGCCTATCCCTATAAATCTTTGTAAGTGCCTCGTTAGTTGCTCTGGTCAATTCACGTCCAGTTTCTACGTCGAGATTTTTTATTCATCCAATTTGGTTGGGTATGTGTAACTGTTAGTGAGAAATACAGTTCCCGTAAGACGGACTATTTTTTTGGAAATTATTTGAATTTCTTGAAGTGTTCTAACAAGTATGTATTTATATTTTCTTATATACTAGCTAAGCCATCTGATACCATCACGCCTCTATTCCCCGAAGGGTAAGGCAAAGGTATACTACTGTACACCCATAGTTCGCCGATATGTTTAGATCCTATGTAATAGCTTTTCCCAATTCTTCGAGAATTTCTCGAAATCTGATTTTAGTGCTCGCTTTAAATATGGAAATCCTGTGCAACATTTCTTGCTTCTAACCCCACCGTGTTAATCTTCAAGTTATTTAACAGTCAGTAAGAGTTAATTCAGTAGATTTTTTTTTCTTCGGCTCCTGGCTAATTAATAACTAAGCTGATCTACAAGGTTAATCTGCGTTGTGTTTCGCCGAGTGAGTGAGGATACTGGAGGCCCAAACCCTTTTAAAAGGACTGCTACGCACTTGTGATGACTCCTCTGATGTTGCGGGTGTTCATGGCTTTTTGTTTTTGGCATGTTCATTAATCGTTTACCATCAGGTGATCCGTCTGCTCGTTTCCCAAAAAATATAAATCTTTGTTTTCGTAGCATAAGTTTCCTTTCATAAACTATATTAATATACTTGAAGCACAAAATTTAATGAAAACGCAACTAAAATCAGAATACATTTGTATTTCAGTAACTAGGATTATAATCTGTCACCATCAATCATTTAAGTCGAGTTAATTACACATACCAGTGGAGTTAATACACTTATAGTTAATATCTTTGAGCAGCAGAACTATAAATTATCGAATTCAGCTATGTTATCTAATGTTTATCACAATCAACTTTTATGATAAACATACATACCATAACGCCTCTATTCCCCGCAGGGTTAGGCACAGGTGTACTTATGTGCACCCACGGTTCACCGTTATGATTAGGTCCCATGTAATAGGGGCGAGAATTTGTTCGGGCACAAATTCGCAATTCGCAGCTGATATAGAGAATTTTATAGAAAAAACATATAACACTGCTCAATTTGGGAATGGAACACACGGCCACTGAACCACTTCATTAATGAGGTTTTCACTTTCATCATTAGATCTTGGGATCTATCTGATCCCAAAAATAATTTAATCAAAAACCAACAGTGATGATGTCTTCTTTGTATGGCTCTGTATACATCAGTGATGTCAAGTGAGATGTCAAGCTATATCTCAAGATCCGTTTATTTATTGAGATAAGAAGTTCACCAGTTTTTAAGTTGGAGTATATAATTTCTAACAGTGATAACGAAATAAAAATCTATTCAGTAGTTTTTGCACCAACCCGTAACAAACACACAACAAGAATTCACGTTTATATACCTAAGCCACTTGTTTTTTTTATATCTTCAATGTACAGACACAGCTATTAAACGATTTTACAATAGTAGAGATGAAAACTCTATTATATTATACTCTTTACAGGACAGAAAGCTACCATCACTGCAACATTTTGACGATTTTAAATTGCCAATAAAAACAATACCATACATTGATTCCATTTTCAAATTAATCATAAGACCACAATACCTTAGAATAAAACCCTTTTTAAATTAAGAATTACTTTATATAACTGTTTACCATGAAGGCCCGAATCGTAAGCGTTTTTACTCTAATCTATTGAGAGTGGAATATGCAAGGGTTTTGTCTCAAGGGCGGAGAACTCAGTCTTAATAGATTAGCAGGCGTGGCTGCTAGTGCTTAAGTAAGATATATTAATGATATGGGAGATTTATACGTTATGTAACTTGGTAGTTTATTGGTCCTCTGTTGTTTGCGAAGAATTTGGAATGATCACCAACTGAATTAGATATTACACAATCTACTGAAACTACATTTACTACAACCATAATTTTGATATAATATACCTTATACCTTACTATCACGCCTATTTTCCCCGCAGAGTAATGTATAATTACTAGATTAAAAAGTTATTTTAGTGAAGGAAAAATTCCACTTGACCAGAAGACAGGTCGGAATCTTACCAGCAAGTTAAATATTTCCTTCACTAAAATAACGTTTTGAACTTAGCTTGGAAAAGGCAAAAAAGAAAAGATAATTGCTAGAATAGGTCTTTTCGTCAGGCCAATAAGGTTTAGTTTTTATATTTTTGTAATGTACACGCATGCTCATAACCATTAGACTATTGAGGCATTTGTATTTTATAGTTGGATCATTGAGTAAACTGTGGATAGGTAGGTACATAATAAATACCTCCGTCTAATATTTTGATGAATCTATGGTAACATTATGACACTAAATGAGAAATGATAATACATACATACATACATAAAGTCAAGCCTCTTTCCCGTAGGGGTAGGCAGAGACCACAGACTTCCACTTGCTACGATTCTGACATACCTCTTTAGCTTCATCCACACTCATCAATCTTTTCATACATGAACGTCGGTTTAGGGTACTCTTCACCGAGCCATTTTTCAGAACGTCCTCAATCTGATTTCGGAACGTTCGCCTAGGTTTCTGTAAATAGACACTTTTACAAGTCAATGTTTTAATTTTTTTTTTAATCTAGATTGCGCCATAGATGGTGCATTACATTACGTCGAGCTTACATTTAACCGATATTTACCTTTTAGTGAAATATTTACAGAGCTTGCACACGTTCCATCGGATTAATTGCCAAACCTTTATGTACAATTATAATAAAAATAGTTTCTATTCAATACCAATACTGGGAACTATGCAATTTGTGCAGTGGGCGAGCATGCTAACAAGTCTATTGAACATACACAGTTAATGTAATGAGCCAGTGGGCAGTTATTTCCAGTTATCCATCCACCCATGCGACACTTGAGCGTAAAGCTGCGTTACACTAGAGATATGCACGGGAGAATTTTGAAATCCACGCATAAAAGCCGGTTTACAGTCTAGGGGATATTATAAAAAAGCTGTGTCTGTACCTACATTAAAGATATTAAAAAAAAGAAGTGGGTTAGAGCACAGATAATAGAGTTAGAGTATATAAGCGTCTCCGAATCCAAACATGTGATTTTTTAAATTCTTGACTGTTTGTCTGTTTGTTACGGGTTGGCGCAAAAACTACTGAATAGATTTTAATTCAGTTATCATTGTTAGAAAGTACATATCTATTATACTCCAACTTGAAAAACTGGCGAACTTCTTATCTCAATTAATATAACGGATACTCAGATACAGCTTGACCTCTCCGATGTATACAGACCCGTACAAAGAATCACTACTACTAAGGATCACTACTGTTGGTTTTTGTTTAAATTATTTTTAGGATCAAATTTTTAATCCTAATATAGTTTAATGAGTGAAGCCGCGAGCAAAAGCTAGTTCTCAAATATAATTTTGTCGCGCAGTCACAGAACCTTTACCAAAATATTTACTTAATCTTCCAATACGTATGGGTGTTGCCAAAAATATCATTTTAATATCTTAGGCACACTTGCGTTAAACCACTCGCCAATAATACTTATAAGTTTTTATATTAGGTAACAATAAAAGCCCCATTATGGCTAAAACATAAGTTATTCAGATATTCTACTTATGTTCTCCTTTATTCGTAGTATATATATTGTAGATATTATTTTTATTCCAAGTAAGTATCAGGCCCGTCACTTAAAGTAATTGGATCGTAACTTCTAGAAAATGTTAGGCCGAATATACATAGTCTGGCGTACATCAATAAACAATGTATACATATATTGTTTTGTTTCACTTCTCTTGCACCAACATCACTTAATAATCTTGTAAAGAGGTTTTACGTATACATTACTATGATGTAGCAACTTACAGGCACTTATAATACAAAGAGGGCACATGCATAGTGTGACATAATTTCATTATTGCATTATCTCGTCTCCTACCAAAGTTTCTGCACTAGATATGGGCGACAAAATTATTTATTTCATGACTAGCTTATTAGCCTGGCAGGTGTCCCCGTCGCACGTAGCTGGCTTAAGACGTTGCCTAGTCATTTTGGTGAGCTTATCATAAAACAAAACATACCACCACGCCTGTATTCCCCAAAGGGTTAGGTAGAGGTGTACTAATAATTTACATACATAGTCCGCCGGTATGTAATAGGGGTGACCCTATTGCCAAACTCCGAACTGCTTCTGAGAACTTCAAAGAAAATACTAATAACACTGCTCAACCTAGGAATCACACCCATAACCTCTTGTATAGCAGTTGCTTATAGGATAGTATAAGTAGAATAATGGTCTACAGTAATACCTTTCCAACAAATAGATTTAACAAGTTATACTAAGTAAGAAGATATCTATCCACAAATAAATACATAGATATACCTACCTCTGCCACTATTTTAGACCAAGCAGCCTAGCTTTTCCCAACCCTAAACCCCTTTTATTTCAACATCAAACGTCAGATTAAACAAAAACATAAAAAATGTATCAGATCTGACCGTTTTCAGTACCTACCTTTTGAATATGGAACGTGAATAGAGTAACCGTTGAAACATTTACATCAATTCAACGAAACCTTCATTTACTTGATAGAATACGGCTTTAGATTTGATAACAATCTGGATTTTCCAGAGATCGTCGAAAAGTACCGTGATTATAAATTTTCGCTTGCTAGGCAGGCGGCATATCAAGATGAAACATACATCAGATTTTTAGTTAGACCTCCAGCAAAACAGCCGTTCAAACTCCAACCCATTTCATACAGTCGTTAATGCGTGATATGCTTACAAACATAGCGATAGGCAGACGGACAAAAGTTCTAAAGATGCTGATAAAAATGCCCCTCCTATTATTGTTTTTTAAATGTCTGCTATGTATAAATATCAGTTAGTTACAATTCTGCCCGCAGGTCGAATTTTCCTTCACTAAAATAACTTTATAATCTTAGCATGGAAAAAGCAAAATAATTACAAAATATTACTTAATGTCTATCAAAATCATGACATCCTGTTTTCGATTCCCAGGTTGAGCAGCATTATTAGGTTTTTCTGTGAAAATCTTAGTAGCGGCTCAAAGTTAGTATTTGTATTTTTTGAATGGCAAAGCCCGCCCTCTATCAGATTGGACCTAAAATATACCGGCGAACTGTGAGGCCACATTAGTACAAGGAATACTAGCATGATGTTACATTCTGTTATAAATAGACATCGAAGCCCGGGTTACACGTGTAAGAAATTATATCGGTTCTTTTATGAATAAAATGTTAACAGTAGCTATGATAAGTTGAAGTTCTCATAGCTACTGTTATTATGATTCGTTAGAGAAGGTTCCAGTATTGCCCGTTTTTTACCAATAAGCATTTGATGGTAAAAAATGAAAGCGAGTACCTAGCGCATTTTAAAAATTAATTGAAGGACCTATATTTTTTTACGCAGAGGTTACAACGTTTGAGAGAACTTATACCATTTGATTTCCACAATCGTATTATTTACTCAACGGCTGAGATCAGATACACGAAGAAGGCAAACGAGCAAGCCGGGCTGGCTTGCTCGTTTGCCTTCTTCCTGATGGTAAGAATCCATCGCAGCTTATGGACACCAGAGGAGCGATGCATTGCTGAACCTTTAGAGCCTCTACGAAGCGTAGACTGCCAAAGCTGCAGCAACCAAGAGGAGGAGCTGGCTCTCACACGCAAAATTCGAAATACACAGAAAGGTGCCTTACGACAGACTTCAACGTAAGGGTCGTTGCCAGCCAGTCAGAGGCCTTTTTACTTTGAAAAGACTTAATCCACCCACAGATATAGCCTTCTTCTGCTTTGTGGCAAAAAACTGCCACCTTATTTTTACAATATTAATCGTAAGTATCTTAGTACGTACATGTATGTACGCCGCTTGACTTTACTGACAAGCATTTGAAGGTTTTTAAATAGCAATGTAATTTCGGTGTTAACTCTTCTTTGCTACCAATACCTTTTAGCAGACCCCTACAAATCCTTCACATGTACTTATATTACGTAATTTCATTGAAAGACCACAAAAATCCAACAGGGAAATTTCACAGAAATCTAACAATGGATTTTCCCAGCTGCACATATTTTTACTGCTGATAAATAAAATCCTGCGTACTTCTCGTATATAGAATTACACGTCATTTCGATGGACGGAAATATTATAGATAAATATTATATAATAATGCATAGATTTTGTAAGGTAAACGCAAAAGTTGATGAAGCGCCCGTGTGACAAGGGTAAAAGTCTAAATGTTGACACTGCGCGCGCTATGACAGTTACTTTTGACAGGTGACAGTTGGCACCAATATGGCGGACAATCGCCATAAGATATTTATTGTAAGTAAACAAGTTTATTAATTGGTGTTAAAGAAATAAAGCTTTTTGTTGAGGATTTACGTCGATATTTCTGTAAATGTCCCAGGCGCAAATGTTCGTAACTGCCAAAAGTAATCAAGATAATAAAACGAAGTTTTCTATAGGCAATATTCTTAAAGACGTGCAATATCGTTAGTTTAAAACAAGTGAGTATATACGGCGCCATTTCATGTAGGTATACTGCCTCATTTTGGTACAAGTTCGCTCAAATATGGGCGAACTTCGGCAAACTCCGACACTACACTACACTACGAAAATATGGACTAAACGTTGTACATTAGCGAAGTAATTACTTACGTCGCTTTAATATGTGCAGTTGAACGTTTTGAAAGATAGTTCTTGATTTAAAATTTAATCATCATCCAGCCATGAATAAATGCTGGAAACGCGCATACACAACATTTGATGGCAAAAGGGATGAATGCCTTTTAAATGATTTGGTTTCATATCTGAAAAAAAATATTAAATATTTGAAAAACTTTTTTTTAGTTTAAATTGGAAAGCTATAAATGTTTTTTTTAAGTATAGTACGAAATTTTATCAATGGACCCAGCCCGGTTGTCGTACGCTTCTAAAGTTATTAGTGTTTTAGGATTTACATACATACATATTCAGAAGCGGCGGTAGCCTAATGGCTAGGTCGTCGGACTTGCAATCATGTGGTTGCCGGTTCGAACTCCACCCATTGCACTACCGACGTGAACCCACTCGTAACACAAGCATTTAGCTTAGCACGAGGGGTTAACAAGAATACTAGTAATGTGCGACGCACATTGCTAGTAAGCTGTTTAAAAAAAAAAAAAAAAAACTTTTAAACTACGCAACGGATTTTGATGCGGTTTTTTTAATAGATAGAGTAATTTAAGAGGAAGGTTTTAAGCTATTTAACATAACCTTATGACACTTAGGAACGGGGCAGCGTAGGTGAAACCGCGGGCGGGTCGCTAGTAATCAATAAAAAAAATTGGTCTGTCTAGTTTTGTAAATGAATGAATGATTTTTATTTCGGACAACAATACAGAGCTATAGTTTATTAGTAAAGTGACTTATGAACTAATGTTAGTAAGCAAAATCGGTGAGTTTGTACTATAATGTAGGTAATCTTTCAAGCGGCGGTAGCCTAATGGCTAGGGCGTCGGACTTGCGATCATGTGGTTGCCGGTTCGAACCCCACCCATTGCACTACCGACGTGAACCCACTCGTAACACAAGCATTTTAGCTTAGCACGAGGGGTTAACAAGAATACTAGTAATGTGTGACCCACATTGCTAGTAAGCTATTTTAAAAAAAAAATAAAAAAAAAATCTGTTTGTACAGAACGCAATAAAGCACCCTTACTTTATTACCCTCTGCACAAACTTGCCTACAATTGGTGAGCTGTAGTTATCAGCAACCGTTCTCAAGATGCTGCTGTCACTGTCCCTCACTCTTCTTATAAAGGAACATGTGTGTGTATTTGATGTTCAAAAATGAGCTATAGATTTCGTAAGCAATTGTTGAGTTAAGCCGACTAAGCACCCTTTATAGGTATTTCTAACGTCTAAAATAACGTTTGTACTGACACAAATAATACCTATTTTTCTACCATTCCTATACTGTTTTCACATCTCAGTAAAAGGGGAAATAATGAATAGATGTGATGTTACATCGTAAGCTGCTTACGCTCCTACGCAGAACGAGGGCGACTGTCTATTGTGTCCTGTTTGTCGGCACAGGGATAAAATACAAGTACCTATTGTTACAATAACTAGATAAAGAGACACATGATTTAGAAGTGTTTCTAGTAAACAGCTCTGTATTATACAGATATAGTGGAATATAGCACTATTTTGTTTTGTATTAAAAGCCGCGCTAGTAAAGCAGAGGACAAAAGTACACTCAACCTCGAAAAAAAACTGTGAAACGTGCAAATCTTATTACTATTAATGAATAATTCTTCCCTACGTGTGTTTATCATTCAACTCCTCTTAAACTCTAAAAAAAATTACCGGTAAATTTTTTGTTTATGTTTGCGAGGGTCCTCAGAAGGTTTAAACTCACAATTGGACCCGATATGATTGGATTTTACATAGAATCATGATCGATAATAATTTTGTTATCGTGCTGGTTTGGTTTCCCTTTATATCGCATAAAATATTCGCCTTTTACTAACGATTTAAGTAAGGAAACACTCAAATAAGTCCACACATTTATTTATTATTATGATCTACAATGATGTTTTATCATTATTGTTATTCAAAAGAGACATCATTCAGCAAAGCGCGTAAGGGTTCCGATGCACAAGAACATTTGTTACTGATAGGGTTAAATGGTTTTCTATTGGAAATCGTAATTGAGATCACTATGAGCGATAAAACTACATTGCAACCAGTGAGAACCAAAGAGTCTTTTGTCTTTTGTGTTTGGTGCAATAAGCACCAGTTGCGTAATGGCTAGGGCATCAGACTTACGATCATGTGGTTACCAGCTCAAAACTCACCCTTTGTAGGTACTATCGACGTGATCCCACTCAAAACACAAGCATTTAGCTTAGCACACGGGGTTAACAAGAATACTAGTAATGTGCGACCCGTATTGCTAATCAGGTTTTTTTTAAAGAATAAAATGCGTTACTTCTATTATATCACTATTCAATTTTGACCATATTTATATTTGCATTCAATCGCAGTAAAATATACTTTTTAATAAGGCCATTTCAATATATCACTGTGTACCAAACCACATGGCAAAATCCCAAAATTATCGAACAAACCAAAGTTGGATACGAATAAACCGACAGCTGACTTCGTAAGCACATTTAAAAGTTAAACAGTTGACGATTACAATCTCCTCCAAAAACAAGCAACTAGGCCACCCTACCACCCTCCACAAGAATGTTTAATGTAAGCTACATTTAGTCAAAAGTACAATAAAGTCTATCTCAGCCGGTTCCGTGCCCCCTTCACGGACCCGGGTGTCCTCGAAAATGACAGCCGATTGCGTCCGAATTTTCTCGAACGTACAAATTGGGTACGGTTTATGCTTGAGCACATTGCGCGTAATATTTTAGGTATCATAATTGTTTATGGACTCACTTTCAAACACGCGTCCACCCACGACTTTTCTTTGTGTAAGGAAGCATGCCTTTTATTTTTTGCTTGGAGTTATTTCGGTACGTGAAGAAATAACATAGGTAACATAAAATGCCTCTACATTTATATTCCCCAAAAGGTTCGGCAGAGGCGTACTAATGTACACCTATAGTTCGCTATCATGTATGTATAGGTCCCATGTAATAGGGGACGAGCCTATTGCCATTAACTAATCACAAATTCCTAACTCCGAGCTGTTACTGAGAATTTCATAGAAAAACTCAATAACACTGCTTAACCTGGCAATCGAAACCAGGACCTCTAGAGTAGCAGTCGCGCTTCATGATATCAGTTTGGATTATATCTATAATATTTAATTCACAACACGTGAGCTTAGAAGACATCAATACAAGTGAAAGGTTGTCTGAACTGGAGTGGAGTTCATCCACACATATTAGAACCACTCTGGTCTCATACTGTACAATTCCAGAGGAATTTCCTCCCACCCACACTCAAGTTGTAGAATCAGCTCCCCACCGAGATTTTCCCAAAGGACTACTGCATGGAGGGGTTCTTCAATACGGGTGTGAAAAGATTTTTACAGGAAAGAAAAATAGTCTTAGTGTTGCAAGCGTTCATAGGCTACTGTAACCATTAACCATCAGATAAAAAAACAACGGGCTGCACTCCGGGAATGCCGGCAGAAGTGAAAACTTGAATAATTAACGTTGTGCATTTTTGATATTTTCCAATAGATGTCGCGATCTGTTCAATATAACTCCTTACTGTTCATGTGTTCCTAGTAGCAATACTCTCCCGACCCGCCTGACTTGTATCCAAAACTATAAGTATACTGTAGAATTCGAAGTATTTAAAGTATCTGCATTGATATTTAGATGTCACCGACTGTTAAGAAGTGATTCATTGCTCCTTACTTAGACATTAACCTAAGTATATCATGGAACTTGAAACATTTAATTAACAAACCGGTGTTGTACAGTATCCCTCTGTCCAACTTTTAAGGGAATAATAGGCGTAATGGCTATTGAACATTGATTTTTTCTTATACAAAAATCTCCGAACTACACTAACGAGCATTCACATGGAGGTTGATGTTAATCTTTTGACATTAACAGCTTCCCGCCCAACCCTGGATTTGCAGAGACTGTAACACAAAAAATGTGCCCGTTTATATTTAACTAAGCACATAGTTCGAGTAAAAAGGTTTAACCGACAACGGTTTAGAATTCCCTTCTTGGAGTAAAAGAGAATTTCATTTGTTTTTGAAAGGAATTTTGGTTTAGATGATAATTTTACATTTAAATGTAGAGCAACTGATTTCAATGCAATGTTGGGTCATCTTAAAGGTCATCAGTATCTAAGAAGTTTGATTTTGAGGAGCTATGAAGTAGTGTAAAATAATTTTTTAGCAGTTATAGCCTACTGATATGACCATTGGACTGCCAAATCAAAGGTCTTGAGGTCAAATCCAAAGCACGCACCTCAGACTTTTCCAAGTCATGTGCGTATTAATAGTTAATTATCGCGCGCTTAAACGGTGAAAGAAAACATTGTGAGGAAACCTGCATGCCAGAGAGATTTTCTCGATGGCGTGAGAAGTCTGCCAACCCATATTATTAGGCTAGCGGGGTGGACTATAGCCTAATCTCTCGCACTCTGAGTGGGACAATATAATAGATATAATATGAAAAAATATTTAATTTTCTCTCAAAATAAACTTCGATACTTGGTATCGACCTCAACTCAACCTAATACCGCAATTACTTTTTATAAATACTTAATCCTTTTTAATGTGCCATAACTTTAAGAGTATTATAGAGTTTTCCAACAAAAAGGTAAGTCACCTGCGTTTAAAACTTCGTTTCTTCGATAAAATATTTCTTATGCGCAGATTTTTAAAGTACATTTTGTTTTTAATGGTGACACTTTGTAACACCTTTTCCGTAAAGATTTTTATAATCTTGTACCATCGTGTACTCAACATTTTTTTTGTTTTGAGACTTGTATACGTACTTAGTGATTAGACTAGCAAACTTGAAAATAATTTATGTGAAGGTCCCAGATGGCACATTGATAAAAACATACCATAACATGCTATCACGCCTGAATTCTCCTCGTTAGGCAGAGGTGGCTACTTCAACGATTTGCCAATCCATAGCGGTACCTGCTAAAGTTTCAAAAACGCATCTGGAACTCTTATGGTGTTGTAGGTATCCATGAGCTGTTATGACTACTTACTAAGTAGTTCGATTGCTCATATGCCATATACTGGTGTATACAATATACAGCTAACAATTTTGCGGCAAATAGCGTAGTGAAGCGAGGGTCTCGTGATCCGCTTACCGCAGAGCACACAATCAATCGAATTCTTTATGAAAAATTGCCGTCTCGTTTGGCAATCTTAAGGGAATGCAGCCTTTAACTGTATTATGCCATCGGGTATAGAGGAAGTCCTGCTATGTAATGAAAAAAATACAAAAAACTCCACTGAAGAGTTTCCTAGCCCTACTTGGATTCCACGTTCGGCTAGTATGGCGTATTGACTAATGAAGTCAGCTGTGATTTTGTAGGGAGTCTAGAATGGCCCTTATATGGGTATATACTCAGATGAATAATAAGCGGCGGTAGCCTAATGGCTAGGGCGTCGGACTTGCGATCATGTGGTTGCCGGTTCGAACCCCACCCATTGCACTACCGACGTGAACCCAATCGTAACACAAGCATTTAGCTTAGCACGAGGGGTTAACAAGAATACTAGTAATGTGTGACCCACATTGCAAGTAAGCTTTTTAAAAAAAAAAAGTGTTAGCCACGATGGCGCACATAAACCGTGATATTTTGTATTCCTCTCCCATCGGGACAAACTAAATGGCGTCTCATTTAATAAAATGATTTTCCTGGAAGGGTTATACGAAATATATGATCTGTGTATATCAATTTAACAGCTCTAATAGCTACTTCCGTGAGAATAACATCCCATATATGTACTTAAAAGTATTACGTATTGATTTTTTATAAGGGCAAATAGGTTCATTAATTATTTAATTATATGTTAACGCTTTTAGGTGTGGCACCAAAAAGACTTTATACAATGACGCGGTGAATACATTTTTTATAAACTTTAAATATACCCTATGCACGATTTCTTTCATATAAAAATCAGTATAAAAAAGAAAAACAAAATGTTACAATAAAAACATTATCAAGTCTACAAACTTTAATTCCTGTTCCATTCTCCTCTCGTGTGTAGCAGCCTTTCTTTAAACATCGAGATTTAGCTCTGATACATAATGCAACGGTCATTTGTAACGTTATATTCCTATCAAAGAGCCTTCCAGTATGTATCCTTCGTAGATGGTATTATTTCTAGTGATGCGACCATAGACTGCTGAATACTGCTACTGCTAAATATTCAAAGTCAAAGTCAAAATGTTTTATTTAAATTAGACTATTAAAACAGGTACATTTAAAAAGCCAAACTAGTTGCACGGTTCCAAAAAGTGGGTTTTATGGAGAAGATTCGTGTTAATAATCAAATATTTAAAAAAACATCATGAGGAGATCTGCATGCCTGACATATTTTTGATGGAAGCGTGGTGACATAACCCTTCTCAGTCAGAGATAAAAGACCAAAAAATTAATAAGAATAAAAGATAAAAGATTAAAAATGAAAGTAAAGATATGAAAGAGTAAAATTAAAAGAGAAAATATTGATGAAGGACCAAAATCTCTCAGACACATATATTTATAGGCCAGGGAGGTGGACTATACCTTACCCTTTCCGAGAAAAAACCCTTTTCCAGCAGTAGAACAATAGAATGAGTCTTGAGGCGTGAACTATACTGGAATTTTGTGTATAGCCAACAACTAACCCTTCATTCACTTCTCAATTGCTCTGAATACTTGCTAGCTAATTATTTAGATTTAGACTATAGCATCATGGTTATTTTACCGTAACACGAAAATTATGCGGACATGTCATGTCTTCAACAAGCATGTAAATGCCAAGCAAATTGTCTCATAAACCCTATTAGTTGGATGTTTAAAGTGGTTCGGTCGGTAATGTCGGCGCACCGCCGTTCCATTTTGGCGCGCTTCCATGTGTGGGTAGGCGTAGAAAACTCCCGTTACGACCCTGCTTATAGCTCTAATGACTCGAATTTAAGCATTTCAATATTGTTAACATTCGCTCGTTTATTTCTAGTGAAATGTTCCGGAATTTGGAGTACAGTGCAGGCACGCACAGAAATGGAGGAATAATTGGTTTTGCCGGACTTAGTGTTTGTGTTATGTAATGAGTTTTTCCGAAAATAGGATCAGCGGAATTTGAAGCGCTGGCAATTTAGAGAGAATTGGTCCTTTGAGCCGGAGTGTGAAGCATCGTTCGGTTTTAATAACTTTGGCGCGAATCCGAAATGCGTACACTTCCCTATGCCTAACCTATAAATCTGAAACTAATCGAAAAGTGTTATAATCATATTTACATATTATATAGGAATATTTCCTTTATATATAAATTCTATAATACACAGAAATTGGCCTTAAGTCACGTTTGCAATTATGTGGGTGACCAACTTAACCTCCTTCTTGTTAATACCTTTTCGCCAATCCCTCGAAACCCAAACTGGCTTGACGAAAACCCGTTTAAATAACATACTATGTTGATTACTTACCCCGGCTGGCTATTATAACGCGTATGTGGGGTCTAAAGCTAACGGCATAGTAATTTCACCAGTAAATCTACCAAAACCTTTGAAACAAAGAACATGGCGTATTTTCATGCTAATTTTCTCTTACGCTTGTATCAACGCCCTTTAGGCTGTTACCTTTATACCTTATAGTAGGTACTGTATATAAGGTGTGAAAATTATACCATAGGATAAGATTTCATCAAAGACCAGTTGGATGGATGATATTAGTCTCAATTTTATATAAAAAAATTTGAATTCTCCATCAGTCTAGTCATAGCAAGCGCGACTGCTGAGAACGAGCTCCCGAGTATGATTCTCAGATTAAGCAGTGTTTTTTTTTTTTTTATGTGATAGCAGGCAAACGAGCAGACGGATCGCCTGATGGTAAGCGATCACCGCCGCCCATGGACACCTGCAACACCAGAGGAGTCACAAGTGCGCTGCCGGCCTTTTAAAAGGGAGTACGCTCTTTTCTTGAAGGTTTGAAGGTCGTATTGGTCCGGAAATACTGCAGGCGACAGTTCATTGCACAGTTTTGTTGTGCGAGGCAGAAAGTTTCTAGAGAAACGCACAGTTGTGGACTGCCAGCCATCAAGATGATGGGGATGGAACTGTTGTCGCGTAGAACGATGGCGAAAAGAGGCTGCAGGGATCAATCCGAACAATTCCTCGGAGCACTCCCCATAGTATAGGCGATAGAGGATGCAAAGCGAGGCCACATCTCTACGCAGCGCCAAGGGGTCAAGCCGGTTTGAAATAACTTGGCAGTCGACGATTCGAATCGCTCTTCGTTGGATGCGGTCCAGAGGGAGAAGCTGGTACTCGGGTGCTCCTGCCCAGAGATGAGAACAGTATTCCATATGAGGCCGGACCTGCGCCTTATAAAGTAATAGGCGGTGGGCCGGAGTGAAATACTGTCTCGATCTGTTAAGCACGCCAAGCTTCTTTGAGGCTAACTTAGCCTTAACCTCTAAATGTCCGCGGAACTGGAGTTGATTCGATATGTCGATGCCAAGTATTCCAATATTGGCTGAGGCAATTAAGGGGGTGCTCTCAAAACGAGGAGATACGAAAAACGGTAGTTTTTTAGCGGTGAACACGCAAACTTGTGTCTTAATAGGATTAAATTGGACCAAATTAAGTCTGCCCCAATCTGAGACTTTCTCCAAGGTGGTCTCAATTTCAGACACAAGTATGTTTCGGCTCTCGATGACGGTTTCCCGAGAAATGTTAGCACGGCCGGTATATAAAGCATCGCCTGTGCTGTCATCCGCATAACAATGAATGCCGCTGATTTGCAGCATGTCATTGATATGGAGGAGGAACAGAGTAGGCGATAGCACACAGCCTTGAGGGACACCAGCATTAATGAACAAGGAGTCAGAGCATTCACCGTCAACTACGACCTTAATGCTTCTGTCTGCAAGAAAGCTGGTGACCCATCCGCACAGTTTCTCGGGAAGCCCGTAGGAAGGGAGCTTCGAGAGAAGCGCTTTGTGCCATACCCGATCGAAGGCCTTCGCTATGTCCAAACTGACTGCCAAGGCTTCCCCCTTAGTCTCGATCGCCTGTGCCCAACGGTGTGTCAGGTATACCAGAAGATCACCAGCCGACCGACCCTTACGAAAGCCGTACTGCTGGTCACAAAGCAGCTGGTGATCCTCTAAGTACCGAAGGAGCTGGCAGTTGATAATGGACTCCATTATCTTCGAGAAAAGGGGGGTTACGGCTATCGGTCTGTAGTTGGATGGATTTGAGCGGTCGCCTTTTTTAGGGATCGGGTGAACCAATGCTGTCTTCCATGATGTTGGGACAACGCCAGAAGAGTAAGAGAGCCGAAAAAGACGTGTTAAAACTGGTGCCAACTCAGGAGCGCACATCTTTAACACAATAGGAGGGATTCCATCAGGCCCACTTGACTTATGGATATCGAGGGATACAAGTGCTAAACGCACTGCGCGTTGGTGGAACCGGATATCCGGCATACAGCCATCGAACCGCGGTATGGTAGGCGGATCTTGTCCCCCGTCATCCAAAGTTGAGTTGGACGCAAAGAGTTTGCCCAGAAGATCGGCTTTCTCCTTTGCGTCATAGGCCAACGAATCATTTCCCATGTGAAGAGGTGGAAAAGATGGCTTGCAAAAACTTCCTTCGATAGCTTTGGCAAGGGACCAGAACGCACGAGTTCCCGAAGGCAGGCGCTCAAGCCTCTCACCAATTCTACCGATGTGCGCAGACTTCGCCCTTGCAATGTCTCTTTTGAAGGACCTAGAGGCAAAGTTATACTTCTTTTTTAATGCGCTGGTATTTACATCCCGTGCCGCCACCGCATCAGCCCAGGCTCGATAAGCTTCCTGCTTCCTACGAGAGGCCTTTTTGGAAGACGAACCGAACCAAGGTCGAGATTTGCCACTAATGGGGACTACAGAGGATGGAATGAAAAGTTCCATACCCTGCAGCACCACATCAGCAACAGAATCAGCAGCGGCGTTGGGATCATCCGGCGAGAAGCAAACCTGTCTCCAAGGGTAGGACGCAAAGAATGACCGCATCCCATCCCATTCTGCTGACTTGTAGTGCCACACACGGCGGCTACGTACAACTCGCGAACGCGACGAGCTCATGAGATGCACCGTACTCCGGACAAGGCAATGATCCGAGGAACCAAGCGGGGCGCCTACGGATACATGATAGCCGTCCGGATGAGAAGTCAGCAGAAGGTCCAGTATTGAAGGCTTCTGGCTCTCCACATCTGGGATTCGCGTGGGCGTGGTAACCAGTTGTGTCAGGCCATATGCCAGGGCGAAGTCGTGAACAGATCTCCCCGCATGATCGGTCTTATTGGAACCGAGCCAGTCGGTATGGTGGGCATTAAAATCACCAAGGAACACGATTTCTGCTGAGGGGATCTGCTGCTGCACGAAGTCCGAAGCTATTTGGATTTGCTCAAAGAGTCGGTCAGTTTCGAAATCACCGCTATGGGACCTATAAAGGCAAGCATAGACGCGGGGATGGTCGTCGCTATCTATATGGAGCCATAGGGTGGAGAGGTCCCTACCTTCAAGATTCCTGAGGCGACGAGAGCTGATATCGTCTCTGACGTACACGCACACTCCGGCCTTGGACAAAAAGGAGTGTTCAAGTCCGTACCCAGGGTAGGTAAGGTACGATGTGTCCGCTGGGGACGATATCTGCGTCTCGGTCAAGAAGAGCAAGGCCGGCTTTGCTGTCTCGAGGTGGTGGTGGACAGCATTGAGATTGGTATGTAATCCCCTGATGTTGCAGAAGTCCACAGCCAGTGTAGCAGGGGGTGCCGAAGTGTTTCTGCTCTTGCCTCTGGTTCTATTGAGCGCAGTTTTGCCCCCCCCAGAATACGAGGGGCAGCCTGGGCGTCCACGTTCAGGTGTGTTGTGTCCTGAACGCGAACGCCCAGAGAGGGATTCTCCAACGCTAGCGCAGTTGGTACCCTCCTGGGGTAGCAAATAGTTTTTCAACTGCGGCATCATAGGGGGGGTTAAGGGTTTGGGCCTCCGGTAACCTCTTTCACTCAGCGAAACACAGCGCAAGCGCTGCTTCACGCCGGTTTTCTGTGAGGCCGTGGTATCACTCCGGTCGAGCCGGCCCATTCGTGCCGAAGCATGGCTCTCCCACGTGAAAAAATGTTAATGTGTTAATGGATTTCACTAGGAAATTCTTAGTAACGGATTAAGATGGCAATGGCTGGTTAAAGATAATTGGATCGCCTATAAATATATAATAATATGCATGCCATGTGCATTTTTGTCACAGTATATCTCTACTTAACCCTCAGTGAAATATTGGTGAAATGGTACTAGAACTTTCTGTGCTACACGCCTATATATATATTATATTATGTGTGTATTGTGTTTGTTTGAAATACATTTTATTTCTTTCTTCCGTCTTCGATTTACTGAATTTACTGGTACAACTTACAAGCTCTTCAATTTATTCGGTTTTATTTAGCATAAAGCTAAATAAAACCTTGTGTACAGAACTGAAGTGCATAAGATAAATATGTAGAGACATCGGATTGTTCCAGTACAGCCCCTTTTCTGTGATTCAAACAAGAGCACAAAGAAAACAGGAGCTCAGGCACGGACGGAGCTCGCAAAATATCACGGAATGAGATCTCTACTAGATTTCATGCACGGGACAGCAATAGCGTACCTCACAAACTTCAACTTTTTGTAGATAAAATGATTTTTGAATATCGTAAGTATAAAACTGGACTAACTTTTAAGCTTTGGTCCTAAGAGCGACTGCTAAGGTCCTGGTTCAATTCCCATGTCAAGCAAAGTGTTGTTGGGTTTTTTATAAAATTCTCAATGTTGATAGGTTCGCCCCCTATTGTATGGGACTTAAACTTACGGGCAAACTGTGGGTGTACATTAAAAGACCTCTGTCTAACCCTTCGAGGAATGTAGACGTGATAGTAGGTACGTTATATCTAAAGTGTATCATGGAAGTGTAGATGTCAAAGATTTTGTGAGAGATTAGTATACCTAACATAGTAAATAGTGGTGAGGTAAGAATTGTTAGTAAGTATCCTTACATGTTATAAATCAAACTCCCCCACCGTGTCTACTACTCAACAGATTTTTATGCGGTTTTCACCAATAGGCTGATCATGAGATTTATGAGGAAGGTTCAAGCTATCTATTTCACGCTATGACCCTTATGCACTGGGAAACACATGTGAAGCCGCGGGCGAAAAGCTAGTACTATAATAATATAGTTTGGTTAAATTGACTTATCTGTATCTTATTTTAATTATCTGTACGATGTAGATACATATTTTATTTTAGCAGTACGAAGCATGTTAATAATTTCAAAATATGTAATTCTGAATGTGTACATTTGAATAAATAAAACCATACTTTTGAAACTAGCCTATGCACGCGGCTTCGCTCACTTGAATGAATCTCTTCTTTGTATGGGTCTCTATACATTAGAGAGGTCAAGCTGTATCGAAGGTTCCGTTTAATTATTTCAGATAAGAAGTATACCAGTTTTTAATTTGGAGCACATACTTTCTAAAGGTGATAACAAAATTAAAATCTATTCATTACTTTTTGCGCCAACCCATAACAAACAGACAAGAATTTTTAGAATCACATTTTTGGGTTTGGAGACTTTTATATACCCTAACCCACATGTTTTTTTAAATATCTTCAATGAAAATTGAAAAACAGCTCTGTCTGTAACAGAGCTTTTTTTCAATTTTATAATAGTAGAGAAAAGAAAAATAACTTAGCCCTGTTCTAAACTATCTTAGGTTACTTAGTTCTCCTACAGTGTAACGTCGATTAGAATTCCGAATATCGTTGATAGATATATATTAATATCAATTATCCTTCATCCATAGTTTGAACATGGAAACAACACATTAAGGCCCACTTGCACCAACTTTTAAATTGTATTTAAACACGAAATTTCTATGAAAAATTGTGTTTAAATACAACTTAAACACATTTAAGAAGTTGATGCAAGTGAGCCTTAATCCATGTATCGAGGTCTTATTCAGCCTTAAGCCGCTCAAATATCTCCCAGTCCATTTAGCTCGAATTTCCTCAACGAGTCAGTGCCAATCCGAGCGCTATTTTTCTCAACTAATGTCACTTGCTGCTATCGTCGTAGAAATGTTTTATTCAAGATTCAACCACGTTTGAATCGGGAAGCGAATTGGGAAATCATTCGTCGAACGATATTTGTAACGTAATATTACATCTCACCGACTAAAAATTCTGTGGCTAAGTTATAAATATTGGGAGAGCCATGCTTCGGCACGAATGGGCGGGTTTGACAGGAGTGATACCACGAACACAGAACACAGAAAACTGGCACATCATGAAACAACACGTACATTGTGTTTCGCCGAATGAGTGAAGATACCGGAGACCCAAACCCTTTTAAAAGGCGGGCAACGCACTAGCGACTCCTCTGGTGTTGCTGGTGGCCATGGGCAGTGGTAATCGCTTACCATTAGGCGATGCGTCAGCTCGTTTGCCCCCTATGCCATAAAAAATACACTGATCAATTTGATCTACATGTTAAGCTGCGCTGGATGGATGGATGGGTGACCATTGGTGGCACATCGCAACCCTATAAGATCAAAGATGTCTCCCGTTTGTTATTTTTGTATGAAATATTTAGTAGCAGCACAGAGTTATTACTTTGAATATAAAACGTAACAGCATTAGTACACTTCTGCCTAACTTGGGGAATACAGGCGTGATGGTATGCTCAACAAATCAATAAAAAACAACTAGATCGTCGAAGCATTAGTAAAATAGTTATACCAAAGAACCTCTACTTTCAGAGGATTTTAGGATTTCCCTCGTAGAATCCTCGCAATTTACATACATAAGAGGATAAATAGTTAAAACAGTCTATAATTTTCACAAACCCTGTTTGCTTGTACTAGTCCCGTGAATAAAAGATTCAAACTTCACACCAAAAACAACTCAAATCACTATAGCACTTTGCCTTATCTCGGAATCGCACATAGGACCTCATCTTCCTCATCTTACCAATAAGGCGTCTAATTCCAAAGAAATTATTTTACTCTCAGATCTACATGGAACGTCTAGAAAATTCAGTAATTATTTTCAAGAAACCCGCTCCTTTCAATGCGTCCTCCATTAGAAGAGAAATTTCGCCAAATATAGTTCGAGGTCATAAATATTGCTAATGGTTTCACAAGGTTTCACAGCACCAAATAGAATTTCAAGAAATATATTCGATATATCTGATGTTATTCTTAGAAAGGAGTATTTTTTTATTTCACCAATAAGTTTTTATTGTTAATTCTGATTAAGAGCGACGAGGTATTTCATTCTTTTTTTTTATTTATCTTCACATTTAGGTTTAGCTGAAGTTTGGGGCAGTGGTCGGGTGTCCACCACGTCTCGTACGTTCGCTCTCCAAACGGAATAAATGTATGTATGATATATACAGGTAGTTGTTTAGGGTCTACGTTTTTTAATTGAAAATTACCTTCAAACAAGAGAAATGGATACAAGTGAGTATGGTGTTCTTATATATAAAAAAAAACATTTGCAAATATCACAATTTGAACCAACTTACGACAATATCTACACCAAAATGATATAATATAACCTGATACTTCAGCCAAGATTGCATAAGTTTTATGAATAATCTCAGTCTAGCGACTTGCTTATTACTTTTACTTAGCACTTCAGACTAAGTATAAGATCCAGATTCCTCTACGACGACGTTGTGCAATCAAAAACTGCATTGCGCTAGCAACTTTTGTCGTTCAACATAAACATTACAGACGCCAGGCTTCCACCATTAGGTCAGGTGAGGTATCAAGGCCCGCTGAGCATCACAATGCCATTTGGATTAGAGATGCCCGACTGAGAAAGTACCTCCACCTTGCAGAAAATCTTAGCCAAATAACATAGCTCCGTGCTATGTTATGTTCCTAACGGTGAGCAACGTCGCCAAAGCTCCACGAGGAAGCGTTGTGTTGGCTGTGTGGGAGACTGGTTGTGTTTAATCGTCACACTTACTGTCTCCTATGCTGTAAGCCAACCTATTCCTCCATAATCTTTACCCCACCCTCTCAAAAAGGGAGTGAAAAGATTTTTGCAGGGTCGGCAATGCGCGAGTAATACCCCTGGTGTTGCAAACGTCCTTAAGCTAATTTAACCGGTTATCATTAGGCGGGCCGTGTGTTGGTTTGCCACCCTAGTGGTATAAAAAAAAGAATCTTTCCTTTAGTTACCTCGTCTTATCACCTCTTTAAAACTCTACTTTTACTGTAGTCTTTTCAAATCACTTTTATTACATACTAGCTTCTGCCCGCGACTTCGTCCGCGTACCGTGATGATATATAGCCTATAGCCTTCCTCAATAAATGGGCTATCTAACACTGAAAGAATTTTTCAAATCGGATTAGTAGTTCCTGAGATTAGCGCGTTCAAGTAAACAAACAAACAAACAAACTCTTCAGCTTTATATATTAGTATATAGATGAAATCAAAAATAATCACAAAAGCCTAATAAAATGATATGATATGAATGCCTACATTTATCCAAACCACATCACACAATGTAAGTTTATTCAAATAAAGTTATTTAATATTATACTTTACCCCCGAAACCCCAGACCGCTGACGTCATAACAAAATCTAACACCAAAATATTATCAAACATACACGCGACAAAATTTTCAACCCGCAAAAGTTCTTATTTAGTTAAAGGTACGCAAATTGCCAAACTTTTGGGATTTGCAAGAAAATAGGGGTGCCACCTCGAAGCTTTTTGTCGACGTAGTTATTAAATCAAACGGAAATGAGTTGCGAAAACCAAAGAATTTCGGGTCATACATCTAATTTTACGGTGGTTAGGGATGACAAGGACTTTTAGTTGAGGTCATCTGATAAACTGATATTTGGGTCGCAACAATTAATGTGTGGAACATATGAAATATGTCATTGCTTTACTACCGCGGCCGTACGCGGGTGTTAGGTAGGTACGAAACCTTATTGCTTGAAACAAAAACTACGTTATTTTTACCAGAATACGAAGCTTATGTATTTGTATTATATATGTATGTATGGACGTTTAGTCCTAGCTCAGAAACTACTTATCCGATTGTCGTACAAAGCTCTTTAGATTCGTCTTTATCAAAAGTAACATTTTAGTACCCAATAGTTTTCAGTACAATTTTCGCGCAAAATCAACGAAAAATGACAACTCTCTCTTCACTTGGGCCTTAAGTTCCACCGAGTTTTGTCTAGTTTAATTAGTTAAATGGGGCCAGCAACAGTAACCATGTCAAACCAGTTTAGAACACAAGAGTAAACATTATTTTATCGTATTTAACATGAAAAAACTTTACCCCCTAAGATTCAATATGCATGTTAGGGAGCGAACGGCTTCATTATCAAACAACAATATTAACCCATTGCTGGGAACGGGTTTCCTCTCAAAATTAGAGGGATGAGATTTATAGTTCACCACGCTGGCTTTTTGCGAGTTGGTAGACTTCGCTGTCAAGAAAAATTTTCAAGCACGGAAGTTTCCTCAAGATGTTTTCCTGTTTTACTTTATACCACTACGGTACCTACGCCTGATGGTAAGCAGTTACCGTAGCCTATTGACGCCTGCAACATACAGGGGTATCACTCGCGCGTTGCTGACCCCGTAAAAATCTTTCCTCAACCTTTTGAAAGGGAGTAAAGATTAAGGAGGAATAGTTGGGCGGGCAGCTGAGAAGACAATATGTGTGATTATCTTTTTGTGATTTTTTTTGCATTTTTCATGCTAAGATTATAAAGTTATTTAAGTGAAAGAAAAAGTCGACTCGCAGGCAGGATTCGGACCTGCGTCTTCTGGCTAGGTACGCCAGACGCTATGACCTCTAAGCCACCGCGAGTCCCACCTCACATGTCGAAATTTGCCTTCACATTCTGAACTTACGTCTTAAAGGTGACGTCAGTAACATCTATTGAAAGGCAATTTAATGGAAAGTCAATATGTGTGATGTTTATACACCACCGTTTAAACGCGTGATAATTAATACGCACATTGCTTTGAGAAATCAGAGGTGCGTGCTTTGGATTCGAACTCGAGTTTTTGAGGTGGCAGTCCAACGCTAGGTTCACTTCTAGCGAACGACTGAAGGACCTCAAATTGCCCCACAATTTACTACTGAAACCAGCTCTCTAGCACGTATGTGCTACAGAGCTTAAAATATATAAGGTTTCAGTAATGATCATACAATCCCGACAATTTGAGGTCCTTCAGCCGTTCGCCAAGTATAGGTAACTGTACAAATGAATTCTGAAAGCCACGATTCTAATCCGTTTTCTCTTCTATATAAGTCGTTTAATTAATTATGAAGTTTTTGCTCCACTAACTAAGATTAAGTACAACGGAGGCAGGTTCTAATGCTGCATCGAATTAGCATTTTAACTATGCTAAGCTGGCTATATTACTGGGTCTAGAGTCTAGACATCTTTTTTAAAATCTAAAGTATTTAAATTTTATACAGGCTTGTTCGAAAAGGTTTTTATTAAGAGGGGTTCGTAGGTAAATAAGATCGAGGCCGATCAAAAACGTAAAGCTGCGCTCGCCGCGGTCAGTTTATGGATGGGTGACCATTCTTAATACATCGATGTACCTATATGCCTCAGAGAGCACCTTAAGCAATCTGTCCAAGTTAATATGCGCACACCTATAAAAATCGTTGTAGAATTAAACTAGTTAAATTTGATCCATGTTCTTAAAGAAGGTTGCCCACATTGTGATATGTGAAGGTAGCTACGCCTTATCGGTTCAATCGGAATATATAATATAACCTATTTGATTTGTGTTTGTATCCCACGATACAAAAGCAAATCCTATTGTTTCCAACGTTTAAAAAAAGGTTCCCCGCATTTGTGAATTCAATATCGTTCTTATTAAGAAAATAAATAAACTATGTGGCAAAACACACATAACAGAGTAGGTATGTTAAACTAGGTGTCTACTTAGACATGCTATAATGTACACACACATTGCTAAAACCATATTTGAATATTCGAACATACTTAATAGCTTTATAAATTAACTAGCTTTTGCCCGCGGCTTCGCCTGGAGATCAAAAATCAACAGTGATGATCTCTCCTTGTATGGGTCTCTACACATCAGAGAGATTAAGCTGTATCTCGGGATCCATTCAATTATTTGAGATAAGAAGTACAGCAGTTTTTAAGTTGGAGCACATGTCTTCTAACAGTGATAACAAAATAAAAATCTATTCAGTAGTTTTTGCGCCAACCCGTAACAAACAGACAAGATTTTTAAAAATCACATTTTTGGGTTCGCTGACATCTATATATCCTAAGACACTTGTTTTTTAAAAAAATCATCAGTGTACAGACACAGCTTTTTTACAATTTTATAATAGTAGAGATGATGCAAACAATATTTTAATTTTGGAACAGTTTATTCAATCATTCTACTCGTAAATAGATGGAATAACTCCCAATAAAATAATACCAATCAAATTGAGAGCGTGCGTTTTGTTCCAAGTCTTTTGTGTATACATCAGTAATTAAAATACAATCGAACTAATATAATTAATGTTCGCGGTATTGAGTTAATAGCACATATTCAATATTGTTGATTATTCGTATGAATATTCGTAATTAATTTTAAATGAATGCGTTTTGTTATCTGTTTTACTTGAATATTATTTTGTAATTTGCAATATTACCTATGCCTTATCAGTGTAGTGGTTAAAAGCATGATTGCTAGGCTAGATAGAGATCTCGGACAAAGTATTTAGGTTGTTTATGATATTCTCAGTATCGGCTCGAAATTTCTCCAGATCAAAAATCCAATAACATTTTGCTTGACCTGAGCATCGAACCCAGCACGTCTAGTGTAACAGTCGCGCTCAGGACTTCTAGGCTAATAATGCAACTACTACTTTATCGCGTCAAATTGATTATTATTATTAAACCCCATCCTAAACGTCACAATGTAATACTATCATATCATATCAATATCAATCTATATTACTAATATATAAAGCTGAAGATTTTGTTTGTTTGCTTGAACGCGAAATAATTTTTCAAATCGGACCAGTAGTTCCTGAGATTACTCAGGAACTACTGGTCCGATTTGAAAAATTATTTCAGTGTTAGATAGCCCATTTATTGAAGAAGGCTATAGGCTATATATCATCACGTTACGCGGACGAAGTCGCGGGCAGAAGCTAGTACTATCAATAAAATCTAAATAATACTTTTATTACAAGTCTGTAACAATAAAACTTGTTCCTCGACTTAATCCTCTAACCACCATTTACTTTACCGTGGGAATACTTATCGAGATTATCTGAAATAGAATTAATGCCGCAAACTCCTTCACTTACAATAACAAAGGATAAGGGTTCCACTAATGTCGTTCACGGAATCCTAATTTTACTGTTATGGTATCGTATAAGACTAATTTGACAATATTTGTCAATTTGATTCAATTTCATGGAATTTGACGACACGTTTGGCACAGCGGCTGAGCGATAGGCTTCTGCGACACGTGTTGTGGGTTCGATCCCCACACGGAGCAAATATTTGTATGATCTACAGGTAGTTGTTCCGGGTCTAGGTATCTTTGTGTATGTCAGAATTTGTGTTTGTTGTAAAGGCACCCACGATACAGGATAAAAAAAAATCATGCATGCTATACTGGGTGAAGTTACGATTAAAGGTAAACTATTACGTACGCACATACCACATACCTTCACTCCTGTATTCCCGAAGGGTAAGGCAGATGTGTGCTATACTATAACCCTCAGTCGGCCAGTATGTTTAAGTCCCATGTAATAGGGGGTGAGCCTATTGCCATTAATCGGGCACAAATCCCAAACTCCGAGATACCTACTACTGAAAACTTGATAGAAAAACCCAATATCACTATGTTCAACCTTGAAATCGAATCCAGGGCCGCTAGCATTGGAGTCACATGTGCTGTCGCGCGTGAGACCACTAGAATAACGAGGCAGTTAAATAATAACGAAAAGTACAAAAATAATGTTAGGCTTAGTTATAAAAACACAAATAATCGCTGATCAATCGGACTTATAAATTCAAATGCGCTTGCTGCAGTCAGATGACTGTGTGATTCATAATACATCAAAATAACTCCGTGCCTCGGAGGAGAGCATCATAAGGGCCGTCGCGGCGGCCTATCATTCTTAAATTATTAATTTATGTATAGATACATCTCCCTCTCTCGTACTTAGCGTTGCTGTGCCCAACAGGGTCCATAATTGGTTCTTAGTTTCAAGCTTACCATCTGTTTAATTTTATATGTACATTATGGAACGCAATAAAGAATTGAATTGAATGACTCCCAGCGACCTTAACCAGGTCTTCCGTCCATCTCATGGTTGCTTGTGAGACTCATAATGATTGTAACGTGGTGGAGGCTTGAGGCGTGGAGAAGGAGCGGGGAGCTCGGACCATGTCACATGATCAACCACGTCTTTGTACCATAAGCCATCACTAGTAACACAAAATGGTTAAAGACAGAACAGAAAACAAATCTAAAGCAGAAAACTACGTCAACATTCTTTATGCCACAATAAAACACCTACTACGCAGTACTACCCGTCAGAGAACGACAACAAAAATATTATTTCCTTTTCCCTAATGCCCATAAAGTTGATAAATCCGTATTGACACAGTCATTTATCCGGCGACGCCTGATTAAGGCTATCAATAAGCCGCTTACCAGAAGTCAAAGACCTTTCCCGTCGTAAAATATTATACAGATTTCAGATATAATATTTGTGTATTACATTCATGTAATATTTTTTTATTAATGCAATATGAATATTTATTTAGAACACGTCTAACGCAATGCCTACAAGGTTACCCTCTGTAGTCACTATTACCCAATGACTACAAAGTTACCTTCTGTAGTAAATATTACCCAGTGATTACAAAGTTACCATCAGTCTATAGTCACTATTACCCAATAACTACAAAGTTATCTTCTGTAATCAGTATTATCTGATAACTACAAAGTTACCTTCCTTAGTCAATATTACCCAATGACTACACAGTTTAACTTCTGTAGTCAGTATTACCCAATAACTACAAAGTAACCCTCACTACTTTTAAAAGATATCATCAGCACCACTCACTGCCATTTAGATAATATACTAACTTAGCAAATTAAAAGTGTTGAATAGTTTTAATCCTCACTGATGCATCCTGAAAAATACTATGGAGTACGTAGAACGCCTATTGACTAAATGCACTACACTAGACCGACTTATTCTTAAACCACAGGATTTGCGACCGTATTACTTTCTACCCGGTAATATAAACTGGTTTGTAAGCTTAGATAACATATTGATTGAATACCCTATGCACATATTGTAAAAATATACATATTTAAGAATTTCCTTAAATCGTTTTCTTTCTGGATGTGTTATATCCATCCCGGATGATTGACGTGAGATTTAGTAGGTGAACACCTCGGGGCACGCCTAATAAAAGCATATGTATATTTAACCATATATATAAAAATGTGTCTATAATGTACCTAAGCTAACTCCTGATGATATATATGAACAAAACGGCAAGCTTAAATTTTTGTAGTGACAATATTTTTCCAACGCAGCTTCAAACAGTAAATAAAATAATTATAAAAGCCAAATATCCAAACGAATGTTTTTGTTATTCCAATGTCATATTCACGAGTAAATATTATTTGAAACCATGGTATATAATATAAAGTCTATTGCAGTTTTAATAAAATATACCGCAGTCCTCTATTTTTATAACGTAACATATTTAAAAATAAGCAACAAAATAAAAAAGTGCCCACAAAAAAGCTACGTGTTTTATTTACAAAACTGGTCAAAATTTATTTCTGTTCGAACAAATCTTCAATATACAGACAAATAAAAACTCTTTAGCGCCTATCCCAACCCTATTTATGTTTTAAGTAAAGCCGAATCCATTTTGATACAAAATCATTTTGTATGTATATAAAGATGCCATATATTCAGTATAAAAGCAGTGCCTACGTCGTATCGCTGTATCGCAAGGTCAAAATTGCTTCTCTTAGCATTCCGAGCGAGTAAAGACGCAAGCAAAAACTAGCGAGAAAATAAATCTAAATCTATGGTACGAGCTTTAAGCGAACATCACGTAAAAAGGTCGTATAGTTTTTCAGTTTTACGGAGAAAAATAGTACTGGTGATATTTTATTCGTAAATCGGTTACGTTTTTTTTTTCATTTGACAAGCCATGTAAAATTTCTTTCGTCCATATTTTACTTCACCTGCTACAAACAAGAGAATCAATGCTATTAGATGTATGCATATTTATCGTAATGTAGCATACCATCACGCTTGTATGTATTCCTTGAAGGGTTAGGCAGAGGTGTACTAATGTATTCACCCCCACAGTTTACCGATATGTCTAGGTGTCATGTATCCCTATCAAATTCAAAGTAGAAGCTGCTACTTAGTTACTACTAGCTACTTACTTATAAAACGTCAATAACACTACTCATCTGGGAAACGAAGCCAGGATCTCTAGCGTAGCAGTCGCACTTATGACCACTAAGCTTATGAGCAGATTCTTTACCATCATCATCCTAACCATTTCTAAATAAGTTAGGATTGCGGCGGCTGGCTTGGCTGAGCGATTGACTTCTAAAACACAAACCTCTTTTCCGTTACTGGAATAGAGCTTTAAAAAAGACAATCATGCCAATAAAGTTTAATAAAGAAAACCCTCACATTTTCTCCCGCTCTCGTCTCTCAACTCACACCACATCATAAAGAAACATTCTAGAGGCGTCAAAGAAAAATCGTAACAATTTATTTGGCGGGGTCGCCCCTGAATAGAGAGTATTTTCGCTGTCCCACCATTACGAGCCTTTTCACTCACAGCGCTGTATTATATAATCTCCATCATTAATTTGTTTCATTTTAAAATTTCAGCCTCAACTCTCGACCAACTTTTAAACTTCGTGGTCAGTAATAAAAGTTAAGCTGTGGTTGTTGTTTTTTTGACTTTATGGACGTACAACCATGACTGTGTTATAAATATTAAAAAAAACGACTCCACACGTCGATGTTCAATTGAGTTAATGCGAAGCATCGAGATGACAACTCTACGCAAACATCTTCTACTCTACTATTATAAAATTGTAAAAAAGCTGTGTCTGTACATTAAAGATATTTAAAAAAAACAAGTGGGTTAGGGTATATAAACGTTTCCGAACCCAAAAATGAGATTTTTAAAATTCTTGTCTGTTTGTCTGTTTGTTACGGGTTGGCGCAAAAACTACTGAATAGATTTTTATCACTGTTAGAAGACATGTGCTCCAACTTAAAAACTGGTATACTTCTTATCTCAAATAATTAAACGGAACAGATACAGCTTGACCTCTCTAATGTATAGAGACCCATACACAGAAGAGATCATCACTGTTGGTTTATGAGCTTCAAGTGAGCGAAGCCCCGGGTATAGGCTAGTCTTCAAATATGTACAGATTCATTGGTATTAGACGTTTTTTGAAGAAGACTAAAAAGTAAATAAATCGTTATGCGTAAACCAAGAATGTTATATATCTTGGCGTAAACCCCCGCTATAATGTTCCATACAGACAGACCAACAATAGACAGAGCATTTTTTTAGTGCTTAATACGCTCTTATTACGTTCATATTATAGTACACTATACGCCAAGGGGTCCTTAAGACCTCGTTTATTATAGGGGTGGCAGTGTTTACAAAGGGGGAGAGTAGTTGTGAGTATGGTCGGTTTCAGGTGTCCTAGATAACGTGAGGCGTCGTAATGACTCATAGGATAGGGTTGTCAACTGATGCTATCTTGGATCGTGTTTTCTGAGGCTTAGAGAAGGTGAAATTTGTAGATTTATATGTAAATTTTAAACAAACAGACGGTGCTGAAATATTGTTATGGCCTGTTGTTCACAGCAAAATATGACGAGTGAGAGACGAAAAATGACAACTGAAATCTTAATACTAATAGGTACTGGTAATAATTAATTTATTTGGTAAAAGTGTATTATATTCACACCTATATTCGCCGAAGGTATAGTCAAAGGTGTGCTAATGTACACCCACAGTTCCCCAATATATTTATGTCCCACACAAATCCAAACTCTAAACAGCTCCTAAAAAAAATGTTTTTAATAACACCCATGCGTACTTTCCTTTTTACTGTTCTATAGGACCTATATAAAAGCTAAAATGAGGGACAAAAACAGTGTACATGACAATATTTTTGACATACAAACCGACCAAGTTATGTTTGTAAACAACAAGGCATACGTTTTCAGATTTATAATGCCAACCTTCAACGAATGACTGAGTCAGCTACCATTTTGAATGCTTAACGCACCATTTGACGCCGTCGTCGAGACAAAATATTTTAGTTATCGGAATGAAACACGCCACCCATTTTATCGTAACCATAAACATTTTATTAAATTACTTTATTTTTATATAAATACGTGAAGAAAAACTCCTTTTTAAGTATATTTCACGTATGGAGGAGTGTGAGATTTTATAAAAAAACATTACATACACTACAACGCGTTTGACACACATCTTTTGTTTGTTAAATAATTATGGTGGTTGAAAGTATAGGAGTATATTATGGTCGAATTTTAAGCATCGCACCGGGCTCCCACTAGTTTATATCTTGGATTATGTATTTAAGTAATATTACAGTAGTGTATTTAATTTTAGACAAGGTTATACGGAGTTTTCTATTCCTTGCCCTATAATATATAATAAATTAAATTATTCATCAAAACTGTTCACTTAAATACGCGTATAAGAACAAAACATCATTGCCATAATTACTTGCTTTCTAAAAATTTTTCTCGAATCTAAATTTTCTCGACCTTTTCAAGTGCTGGCTAGAAAAGTTCAACAGAGTTCAACCTAATAAGTCAGTAACAAGAGCTAAATAGACAAAAGTAAACACTATCTTTTTGTGTTTTTGTTTTTTTTTTGCATTTTTCATGCTAAGATTATAAAGTTATTTTAGTGAAGGAAAAATTCGACTCGCAGGCAGGATTCGAACCTGCGTGTTCTGGTTTGATACACCAGACGCTATGACCACTAAGCCACCGCGAGTCCTACCTGCCATGTCGAAATTTGCCTTCACATTTTGAACTTACGTCTTAAAGGTGACGTCAGTAACATCTATTGACAAGCAAAATTTTTCCTTCACTAAAATAACTTTATAATCTTAGCATGAAAAATGCAAAAAAAAAAAACACAAAAAGATAGTTACTAAGTATGGTAGCATCGTACGACATAGAACTAACCGTAAGGTAAGTCGTGTCGGTTGAGAGGCAAAGTAATTTGCTTGTCAATAGATGTTACTGACGTCACCTTTAAGACGTAAGTTCAGAATGTGAAGGCAAATTTCGACATGGCAGGTAGGACTCGCGGTGGCTTAGTGGTCATAGCGTCTGGTGTATCAAACCAGAAGACGCAGGTTCGAATCCTGCCTGCGAGTCGAATTTTTCCTTCACTAAAATAACTTTATAAAAGTAAACACATTGGAACTTGAAACAGCAAAACCAATAAATAAGCCGATGTTAAGCCGGGCTTTCAGTTAATGGGAGCCGCACTTTGCACGCCTTTGTGCAATGATTCCATTAATAAAGATGTTACATAATTGCCACCTAAACACGACCAATTAGTAATAAATCAAAATTGAAAGCCCAAAGCCCAATTATCCTGAGTCCTATTAGATAGTTACTGTTTAATTAATTACTCTGGCTGACTGTATTATGTCTAATAGACGTATTTATCATGTTCTCTCTAGATAGGCTTGTGTGAGACATCTTGTTAGATCTCTGTGTAGGCGTTAATGAGATCAAATGAAACAAGTTGCTTTAAGATCTATAATTGGCTAATGTGAGCTGTACCAAAAGTACGAAATGAACGATTTAGGTATCTTCTTCTCTACTTTTATAAAATTGTAAAAAAGCTGTTTCTGTACATTGAAGATATTAAAAAAAAACACGTGGATTATGGTATATAAACGTCTCCGAATCCGAAAATGTGATTTTTAAAATTCTTGTCTGTTTGTTACGGGTTGGAGCAAAAACTACTGAATAGATTTTAATTGTATTATCACTGTTAGAAAGTATATGCTCCAACTAAAAACTGGTGAACTTCTTATCTCAATTAATTAAATGAATCCTGAGATACAGCTTGACCTCCCTGATGTATAGAAGCCCATACAAAGAAGAGGTCATCAATGTTGGTTTTCCATTTTTACTCCTGATATTGCTTCACGTGAGCGAAACCGCGGGCAGAAGCTAGTGTGATATAATTATCTGAGTTATGTAGAAAACATGCTGACATGTAGCAATGAATAAATTACTAAGTACCCCAAAAAAATATTTAAATTATATTTTGTGCAACGCCTTAGTAACTTAACAGACAAAAATGTGTTGCCGGAGAGCTTGTGAGTGTTTTCGCTGGGAAGAAGAAGCGTCGCAACGCTTCTTCTTCCCAGCGAAAACACTAGGAGGCGGTGAAGTGCGGGTGTTTTGGGGGCTGTCTATAATGTAAAAATGACGCTCAAATCAAAAGTACTACCTAGTAGTCTGTAAGTCATTGGATGCAGGCGAAATATAACCGGTCCTTGTAGACCGGTTGCCACACATAGAAGTCCTGGGTTCGATTCCTAGCATGAGTAAATTTCTATTGGGTTTTTATTTATTCTCAGTACGAGGGTCAATGTTAATAGGCTATGGCAGTCGGACAGACTTTTCCATATCGGCAAATTATGAGTTTACGCTAGTACACCTCTACCTAACCCTTCGGGGAATACAGGCGTGATGGTATGATCATAACGCTGATCAATAGATAATTAATTTTGGCGCGCAAACAACGGACCACGACACACCCGCGTCAAGCGTGAGCTGTTCGTGTTTGGACGTCTATCCCGGCAGTGATATGGTTGTCAATAACACCCCCAAACTTCCCCAAAGTACTTTGAAGTTAGAAGGGTCAAGAGTGCTTACATGATCTTGCCGGGTTTTTTTTTAAACAGTTTCTAAGTTTAATGAGAACCATTTCATCTCACTTTAAGCTAGCGATGGCTTAGATTTGTATAGTTCATTTACGTTATCAAAAATCACGCAATGCCATGTGATAGGTTTTAATGAGGATATCTGGATGTTTGGTACTCGATCAAGCAGAAACAGCTGAGTTAATTTTGATATACTTTAGCACATGAATAGGCCATATCTATACTTTAATATAAAGCTGAAGAGTTTGTTTGTTTGTTTGCTTGAACGCGCTAATCTCAGGAACTACAGGTCCGATTTGAAAAATTCTTTCAGTGTTAGATAGTCCATTTATTGAGGAAGGCTACTATAGGCTATATATCATCACGCTACGCGGACGAAGTCGCGGGCAGAAGCTAGTGTTAATCTATACTTAATATATAAAGCTGAAGAGTTTGTTTGTTTGTTTGCTTGAACGCGCTAATCTCAGGAACTACAGGTCCGATTTGAAAAATTATTTCAGTGTTAGATAGCCCATTTATTGAGGAAGGCTATATATTATCACGCTACGCGGACGAAGTCGCGGGCAGAGGCTAGTAGAATATATTCTGAAAAATCTGTTCTTTTTAGAGAAAAGTAAAGTTATAAAACTGGACAGATTTAATCATTCAAGCAGCCTTATCATAAAACATTGTTACCAAAGTAATGGACAACCCCACCAGCAAATCGTGGTCAACAAACGATTTCAAAGTAAATAAAGGTCCTTTTTTCCAGCCGACTTACGTAAAAGAAAATTCTGAGAGTCAATATTGGCTAAGTATTACCGATCAGTAAGGTTTTATTCCTGTTGTCTCAGCGAAATCGAAAGGGATTTGAATGTTGTTCACTAATCAATGATTAAGAAAGAGAGCTTCTTTCTTTGTTTTTTAAGAAGATTCATCAATCCGTCGTTTCAGTTGAAAGATGGACAGGGATGCAATGACGTTAGTCAACGTTCACTAGAGGCCATTAGCTTAATAGTCCTAACGCTAGAGGTCCTGGGTTCGATTTCCCGGTCGAGCACAGAGTTTTTCTATGGAATTATCAGTAGCAGCTCGCAGTTTAGAATTTATGCCCAGTTAATGGCATAGGGAGCAGTGATAGCTTAGTGATATGACCACTGGACTGCGAAGTCAAAAGTCTCGAGTTCAAATCCAAGGCACGCACCTCTGACTTTTCGAAGTTATGTGCGTATTAATAGTTAATTCTCACACGCTTAAACGTCCCCCCGGTACGGTATAAAAATTATGTTTCAATAGTATTTAAACAAAATTATTTAAAAAGTTGGTGCAGATGACTCTTAATGTTTGTCCCTTTAAACATTATTACACCGACTTTCTTTAATCTTTCATATGAACGGATCATACTCCAAATTTACTCTCATCGAAATCGATGCTGAAGTAGCAAAGCTAGCCCACCCAGCAAGGCTTGTTATTTAGAATATTGAACGGGTAGAATTATGCAACTCAAGAAGAAAACAAGACTCAATTTTCTTCGACAGCGAATAGGCAAAAGAATACCCTTATTTTCTTAAACTAAATTAAAACAAAGATCTTTTTGTATCGTTTATAACAATCCGTGGAAGAGTGCCAAAGCAAAATAAGATAAAATGTAAGCAAGCTTTGGTAGAGGGAAAAGCCAAATTAATATTACTTTAGGTAATGTAGCTGTTGACCATTGAGGTTTAAGTGCTTTAGTACTTAAACAAGCCGCAGCTTATTCATAATCAGCTCACTTTACGACGTATGTTGTATAAAAATAATGTCCTTAATACTGACGCATATTGAGATAGTAACTTCTATTTTTATTTTATGTTACAAGAAGAACATAATATATGATTTCAGAAAGGTTTAGTTAACTATGGGCTACGCATAGGCGACAGCCATCAAAACAACGCCTCTAATTAACACAATAAGTAATCCTTCCAGATGAAGAGTTGAAACGTATATATCATCTATCTGCCACGAAATAACTAGTCGCAACTCTATCATAATTATGTGACGACAATTATATCTTGGCATGCATGTTAGCCTCATAGGGCTCACATGTACGTCCAATCGCATATCCTTTGCTCCATTCGATACACAGCAAATGAACAGCGCGCTTGATGATATCGGCGATCAACTATTGCAACTACATGATTGCAACCGCAATCAACTATGAACGCCATCAACGAAACTGGGTTATGATACAAACTGATAGAGCCGTCACAGTTGGGTTGTGAGAGAGTGGAGATGCAACACAGGATGAATAGCGCCATCTCTGTCATACAACGTAGAAACGATTACTCTAATACCTCAATGCATGGGCTCCATCACTAACAGGCGAGCGGACTACGATTTGTATGGACAACACATTAAGTATTACTGTCGTGATCAAAATAATGGGGCGTGTATACTAACAGCAGATAGCAACACATTCTCCTCAATGGAGTCGTTTCCAGAAACACATGCAATCTTCTTTTTTACTACTTCCCAGGTGTTTACTATTTGATTTTATTACGTATCTAGTCCGATATATTAAAGTTTCAGCGATTGCGGACTCCATTGAATGTTAATCCGATTGCGGTGTTAAAAACAGGATGGTTTTACGAGGAAACGAAGTGTTAGCTGCAACGACATGATTTTATTGCTTTGTAAATCACACTAACACAGCTATTGTGACTGAAAAACGCATATGAACATTTTTGACTAACGACACAACATGTCATAACGTAGTAAAAAGCTTGTTAACATGCGTACTGCAAATAGGGTTTTAACAAAGGCAGTCTTTTGACGATACTACTTTTATTATGGAAATGGTTTTTTACTGTACAGTCACGAGCACAGATATGTATACACTTGGCAAATTTCAAAAGCGATTTTCTCTTAATGTATTAATTGAAATTTTATGATGTTATGAACATAGTATTTTCGAACCAATGCTTTAATGATATTGTCATTATCTCAAAGTTTGCAATCGTCATTTCATAACAAAACGCTTTCGAATCTTAGTAAGTGTATACATATTGATGCTCGTGCAATCACGAGCATCAATACAATGTAAATGTTACAAATTATACGACTTTTGTCGACTATTGTTGTCACCTATTTTGTAACATTTAAAAGTCAACCAAAAAGGGTATACTCATATAACGTCCTCTATAGAAGCTGAATGCAAGAGCGCTTTTGCCACTCAGGCGAAACGTATCTTGACATTAATTTAATTTTTTTTTTTTATTATTTTATTATGGCGCCACTCTTTTTGTGTATTTGCCAGTGTCAAGTATTAGAGTAATTAAGTAATATATCCCATCGTGGGATTATAATTATGGCACCACACTTTCTGTGTTCGCCAGTGTCAAGTATAAGTTGTTTAGTTGCCCCAATAAAACGGTAGAAACTTTATTGAGGCTTTCATGGAGTTTAGGAGTGAACCCAAAAAGTCACGATTTTCAATTCTATACCATTTACCTACACTCTCACACATTCACGAACACTTAATGGTTAATTATCCACCATAATTACACATTAAACATCGGAGAAATTCAAGTTTTGAAAAATAATATAAAATCGACAATGTGCACTTTTCATTTTCCCGCCTAAACCTCATTAATTTAATTACGTTTTTCCCGCGTATTTTTAAGCCTGTTCTCGCTGGACAGCTAATTTGTATGCGAACTGATTGTTTTTCTACATACATATTTTACTAGAAGATTTTAGCTTAGAATGTCAGTATGAGTTTTTAGTTGGGTTATGAAACATTGTTAAGAAATGTATAAAGAAAGATTATTTCAGCATTTACTTAGAGCATTTAATGCATCAATTAAAGTAAACCTGTAGATGCGTTGTTTAAAATCGCATACCAACACGAATATAAATTATACATTCCACGAAGTTATTAACGATCGAACATCCAAGAAATACTACCATTTAAGTTATTTATTGCAAGCTACCGAAGTTAGCCAAGCGAAACACAAGTTTTAGCAAAGTTCTTAGCTGCACTCAAACTTAGCTAGGAAAGTAAGCATTATTATTGCTATCGACGCATTTCAATGAACGAAATACGAGCATAAATAATTAATGTTTACGTCTACCGTTTTTATACTACTATATTATACAAATACTAAGAAGGGAACCTGTATTTACTTGGGGTATATTTACGAACTTTACGAAAATTCGTATTGAAAACTGTATCATGATTCTAGTGGCCCTAAGCGCAACTGCTACACAGGTCCTGGGTTCTACTTCCGCAATAGGTTCGCCCCTTTTTACATGGGACTTAAACATATCAGTGAACTGTGTACAGAAGAGCAGTACCTACGACTCTGCCTAACCCTTCAGGGAATACAGAAATATGTTTTAGAAAATTATAATCATTGTTTGATAGAGTTGTTTGTTACAAACATCTATCAATCTCAGTAGGTACCTATTTACAATAAGAAAACAACATTATTTTTCATAGAACAAGAACGGAATAAACAAGTAATTCCATGAATATTATCGTCTAGACTTAAATAAGATTTACAAATAGTGTTTCTAGTTATCTAAATGAATTAAGTAGATATTTGAACAAAGAGATATTATTTGGAATAAATCAAATTGATTGTGTACCAAAATATTATTGACACCAATAGAATTTCAGTACAAATTACCTTAAAATTATGTTGAAACTTACTTAGGCCACATTTCACCAACCTTTAAGTAAGTTCCAGGCATAGAAATAGGAATTCTGTTCTATTTTTTAATTTATTCTACTAGTAGCGGCAACTCCGTTATATTGAAATTCGGCCTTAGGGCCTATGCCACCACTTTCGGGTAAGTTTCCGATAAACTTTATAAAAAATCTGTTCCATTTCTGCATTTATTCGATAAGTATGGCTAATCCGATATTGTGAAATGCGGCCTAATCAAATATCATATTATTTTTTTCTTAAATATATCTTTTTTTAAAAATAAGATCCCATCAAACACATTCTGTAAAAAAACTAGCCAAGTCTCGATGGAGCTGCTTGTTTATCTCAAAAAGTAATGAAATCTAAACAAATTCGTGCCACCAAGTCGAACCAACCAAGTCTATGTTCCTTACTACGATTTCTTTATTCACGACGAGTCAACGACCTTCGACGAATTCTGGAAAGGATAATCAAGGGTCCGTTACTTATGAAAATAGAAATCTGGAATACATACATTCAAAGAAGAAAAGAAGTTGCCACATGCGGTCGGGAATTCATCCAAGGAAACCGCTGGAATCGCCATCAATTAACCAGGATTCAGATTTTTTAATAAAATATTTAAAAAATATATATATATATCATCAAAAATATATATCATAACGCTGAAAACCAGCGTTATGATTCTGCTCCCTGCACGAGTCATAACAAAAAGCTGAGCGATTGGCCGTTTTGCGTGGATGTGACGCATACTTTCGCAAATTATGTACCTACCTAGTTTACTTCCTTGTTTAAATACACAATGTTGTGTGCGTCTTGTCTACGCAAATAAATTTATTTTCTTTCTTTCTTTCTTCTTTCTTAATCAAATATATACATAATAAAATAATATTGCTTTATTGGTCGTTAAATAAATAAATTCGAATCGCTTAAAATGCATAAACGTGTCTCCTAGTAAATTTTTATTGGGCATTTAAATAAAAGCGGTACAAGGTGATCTCTGTTTATGTGCATGGTCAGTCGTAATTCGGATTTCATTTATTTACAATAAAACGGCAATGTGGTAGTACCTTTACCCTTAAGACCTAACGTTAACGAACAAGTAATCGTTTCAGTCAAACGTTTTACGTGAAAAAACTCGTTATGAAACTTCAGTCACACGCACACACTATTTCCAAGTCATTTATTCCCTTTAAACATCTTCAGCATTTGCTCGTAACCTTTTAAGGTCAATCGTCTACTTGTTCAACAAACGTCATTTGTGATAAATTAAAAGAAACTTCTACTAATAACACTCAGGAAAGAGCGTACTCCCTTTTAAAAGCGGACAGCGCACTTGTGACTCCTCTGGTGTTGCGGGTGTCCATGGGCGGCGGTGATCGCTTACCATCAGGCGATCCGTCTGCACGTTGGCCTGCTATCACATAAAAAAAAATAAGGGCCACTTGCAATTTCAAAATCATATTTAAATTTTATGTTTAAATACAATTTAAACACATTTAAGAAGTTGGTGCAAGTGGCTCTAAGTTTTAAAGATTTAATTTTACCCCAATTTATTATTATTGTCTTGTTTTATGAAAGTGATATACATATTATTATATAGATAAAAATTATAAAGTATGGTATATAGGTAGGTAAGAATTTTCAAACTTATTTAAAAGCTTCAGCGATTCCCTTGTTGTTACTTTTCCCGAATTAAAAACCGGCCAAGTGCGAGCCGGACTCGTGCACAAAGGTTTCCGTACCATAAATCGCGTTTGTTGTATGGGAGCCCCCCTTGGATATTTATTTTACTTTGTTTTTAGTATTTTTTGTTATAGCGGCTACAGAAATTGCGGCTGTTATACCCACGTACAAAGACATATCATCAATAATAACCATTATACTAAGTATTATTCCCTAATTAATCTAATGCTATACATAAATACACAAAATCATAAATAATTATAGAAAATAATATAATAGTAAAAAATAAATAAATATAATAATAATATACTGCTTCCTCTCTCCTACATTGCGTGCCCGACGGGGTCCATAATGAACTATTTTATTGTAAATTTACCATCTGATTGTATGAACTACATTGTGGAATGCAATAAATATTGAGTATTGAGTATTGAAATACATAATTTGTGAAAATTTCAACTGTCTAGCTATCACGGTTCTTGAGATACACCCTGGTGACAAACAGACGGACGGACGGACAGACAGCGAAGTCTTAGTAATAGGGTCCCGTTTTTACCCTTTGGGTACGGAAACCTAAAAAGTATTCAACAAATAATCATTCCAACACCACTCGCGATCCTATTTATATACGTACTTATTTATTACTTAATAACAGTCAATATTGTTCGCATTTATACCAAAGTTGTAAGGAATTGTAAGAATAAGTACCAGGCAGTTATAAATTGCAAGATCTAACGGAAAAAGTTTGTTATCGTCGGTCGCCTACCACGTACCGACTCCGAGCCGATTTACCTCCTGTAGATAACAAGTTCCGTACCACCGAAGTATCTTGTTGGAGATTTTTTAATTTTTTAATCAATATGCGGCTTAATTTGGTCTGGGACAACAACCTTTTGTGGAGAACTTTCCCTGTAGACTGATATCACAAACTTTAAACTTCGAAGGTAAGAAAACAATGGCGGAGATTGGTTGATAAGAACTGAGGCAAGAGACCCCGCTCAAATTGTAATTTTTAGATCATAGGCCCGTTTTTAAAGTATCGGGGGAACGATACGAAAAGTTTCATTGCGATTGAAGAAAAGTTGGGACTTAATTTTGACTGCCACAGATAATCCGCATTTATTTTACAATGCACGTTTAACTAACATTCTTGCTCATGACTGTACGTCTTATGAACTCGATTAAGACCTCAGAAAATTGTAACTGTCAAATAGGTTAATCGTATTTTTTTTAATTTACGACACGTTTGGCGTAGCGGCTGAGCAATCGGCTTCTGCGACACGTGTTGTGGGTTCGATCCCCACACGCAGCAAATTTTGTATGATCTACGGGTAGTTATTCCGGGTCTGGGCGTTTGTGTATGTTTGAATTTGTGTTTGTAAACGCACCCATAATACAGGAGAAAATCGTAGTGTGGGGCAGCGTTTTAAAAAAAAATATCTCTAAAATACAAAATATGTACAGGACATGAGGCGGTTATATCGATATGTAACATCTGTCAGCATTTTTGTTAGCTCGGAGTTAGCATTTTTGCAAAATTAATGGCAATAGGCTCGCCCCTAAAAACAAACGCGCTAACTGTGGATGTACATTAGTTCAGGGAATAAAGGCGTCATGAAATGTGATTTATAATATATCACTTTTATAAAGAGTCTCAAGTACACGCAAACACATAAAGGATATGTATGTACTCTTTGATATATACGCAATTTGTTACGTCACGCTCAAGGCAGGCAAAAGTTTGGTACAACATGATTCACCCCCTAGAGCCCGCCAGTCAACAAAAATCAACTTATGAAAGCCGACTACGCAAACATTTTATTCGTTTTTTTTTTGTTGCGGCTCGCCTCCCTTCCGCCACTGAAATCCATAGCGCCTGAAAAATTAAATATCAACTTTTTTGGAATTTATTTTTACAGTCTCCTGTAGACACGTTTTCATTGTGAAGCTTTGCTGTGATTAATAGGATTACATGTTACAATTTACAGTCGGATTTTTTTTTCATTCTAATATTGTGTAGGTTTGCGTGTTTCTTTGTTCCAGCCATTTTAGCGTCATTCACAACAATTACTATGTTACTGACGCATGACGCACGCCTGAACCGATTCGCACCGTGACCGTAACTTGTGATGTAGATTAAACTCAAACTAATTTTTTAAATTTTAATTAGACTATAAATATGAAGCGGCGCGGCGGTAGCTTAATGGCTAGGGCGTCGGACTTGCGATCATGTGGTTGCCGGTTCGAACCCCACCCATTGCACTACCGACGTGAACCCACTCGTAACACAAGCATATTTAGCTTAGCACGAGGGGTTAACAAGAATACTAGTGATGTGTGACCCACATTGCTAGTAAGCTATTTTTGAAAAAAAAAAATGCAGGGACTTTTGGAATGTCCAAAAACTACATGCACTGTTCTAAAACAGGTAAATAATATAATATAGCAATAGGTTCACACTCCATCCAAAGGTTGTCTGTGTCTGTAAGAGATGGCTGTTAGTGATAAGACCGCCCATTGTACCACTCTATGACTTATAAAACTGTACTTTACATAATTTTTTTGGTGTGCAATAAAGAATATTCTATTCTATTATATTCTACACTTCTGCCAATCCTGTCACAGAATTGTTTTGTCGTATGACAGAGAACACGACGTATCCATCCATAGACTGACCACAGCAAGCCCATATTAACTTCAGCTTAGCCACGAACCTCTCTAGAAATAAAAGATTGACTTACCTTATCCACCATAAATGTCTAGCTTCAAACTTGTTGATTATATTAAATGCACAATCGTCATAGCTTAATATTATTTATCTCAAAATGTCAGCAAAAACCGACACCAGTCGGTAACTTTACACCAAACACAATTTGTCTAACTACCGCTATCCCAGTCTACCTTCATTCGAAATGTTTTTGTACTTAAACTGAGTTTTAATTAACTGAACGGTAAGTGCCGGCGCTCCTAACTTAGCACTTGTCAGAAACAGGGAGCTTCGGATGTCTAGCAAGAATAATAATGGAAAACATGTCGGCCGTCCAAGAATGCAGGAGATATTTTGATATTTAACATGTTTGCAATATTACATTTTCTGAATTCTGATCTTGGCTGTTCATTAAACGCCAGATTAGACACATTGAGAATTAATTACTATTAAATCGCTGATTAAGGTCCTTTATTGATTAAACCTAATTAGACCTGCCATGGTATAATCCTTCTGGTACAGTATAGCTGATTAAGTTTAAAGACATGAAATACCTTAATTCGTCTTTGTCCTCCGAAAGGATAAGCAAAGGTTTACGAACTTACACCCACAGAAGGCCGGTATGCCATCAACTGACGACAAAATATCATTATCATCAACCATCGGTAGTGCGGCTGCTAAATATGAGGTTCTGGTTTCGATATCGGATTTAAGTCGTTGGGTTTTATAAATTACTTTTAGTAGCAGCTCGGAATTTAGATTTGTGAAAACACCGTCACCGGGCCATGCTGTTTGTGTCCAATGTGGGACCTCCACCTCTGCCTTCAGGGAATATAAGCTTGATAATATGTGGCTAATAGACGCCGATTATAAGTCATAGATATCTGCGATCTAAATCCTAAATACCCTTATGAAAATCTAGCTCATCAAATCTAAAACTGTCAATGCCAAAAGATACAGGCCTGTACTACACACACTGTGAATTCCCACTTGAAAATAACAGGTGCTCGTAAGTATTAGCAAAACGGCGATTAATATAAAAGGAGTGCAGCACGTAAACACATCAGTGGTATGGTGCCAAGAATCCCAAGCGTATACTTAACGGGAGCCGGCCGCCACCCGCAACACAATACATGAGGCTAGGAACGTACGGAAGGAGACAGGCACAACAGAAGTATAAGAAGAAACGAAAGAAGATAACAAATAACTCAAAAGATTAAAAAAAAAAGAGGGTAAACCTAAAAAAGTATTTTTGGTAGAGACAATTTATCTTGATGTAGAGATAGGTATATTATCTCTACTTTCCTTTTCTCTACTATTATAAAAATGTAAAAAAGCTGTGTCTGTACATTGAAGATATTAAAAAGACACGTGGATTAAGCTATATAGAGAATTTTAAAATAAGATTTTTTAAATTATTTTCTGTTTGTTTGTTGCGGGTTGGCGCTAAAACTACTGAATAGATTTTAATTTTGTTATCACTGTTAGAAAGTGTATACTCCAACTTATAACTGGTGAACTTCTTATCTCATTTAATTAAACTGATCCTGAGATACAGCTTGACCACTCTGATGTATAGACACCCATACATACATATGACCCATACATACATATTCATTGTCAATTATTTCTGAGATCAATTTCTAATCCCAATATAGTTTCAGGTGAGCGAAGCCGCGGGCAAAAGCTAGTTATTAAGGTAAATTCATTCAGTTCAGCGGTTTAATTGTGAAAATTATATGGGATTAAAACATATCGACCAACAGTGGGTGTACAGTTGTACACCTCTACCTTACCCTGCGGGAAATATAAAAATCGGGTGGTAGTATGATAACTACTCTCGAAGCACCCACTCTTTCATCCACTACAGATTACAGAATCAACTTGTACTATAAACACATGCTTGGCCTTAAATATTTTATTGGACACTATACATATAGTCATTTAAACGCATATAAAAACGATTTTAAGTATCATTAAGACCCTCTCGACTCTTGACTTCAATCAAGAGGTAGAGGAAACTGTAATTGGATTGTACTCACCTTAATACAGCTGGAGCAAATTGAATATTTTTTTTTATAAAATCCATGTCATTGTGATAGTAATATAATATGCATTGTTTATATAGCTAGCCTTTTAATACCACTAAATAGCAACACTTTATTTAGGTCTCAAGTTTGAATATACCTTAGGGACCTAAAATATAGCTGAGAACTGTGGGTCTACATTAGGACACCTCTGCCTAAGCCTTCAGGGAATACAGGCGTGACGGTATAAGCCCGCCAAATGTCCCTTATCAAGTTAATGTAATTGCTACAAACCCTTTTAAATGGCGGGCAACACACTTGCGACTCCTCTGGTGTTGCGGGTGACCATGGGTGGCGGGTTATCGCTTACCATCAAGTAATCCCTCTGTTCCCCCTATCCCATAAAAAAGAAGAAGAAGGCAGAAGTGAAAACTTAAATATTAGCGATGATATTGATTTCTGAAGCTTACGCGACTATCAGACATATTGAAATAAAATAAATTTGTATTGTATTATATACTAATATAACGCGATATAATCCGTAAGGTTGTTTTATTTTATTACACTAAGGCACTAAGAAAACATTTTGTTTTCACTTTTGTCTTACGGTCTTATCTGTCGCGATATTGTCAGTCGCGAGTTTAACCTTTCCCCTTCACAAAAAAATGCACAGCGCCGCTAAAGAAGTTTTCACTTCAAAAACTTCAGTACTATACTAGTACGTACTTATATCTTTTTCCAATAAGTGTAAGCGGAAATTACTAAACGCTATTTCCTATCATCCTTGCACACTTCTTTTGTTTCGCTCGCAATAATGTCGTCATAATCATGATTAACACCCTGTTGATGTGTACTTACGCTATTATAATTTCAGTGTATGTCACATTAGGCATGAATTACATGGGGAATCACAATGCCTCCGGATGCATCTGAATGTCAAGCACACATCACAGAGATTGACATACAGTTTCGTCTGTCGAGTCGAGAGGAAATTACTGCTTGAGATGATAAAGTGAGTCTCTATGAATATAGTTTATTGTCTGTAAGCGTCAAAAACCTTCTTTTTCACGTGGGAGAGCCATGCTTTGGGACGAATGAGCCGGCTCGACCAGAGTGATACCGCGGTCTCACAGAAAACTGGCGTGAAACAACGCTTGCGTCGTGTTTCGCCGGGTGAGTGAGGTTACCGGAGGCCCAAACCCTTTTAAAAGGCGGGCAATGCACTTGTGACTCCTCTGGTGTTGCGGGTGTCCATGGGCGGCGGTTATCGCTTAATATCAGGTGAACCGTCAGCTCGTTTGCCCCCCTATCCCATAAAAAAAACCTTCTATATAATTTATAATACGACCACCATAATTGGAGTTACCAAGTGGATATTTGCCTTTATCATATCCTTATATAAACAAGTCGCCTGGCGCGTCTGTCTGTCTGTTTGCAATAAACTCAGAAACTACTGAACGGATTTTTATGCCGTCCTCACTAATCGATGAGTGATTAATGAGAAATGTTTTAAGCTAATTAACAAGACGTTAAAATTTTATGGACAGGGCAACGCGGGTGAAACCGCGGGCGGGTCGCTAGTCTTATATTTAATCTAACATCAGGTCATTGTTAGGTTACAGTTAACTATTTTAATTGCTTTTTGTATGTAATTTAGGGTATGTAAAATATCAAATTTTAATCGTTAGCGCGGTATTAATTGAAAATCGTACCTTTGAGTTTAGTACCAAGGTGTCTCATTCCGAAGTGCCAAACCTTCATTCGTTCGGTATATTTAGGCGCCATATAATAGGGAGCAATCTATTGCCATTACAAATTTCAACTCCGAGCTGTGAATACAGATAATTTCATAGACATTACATACACGGGTATGAAATAAGAAATTATAAAAAAAGAAAGTACAGACCGCAACTTGGTGCATTCATAGAAAAACCCAATAACACTTTACTGGACCTTGGAATCAAACCCAGGACGTAGCGTAAGTCGATTATGATATAACGACGAAGACGAAAATACTGTCATTTTTTTTTTCACGAAACCCATATAGGTACTATTCAGGAAAAATAAATCATCACATTTAGCTCAGCATGTTAGAAAACTCGACTTTATTCAAGATTTTTTTTCTCACTAGTAGCTTGGAGATTACATTTGGTTCGCCCCTTATTACAAGGGACCTAAAACACTGGCGAACTGTGAATGTACTTTAGTACACTTCAGCCTAACCCTTCGGAGAATTCAGGCATGATTATGTAATAAAATATATATTGTGAAAACCATAATGGTTAGTGGTTACTAAAGTATCGATGCCAGTTACATTTGGGCAAGTACCCAAGCATTCTACATTGTAAATATCGGAATCAGTGTCATAGTTTGGCACGATATTATGGTAACTGCTTCGTTCAAAACGTCATGATTTAACGGTCTATTCCAGTATATCCAATGCGGTTGAGAATCAGTATTTTACACACAACTAGTTACTTTACCACCAATGCCAGATCATAATACCAGAATCATAGCACCAATATTCTTATATCAGTATCTCAATACCAGTATTCTAATACCAGTATCCTAATACCAATATCTACATACCAGTATCCAAATACCGGTATCCGAATACGAGTATCCTAGTACCAGTATCCTAATACCAGTATCATAATACTAGTTTCCAAATACCGGTATCCTAATACTAGTATCTAAATACCAGTATCGTAATACCAGTATCCGAATACCAGTATCCTAAGACCAGTATCCTAATACCAGCATCCTTATACCAATATCCTAGTACCCTTATACTGATTTCATTACCAGGGTAATTACTGGATTATCCTAGGTATCCTAATCCAGTCAGGCTGGTTATAAAATTGCCGGACTTATAACATTTACCATTTTTAATCATTAGCTTAAGGCTGAACCTTACCCGTAAAGTTTCGAGTCAATAGCAAAGCGCATCGCTTACAAGAAACAAAGTAAGTTCCTCCCTTACGAAGTATAGGGTCCTATCTCCCGTATAGGTACTAAATGCAATTTAAACTTTTCAACGTTTCTGACATTCTAAGCTACACTTCTGTTCTCACATGCACAGTTCCGAGTCAAAGCTGCGATATGTTTACATCGAACACACACATACGCATATCTAGCGGATGAATTTCGTGTTCCAACACAGGTTTACATTGTACAATGAAGATTTATTTGTATTGCTATGTTCAAGTATAACTTTGAGAATGAATTGGGAGTGTGGATATTATAAGAATAAGTGATGAGCTAGCTACAGCGGTTTGTTTGTATCGGGTTTTGAAGTTAAATAACTTACTACATAACTGAGCTGAAAGTCAGTAAATAATCGTTCATGAAAGAATATTTCACATATGTGACGGTACCTACTATATGTTATGGACTCCATAACGTATAGGATTATATGAGCATAATTCATAATTCTTTATTGCCATAAAATGAGTTACAAGTTATAGGAAAGCCCTGAGTCCAGAGCTAGATTAAGAATATCTGAATCTGTGTCTGTGTGTAGAGTATACTATCTACTTATGGCCAGGTTTCAACAGCAAATCTGTCAGTAGATTCGCCTACTACTGATAGAATTTTGACATATAAGTCTATACAAGATACAATGGGCGGCTGTGGGTCCTACAATTGCTGAGGTTTCGAAAGGCTTACCTCTATTCATTTTAAACCGTAACTCTTTAACGCCAATCTTTAACACGATAAAACCATTCCAGAAAGAACAATAAACGCGACAGAGAAAAATAATAAAAATACCGCAGATTAACAACACAAACAACAATTTAAAATGTATTTACTCTACACTGTAACAGTTGAAAAGGACATTCAGCGGAAAAAACTTTAAGCCGGTATCGACAGGCGCAGAAGCAAAAACAATATTTTTACACGGCAGATTAAAAACATGCATTTTTAACGAACCTTTGTCGTCAGCGCCTGAATATTATTTTAATCGGAAACAAACTTTTAATTAACGTGAAAAAACGTAGGTAAGCTTTGTTACATAATCTGCAAGAAACGTTAAAAAAATCGTTTGAAGTGGCTTGGAAACAATTTTTACATAATAGAGTTATGCAAAATAGTATTTACTTGGCTAGAGAACTATAGTTAAAAAATCAATGCCCTTAGTTATTAATATAGCAAGTTATTAATATAATTTTCATTATAGCAAGAATATAACAAAGATAAAATATAACAAATTCGCGAAATTCAACGAAAAATCCTTACCTGCATTCATCACTCTGCCTTGCACGTCCGCCCGACCATCGCTGTAGAAAAAGAAATCAAATTTGACTTGCCGCTAATAATTCAACCATATTAAGCTTAGGAATAAAAGAGCGTAATAAGCGTGTTGCTCCAAGATGTCGGTATGTGGAAACGCGTCACACAAACTCGTACAAATGTGTTTATCCTGCGTAAAAACAATTTGTAAACGAATTTTCTCAACAGAACGGATTGTATTGAACATTTCCTGTATAATCCGTCGCTTTGTATTCGTTGAATATTCAAATTACTTGTGTTATTAAATTCTGCGGATCGCCTTTTAATTTGCTCGGTAGGTATTCCAAGTTATTCTTAACAAAGCAAAATAAACACCATTATACAGTAGGCAGTGAGGCGAAAGTTGATAAATTAAAATCACAAATCAAATATTGTTCGCTATTTATTATCAATAACCTTTTTGGAATTTTAAATTAGTAGTTAAACCCTTTATGGAAATGCCCTTTTAAACATAATGTTATTTTAAACAATCATTTTTGATCATCTAGTTCTTTAGGTAGAAGTTAGGCCAAATTGTAGACGGTTTTGGAAAATCTAATACATAAGTAGTAATTATTACCATTTCGTAATTTTACGCTATTTCATAAACAATGTTTAGGTATCTATTTCTCTAGGATATAAAAGCGGTTAAATTTAGTAAGAAAAAAATGCTTAGCAATTTGAAAATCTAAATCCAAAATGCGATAGACAATCTGCAAATATATACCGTTTATGCGTAATAGCGATTCGATTTGTTTCTTCGATCCATTTAATACTTGCGTGTCAACGCACCCATTACAATAAGTTTAAATGAAATCTATTAGAAGCATATACCACTGTTTACGAAAACAATTAAGTTAACCCTTTCACTCAATTAACTTTTACAGCTTGCTTGGGACGACAACCAGTTAATCCTTTATGTTTCTATTAGTTCACAGATCGCCCGGTGATTTTAACTTATTGTTACACTTACTACTAAATGGTTAACTGAGAAATTCCTTACTGCAATATCGTATTAGTGTCTGAAATTACAGGCAGGTGAAAATTCAAATCCAATTTTTTTTATCAACACACGATGAAGAGTTTATCAAAAAACCGGTTAGATCCTTCAAACTGGCGTGCATGGTGCAAGCATGGTGCACAAACGTGGAGAAGCAGAAGTAAGTATGCAAGAATCGTAGCAAGTGACTTGTATTAGTTTCTGCCTACTCCTATAATAAAAAAAATATCATGATGTGGTACCATTATCCACAATCTTAGGCAATAACGTAAAAAAAACATTTTCCACCGAGTAATCTTTATTCCTATTATAAAACATAAAAACGAAAACACATAAAACCCAAAAACGATACGATTTTTGTATCTTTGCCGTGATGTTAACACCATAAATCCTAAAATCAAAACCAATCAGTTTTTAATCTGTAAACAACCAATCTTACATTGGTTACATAACAGATGGCGCACACCAAATCCATTACCTTCCTAACGTTAACCTTTCCGTAGCCCAAGCCGCGTTTTCCCACGCAAGTTATCCCCGCCACGTGTATGGGGGGAAATATTAATAAAATTCAAAATGGACATATAAACGGGAACTATGGTGAAATGGGGTTTGTTCATGCGGGGCATACATGTTTTGTACCTCTGCTGCATATTTATGTCTTAATCAAGCCAGGCAGCTGTTACCTCCGTCGCACATTACTGCTCTATGTTTACATGTCTTGAACGTATGTCTTGGAACAAAGCCTAGGAGTTTAATATTTTGGCAGCTGACTTACAAACTGTTTGCATCCACCGCCTTACATTACGTACGTCTAAATTGAATTCCGAACGTTGAAGTAACAACATTATAGTTATACGCATCCCGAGTATTAGGTAAACAGTGTTGCCAGTTTACACAGACCCGATCTTGTTTAAACAAGTATAAGTATGAATAATCATTACCCTGTAACCTACCATATTAGCTGGTTTCCCCCAATTGATTTAAACAGCTTTTGTAGGATTTGCTTATTTTTGTTATGTATTATTGTGCTTATCAATGATATAAGGATGTCACAATTCGAAATTTGATTTGATCCTATTTTCCCTCCTGTTCTATATTTTAATTACGTCGGCTATTGTCAAAAGGATTCCTTTTTTTTTTTTCTTTTTTTTTTTTTTTTTTTTTTTAATTATGGCGCCACACTTTTTGTGTATTTGCCAGTGTCAAGTAATAAAGTAATCAAGTATTCAAAGAATATTTCCCATCATGGGATTGTATTATGGCACCACACTTGTATTCGCCAGTGTCAAGTATAAGTTCAGTTGCCCCAATAAAACGGTAGAAACTTTATTGAGGCTTCCATGGAGTTTAGGAGTGAACCCAAAAAGTCACGTTTTTCAATTTTATATCATTTGCCTACACTCAATGGTTAATTATTATTATTCACGAACACTTAATGGTTAATTATCCACCATAATTACACATTAAACTTCGGAGAAATTCAAGTTTTGAAAAATAATACAAAATCAACAATGTGCACTTTATTATTTTCCCGCCTAAACTCCAGGATTCCTTTTTAAAAGCCAATTTTACAGGCAGCTTTCCATTTCCATGCAAAATGAAACGCCTAGAAACGATAAAATTTTGAAATAAAACGTACCAACGTATTCCAAAGAAGTTAAAATCGGTAAGTATCGTAATTGTTCGATAAGCGGCAGTAAATTTTCTTAATTTTACCTTTTCCGTCCCCTTTTTGATTGAGTGTCCATTTTGGACGATCCTCCCCTCGTATATTGACTTTGCGCGTGAACCGAGGCTCGGAGCTCTGCGCCCGGTAGAAATAGGTGAAACCCACGCCACTAAGGAATGTAGTTAATTAAGCCAATTTAGGGGAAGCTGGAACGTTTTCGACGTCCAAATTATCTAGGAAGAGAAACGAGAAGCATTCTTTGTTTATTTAATTATTATTGTTGAGTGGAATGTTGTTTGTTTGGGATGAATAGTCAACAGAACACTGCGAGCGTTCGTCGTACTTTGTTTTAATGTCGTACCTCTTGAAATGCTGTTTGATGTCCAAATGAAATCAGCTGTTGAACATTGTGACAGTTTAAAGTCTTCCGTTTTCCTCAGTCAGTCGATGTTTATCTGGCTGGAGGTCTACTACATCAGACTCCGGTCTTGAAATCTTGTCTGTCAAGACGTGATTTATCAAGGCCATAAGATTCTGAGGTCATAACGTGTTGTGGCCCAGTGTTCGCTCGACTACCTCAAAAGGGAACTCTTCCGAAACCGCGCGTGTGTTGAATACCCAACGGGAACGGGGGACTCTCCAAATCAGCAACTAACATAAATCATTAAGGCCGGAGGACTATCTATGCACTATTTATCCTCTACTGTGGAGAAAGTTGGATAGTTCTCTCTCCTTCTCCGCCGCCTCTATTACAAGTATGACTTGCTCGCAATAGTATGTGGGGACTTCCCATGCGTTCTCCCTTCCGGCCATACTCCAGCCCTTGGTCTCAAGGTCATTCACTGCCGAAACAATATCACGGCACTACTCTGCCTAGGTTGATCAGTACCTAGATGATTAGGTAAAGGCAGTCGCACCATTGTGTAAGCCAACACTATTAGAAATATTGCTATCACCGCAGGAGCAGCTATTATCGCATAAGAAATGCTAAACAGGCAATTTTTTCTGAAATATGGGCAAAAGCCAGAATGACGATAGTCTCTCACGGCACTAACAATTAGAGGGGCATCTACTAACTCAGGCACAAGCTTAGGGAGTAATTTCGGGCAATCTGCGCGGGGTCTGTCTACTCCATACTATGTTTAATCAAAAGAACACGCAACCGCATTCTATTTACACATAGCTACTGATTATTTGGAGACATATATTTCTAGATACTGTGTTTTACAATTACCGCATCTTAATTACTAAGTACATCGTAAATGTAGTCCAGTGGTCTGCGGAGATTTTAAAAGGAGTTTGCATGCAATTAAATTGAAAATTACCGCAAGACGTCTACGAGGCACATAAATTTTCTTTTTTTTCTTGCCCGTTTCGTCCCACTGCTGGGCATAGGCCTCCCTTCCTTCCTTCCAAATTACTCTGTCTGTAGTTTTATCCACCCAATCTCTATCTTAAGAGTCCAATTCATCGCAGACAGACACCTCCGTCTGGGCACGATTGATCGGCCCAGAAGGAGGTGGCTTTAAAGAAAATTTTCATGCATATATTTTTCACTCGTTTGTGATTACCGACTGCTACAAGTGTGTTCGAAGTCCGCAACTATTTCGTTTGAGGTTCAGTTTGCACGGGCCTGGACCCGGTCCGGCACGGCGGATCCTCAGTATTTCATTTGCTAAATATCCACTACCAAAGACTTTGTACACAGACAGCTAAAAGCAACAGTCTCTGCGGTATACTGCACAGTACAACAACCTGTGTCCATTAAATTTCGTACAATGACAAAACGTCCCGTAAATGAACCTTTAGCGTATAAACACTGCATAGCTTTTACTTCAAACCTATAAAATTAAGGCGTTTTTAATCAGAATAGTTTTTTTTACTAAGAAGGCTCAACTTACTGGTTTGGAAGTGGGGTCTAAACCAAGTCCTAAATTATTATTTTCTGAATACACAAATACTTAAAAGTAGTTGTAAAGCTTAATATTGTAATTGTGATTATTAAAAAAAAAGTATCAATGGAGTGTCTTGCCGGCTCTTCTTCATTAGACCCACTTTTTGGAACCGTGCAACTAGTTTTGACTTTTCAAAAGTTATATTTTGAGTTTGGCTTCAATATTGGAAGAAAGTGCATTACCATCTTAAATCAGTTTTATCGATGGATATTTTTACGTCAATAAACATCTACATTCAATAACTGTACATTCCCGCGTCACAGACACCCTTATCGTGTTCACGTCACGCACAACTGCGGTTACAGACAGCGTTGGCGAATTACTTTAGCAAACATGATGGCTTTATAATTGGCGGGATTGACAGCCCGCCCTCATTTGTACGGCAAATATAAACTCACTTATTATGGAGTCACTTTAAAAGTTTTATTTTTACTTGAAAGTGCTAACATTTTTTTTTTTATGGGATAGGGGCAAACAACCAGACGGATCGCCTGGTGGTAAGCGATAACCGCCGCCCATGGACACCCGCAACACCAGAGGAGTCGCAAGTGCGTTGCCCGCCTTTTAAAAGGGTTTGGGCCTCCGGTAACCTCACTCACTCGGCGTGAGTTTTTCTGTGAGGCCGTGGTATCACTCCGGTCGAGCCGGCCCATACGTGCCGGAGCATGGCTCTCCCACGTGAATAAAATTAAGGGTAAGCTGAAAACCAGCGCTTGGCAAACCTACACCTTTTGCTATCGGTATTATAGTATGGTTGTATATATGTTATGTCCTACTACTTACAGTAATACGGAAAACAATAAACTATAATCCGATTCTATTCTTTTATTCTATTCTTATTTGATATTTTCTATGAAAATATCAAAAAAGTTACATTTATGTGATTGCATACTAGTGTACAATTCTACACAATAGTGTCGAACAAGGTATGGCCTGCGACCGAGCTCATCCGTACCATTTCATGTACAGTCTATCCCAGTTAACTTGTCTTTTTTGGTAAACAAATATGGCGTCCTAGTAATCAGAGATAATTGATAGTGGTTAGATAATGTTGGGAAATCATGAATGAATGACTGAACTAAATACTCTTAGCCAAGACTGGATGATTCTCACCTTGACGAGTACCGATTTGATTTTTAATTTTAAATATGAAGTGAATGTGTGAAGTGAATATGAAGAAATAAAATGACAACTGCAAAACATTAATTTATTAGTAGTTCCTCTAAAATATACGACTTGTCAGAATCTGATGGCTCTGAAGAGTCATCAGATTCCAACACACATGTATTATGAACCTCTGGTTCGGTGCATCTGATGCAGTATCATTGAACCCGATAGAGTAAACCCATCCCCACCAGGTGCTCGACAAGGCAGTCTACAAGGACTTTCAATTAGCTTGCCCACATTGACGAGCAGCACTACGATCGGAATGCCTACGGAGAATCTGCAGGGCGTCCCGGCTTTGCAAAGAGGATCTGCTTCCCCGTTTTCCATCGGAGTGGAATTGGCCCCTCGTGCGCCAAGGAACTACCTCAATCGAGGCCCGAGAGCCGCCAAGGCCGGGACCCACTCTTTGCCATGCAAGCCGTCGGGTCCTGGAGCAGTACTTCTGGCCTTGAGACTTCAACCGCCACTCATTTCTACGCCGTTCACCTCGGGAACAAAGTCGTAACTGTGGTCCGCATCGGAATGTCTGCCCCTTCTAGACAAAATTCCTAGCTACAACTATTATTGTTCTTAATTCTAATTCTTGTTAATTCCATCTGTAATATTTAATATTTTAATGTCAGCACAGGGTTCATGATTAAAAACGTAGTAAGCTAAATAGCAAAAAAATGCTATGGATAATATTGTACATTAACAATATTATTTTTATGAAGATAAGGACTTTTTGCAAAATTGGAAAAAAATCTTGAAATTACAGTTCAGTTGCTCATTCACATAAATCAAAATCATTCATTATTTTGTCACATCCCCTAAAATTCGTAGATAATCTAGAGTTTTGAAATGTCAAATTGTCATGATTATTTTATTCTGTGAAAATGTAATTACATAAAATTTCGTTTTTATTAAAAATAATAGACTTTTATAGTGATTTCGAAGCAGTTTTTGGTGTAATTTAAAGTGTATGTTTATAATGTAAGTGTTAATAAAATCGTTTCCTACATCAAGTGCGTGATTATAGAAAAACTTGTGATTTTCGCATCGGGAATGGTTTGTTTACCAAAAAAGACAAGTCCAAAAAAACGGACTGTACTACAAATCGATAGTCGGCTTGAAGCACGGCGCAACCTTTTTGGTACAACAGCTGCAAATCTTATCAAATAGATTTTCGACCTCTTTAGTGATTTTAAGATGCGACTTCCATGAAGATATGTTGAAGGAATTAAAACATAAGCAACACTTATCAACCAATTTCCTATTTAGTTTTTTCGTCAGTAATTTAAGGCGGATTTAAACATTTTCTTCTGTATAACATCGAGCCATAAAGTAACTTATTTTATAATGTGAAACCTCCATAGTGTAGATACAGTGCGCACAATTTATTTAAATAAATAAAATAAATAAATAAATACCACGTATGTATGTATCTCTATATCTATACTAATTTATAAAGGTGAAGACTTTGTTTGTTTGTTTGCTTTAACGCGCTAATCTCAGGAACTACTGGTCCGATTTGAAAAATTATTTCAGTGTTAGATAGCCCATTTATTGAGGAAGGCCATAGGCATATCATCACGCTAAGACTAACTAACTAAACTAAAAGTAACTATGCCACGCGTACAAAGTCGCGGGCGGAAGCTTATATTATTATATAACTTCTGATAGAATTAACTAACATTATTTGGCTTCTAGTGGGTTTACCAAGATGAAATATGTATAATAATATGATTTTAAGTTAGACCCCTAGGAATACAACTATAAAAACTGCATTCAGTTTCATGTAGTATGTTACAAACATACATAGACAAAAAAATGGTATTCGCTTCTGTTGCTTTAATAAATTCCCCTATATTAGTTTTACTTCAATATGTATAATATCCACAGATCGGCCAAATTTATTAGATATATGATGTATAGATTAAACACAGCAAACTGAAACACGTGCACTGTTATTTTGAGGGTTATTGTACAGGTAGACGTTATTGCTATAAACGAGCAATAAAATTTCAAATTCAATGTAAATCCACCGCAATTATGTCCGAGCTGATAATTTGCTAAGGTCGGCGCCTGTACAAAAAGAAAGATGTCCCTTTTCGTTAACCACATTTTTATTCAAATTAAAAATATAATAAATTAGCCCCTGAATAGGGGAGTTTCAAAAAGCTATCAAGGGAACAGTCTTTAGCTAGACAGCAGCGTACAGTTTTAGGGGTGGCTGTTTAATTTTCCTCTCAAAACTTTAACCGTATATCTTGGAAAGCATTTTCCTAAATTTAAATTTTATTGAAAGAATTTTTAACTTTAAGTTTTACATCGACATTGTTGTAATCAAAATTGAGTGATGGAAGTGCTGTAATAGCCTAGTGATATGAACATTGGACTGCCAAGTCAATGGTATCGAGCGCGAATCCCAGGCACGCACTTCACATAAACATTCCACGTCTGTCAAAGATTTCATTATTTTTAAAGCTTACTAGCAACAAATTTATTATTATAATGACGTCAATGCTGCTGTCAACAACAATTATTAGAATTTTATTATTGATATTGTTAATCACCATTTGGCAATTAAATTCTCCAATAACTTCATTTTGGTGTCAGAATATCGACGCAATGTCCCGCGCAAAATAGGAATATCAGATGTTTAAAAAAAACGATAATGTAACTCATTTCTATTTCTAAGCTTCATAGATATTATAAACATAACATACCAACACGCCTGTATTCCCCGAAGGGTTAGGCAGAGGTCTACTAATGTACACCCATAGTTCGCCGGTATGTTTAGGTTCCATGTAATAGGGGGCGAGCCTATTGCCACAAATTCCTAACTCGGAGCTTACTGGGACTTTCATAGAAAAACGCAATAACACTTTGCTCGACCTGGGAATCGATCCCAGAACCTCTAGAGGTTCTGGGTTGGAGCGATTAGCAAACGAGGCAGTTTCTTAATTTATGATTATTTATAATCATAAATTTAGAAAAAATATGTTAGAGATTAGTGTGAGGTTTCTTAAAATTAAACGACCAGCAGCGAGATCGTTGTCGATTATTGATTACATAAAAAACAAGTTTTTTAAAAGTTACATTATACTATATAGACACATTCAGATTTTACGCTCGCTTAAATGGTGAAGGAAAGTATCGTTAAAAAGGCCTCCACGTCGACTGAATGAATTTTTCTTTGTATACAATTGATATCTTTGTAGGAGAAAATCTTTCTATTTTATAACCTTCCCAAAACAACTGAAGCGATCACAACCTAAATATACATGTATCTATATGAAAACAAAACTTATCCGGATACGAACGAGTATGTATGTATATGTTTTGAGCCCAGACCATGCAGAGTTGCGAATTCCTCAGTGAAACAAAACTTTGGGAACAGAACCGCACCTCGCGCTGTGAACGAGTGATACAAACCGAAACATTTATGAACAGACCTATAAATAACTAAATAGTTGCGTAAGCATAAGAAACGAGGGAATTCGCAGAGTTCTTGACTTTATAACCGGGGTGTTTTGTTTAGTTCACCACAGCCAGGCTCCAACAACCGCCTCGGGCGCGCATGTCTCCTTCAGTTCAAGGATAAAACAAGGAAGGTTAAGTCGCTTTCTGGAATTAAATAAGTACTTTAATAAATTATTATAGGGTTCATATTCACATAACATTATTAATCTTTAATTTGTGGGAGAGTACTCATGAAGAGATATGAGAGCTCTTTCACAACATCGACTAAATTAAATTACAGTCATTAAAAGTAACTTACGAATTTCTTGTTGGCTTTTCTTCGAGAAATTGATACGAGGTTTCACCAACATTATACTGGTTTCTGACTCTTACGGGAATATTCGACATTGAAATAAAATCCGAAACGTCAGGAATTATATAATATCAATTAAATGCGATTAGAACGGTAAAAAGTAGTTTTATTTCAATTTCACCTGCCTTAATCTGTACCATGAACATGGATAATTCATGCATATTTATCACTATTTGACACCTTAGCTCCTCCACCTTACAATCCTATACCAGTAGCAAAATTTTTTTGAACCTAAATAATGAAAATTCCAACTTAAAAAAGGATATCATAGTTCATTTTACTCTTCGATCCCAGACATTATTAAACTTTTCAGTATTAACCATTCTAATAAAACATTCTTAGAAAGAATTATTTTCCGCACTATGATAATAGCAATACATGATTGAAATCGGTATAAAACTAAAAAAAGTTATAAAATATTGTATTGGCTTATAAACAGTCAATATCCTCTGAATCCATCCGAATAGAACTGGTTGACTGATTGATGGTGGTGATTTTATTTCTCTTTAAAGTAAATTGCCCTAGGCTATGATTTCCTCCTGTATCACTAACTAACACACGTTCTCAAACATACAGACACAGTTCTGGGTATTGACCCAGATCGAAGATCGAATCCACAATAGGTTTTTTTTACAATAGCTCTGGCTGGTATATGTTCATGATAAAAGTCCTATAAATAAATAAAGATAAAAAGAACATTGTAGCGTAGAAGCCGATCGCTCAGCGTAAGAATTGATGCCATAAGGTTGGGTTTTGAGTCAAATATTTCACGGAGCCCTAATGAAGTGAAGGTAATAAAGTTGTTTTAATGTCTGAGTTTAACATTTTCTTCCATAGAAGAAAATGCATACAACGAGACTAAGATTATATTCTTGTGGACGTCAGCTTAGTTGCTTGAAAACAGAGACCGTCATTAGCATCTAAACGATCGTCGCTTAGGAAGGCCCAGAAAACCGTATCACAAGCTGTTTGTGTAAGCTAAGAAAACTAAAATACTGAATTAATTAATTAAAATCTCATGAGGGTCACTAGACATAATTTGTCAGTACCGCAAGTAATTTCTGGTCAATAAAAGGTTATAAATAGAGTACCGTTTATGTTTTAGTCATACATTTCCAAAAAAGTGATAATACTTTTGATCTCATTAAGACATGTTCTTATTATTAATATATTTTTTTAGTTTAGTTTTACTGAGACTGAATCTATAATAGGATATATTTTATTAAGTGGCCTTCTTAGTCTTCTGATTAATACATTGTAATCTCATCTCTGCCCTGTCCATTCACGGCGACCGTTGTTTTAACTAGTCTAGCTTAATAGTCACACGATTTGAACTATGTAGAAATTTCCAGAAAACTTGTGCAATTCTAGAACATTCTAGGACACTTTCACGTAGGTCTAAAACATTCTAGAGGATTCTCAGTCACATTCTAAGAAATCTTCTACGTGGCACTATGTCTACGATTTTTGTAATTTACTGATTCTAAAAAACTTGATGAGTAAGAACGCGGTGATCTTCCGTAAGAGTGAAAGAAATATACGCTAAATCACGTGAATCTCGCGATTTGATCGGGCATTCCCAGAAATTATAGTTGTGGGCATCTTTATAGGGCGTCCTTTATAACGGACAGAATCCATTTAAGGGTTAACAAGTGCTTCTGTGGAAAAGAACTTCTTTGGAAAACATAAAAACATAGTCACAGGAGTCATGGAAAACTCGGGGTGCGGGTTTGTCACAAGAGACGAGCTCGCCGGGAGGCGGAGCACTTAGATTTACGACCAACAACTTGGCCCGCACTTAATTTATGACGAGAAACTTTCTTCGCGCGTAAATAATAGTGTTCAAACGAATTAGCAAATTGCTTGACGACTTCCCGACTATATTGACGTCACGGCTTGTTCATTACGACCCTATAATCCTCTTGTAAATAATTAATTGGATAAAGCCGCAGGACGTCAAAGTAGCTTATTTGAGTTAGTTTTCTCTGATGTTGGGAATAAAATGAATGGGTTTCTGAAAGGGGAATAATATGAATCATTAGTAGCTGTGGTTTTGATCAAAGCCGGATATGAATAACATAATTTCGACTATTATTTTGTTGTGGAGTTGAATTTTTGATAAACGATTATTATTTATATTTATTATGTCGTATTTTTTACAATATGTGGCTGACGTTTCTTTACAGACGATCTCTATGAACTAAAAATATTTTTTTCTAAAGTCCACACTCTAGTCTTAGTTATTGTGTGCCACAATGTAAAATCTACGTAGGATTATAGTTACGTGAAAGTGTATAGCTTAAAACTACATCGTGATGACGATAACCAATGTTGAAATGAGGATTGTGGTCATTGAAAAAACTTCTTTCTTTTCTTTCAAAATACACGTCAGGGTTTGAATAGAAATATATGAAATTAAGAAGTAATGAATGCCTTTTTGTGACGTTCATTTAAATAACAATTATTTTGAACACTCTTTCTAAACGATGTTATAAATGGCTCATTAATTACCTAGGACCTACCTAACTGATAAAATATGTAATTGGTGTTTCTACGCAATTTCTGTAGGTAAGCGATAATATTAGTTTCGATATCATCTAACAATACCGCTGTTCCAGCCGTTAGATTCAAACTTTACTAATTCAGGTCAAACTTAAGCTGATTTACATTACCCACAAGCATTGTTAAAATCTTAGTAAGCTTTTAATATTAATTATGATTTTAATTAATCCATGTTTGCAGGTATAATTATTGACTTTCAACATTTCAGTTTTTCAGACGGATTTTGTAATATTATTAGCTACCAAGTAATCTCTCTATCAAGGACTGTCAAGAGTCCTGACGGTACTCTACCCTCCAAGAGGATCCATTTCCCTTGAAACAAATAAGGAATACCCCAACGGCTTTGAAGGGATATAATTTATTTAACGCCTCATTTCGCCTGCTTGTCAATATTTATGAACAAACAGAAATTGTGAGTATTTTTGGAAAATGAAATTATTAACATTTTACCTTTGCTTAATTTAAAACGGTTATCCAAAATAATCCCGTGGGTAAACATATTTCAAATCTTAAAAGATTCTACACAAGGTTGCAGAAAGAAGAGTTTTATCGAATTATTTTACCGTGTGTCCTGTAACACCCACGCTTTACCATTTACGAGATTACCGAAAATAAATTTTCAATCTATTTATTTGATATTTTGTAGGCGTGCGAGGACCTTCGTACTTGCTATCAATCAATCTTAAATAGATCAAATCACCACATTAACTAATAGCTACATTCCTACGAGGTTATTCAACTAAGTTCACCTATGTACATTCAAATAGGTATATCAACTATAAAATCTGTTTTTTATGGTACCTACAGGAGTGCAAACAAGCAGACAGATCACGTAATGGTAAGCGATTACCGCCGCCCACCAGAGGAGTCGCAAGTACGTTGCCCGCCTTTTAAAGGGTTTGGGCCTCCGGTGTCCTCACTCACTCGGCGAAACACAACTTATGTAACGTTTCACGCCGGTTGGCTGAGGGCCGTGGTATCGCTCCGGTCGAACCGCCCCATTCGTGCGGAAGCATGGTTCTCCAACGATGAAAAATGTTTATATATTTTGTTCTCAAAGTGAGACACTTCAAAGTAGTAGTTTTAGTAAAACCCCTATATTCACATAACAATAGTAATTTTCAAACAGCAATAAATTTTATATTTATATAAAATTCAAGAGATCGTTTGTCGTACGAAGCGGTGTCCTCGTGTGAGTTAATTAACTCTATTCAAGCGTCCGTTTCTTTTTTTAATACGAAACAGAAGCAGGCCGCTAACAAAGCAATTATTTTCTTTGCAAAATTAATTATTTCCCTGGTATTGGTGTTCTGTTCTCTCGCTTTAATTACCGAAGTGGGTGCTACGTGTTGCGACTTGCGACTAATTGACCGTAACGCGTACTAAAGTATACCGCCGTGCCACAGAAGGAAAATTCTTCCGTAGCCCAATGAGAACTAATCAGGCTATTGCGAAAAATAATTACTTTTATAACGTATAGGCTGGCATTCAGCCGAGTAATTGAATGGCATTGCTATATGTTTCTAATGTTAATAGTATTTCATTTACCAGAAAAATGACTTCTTATACATAACCAACCAAATGTGTAGCTGCATAAAGGCGACAAGTACTCACGATATTGTAGTTTTCTTCCTATTTAATTAGTAAAACAGCCTCACAAAATATAACATTTCACTTTTATCTATCTTTGTCTATTTACATTAACTCTGATCAATTTGTGTCTCTTGGAATCTATTTCTTCTATCTACCTACAATGAACATTTGGCAGTAATTTTGAATTAAAACAAACTCGCTTTTAGCCAGTTTCGATTTCAATTTGTTTTTGTAAATTAAACCAAATGTAAATTTTCGTTGGAATTATAGTAATAACCGCTTAATATCGTACTATTAGCAGTTTCAAAGCATATTTCAGGACGTTTGAATGTGAGGAGCATCCTATGTCATATTGAATGTGGTAGAAGTGTGCAGGTAGATCCTGTTAGTTTCACAACACAATCACATGCTTCACGGATTTTCATTTTTTTGTATCGAACGGTAAAATCAATCATTTTTACATATATAGGTATGTTATTTAGGTTTTTACATAGGTATGTTATTTATGTTAGGTATGTTATTTCTGTAAAATAGATCTTTTAATCCTTTAAGTGATCAATCCTAAAGAAAAAATGCAATATCTATTGTTCTTATGTCCAGGGGGTTCTTATACACAAGTCAAAGTTTTTTAGGTACCTACTAGATGGCGATGGTGTTTCATATCTGATGCTTACCAGATTAAATAGATTTGCACTTGCTATCTATCTATCTATCCGGGCTCACCACGTTCGCTAAGGTTTCATTTCAATTAGACTAATGCCCATCCTTATCTGAGCTGATAAGTTCTCTAGTTATACATGGTCTCTCTTCTGAACAGAAACGAAATTAATAACATAACATACCATCACGCCTGTATTCCCCGAAGGGTTAGGCAGAGGCGTACTAATGTACACCCACAGTTCGCCGTTATGTTTAGGTCCCATGTAATAGGGGGCGAGTCTATTGCCATTAACCGGGCACAGATTCCTAACTCCGAGCTGCTACTGGGAATTTCATAGAAAAACCCAATAACACTGCTCGACCTGGGAATCGAACCTAGGACCTCTAGCGTAGCAGTCGCGCTCAGGACCACTTGGCTAATGAGGCAGTCGTGAAATGAAATTAATAATTTTGTAATTTATATTATAGAAACACCGTTAAGTTGGTACACTGTTAATCCCTGTCTGTATGGAACAATTTTACTGAACAACAAGAGCCTGGCTAATGGAAATTAGCTTCCAGGGCTAATTGCTATGAATACGTTTAACATAAATCAACGGTGTTTTAAAAAACATGACGTGGGCACAGGGGGAATTTTTTGGGGAAATAATACCTTTCTAATGGGAAATCTTTATCGCATGTACAATATTTGAATATGTAAATACTTACAATTTTTCTTACTTTCTATAAGTTTTTTCGTGTAATAAATTATATTTTTAAAAGTTTTAATATCTCACTAATATTTCTAGATAAATATTGTTGTATTGAAAGATTGTAGATCTTATGAAATAAGCAATAAATTCATCTTGAAAAGCATATCTTTGTTGAAGCTGAAATTAAATAAAGTTACGCTTTAAGTAGTTTAAGTGTTTTTATTTTATGAAATATTTTAAGAAACATAGACGGTGTCTATAAAGATCACTGGGCATGCTCAAAATAGTAAAAAAAGGCTGTAGCTTTTTTAAATCTCTTTTTTTAATTTTTTCTTTCGATAGAATAAATATACTTAAGGATTAATGTAATAAAAAAGACAAATATGTAATTTAAATTATTTTAATGGATTGCTTTTTAGTGTTATGTCATTTTTACATATTAAATATACTGTGAAATATACAATAATAAATCAATTAGTCGTTGGAAAAGGGCTCGTTCCAAAATAATGTTGATAAATTGTATTTTTAATAAAATCTTGTGAAATTTATGAAGTTCTTAATGTCTTAAGAAGGCTTATGGTTTTTAATTTTAATTTATTTTACTTTCTTAGGCAACTTTCCTTCAAGAGTGGGTCGAGGCCGAGAGGCATCAACGTTCGCCACGTTTCTCGAGACCACTTGTGTATCTTTTTGGTTTAAGTATCATAAGAGATGCATAAAATAGGAATAGGAACTTGCCTATCGTCTTCACCCACATATAGTATAGGATTTCCCGCAATTTATCATTATAATCAACCCATTATATTGTCACACTGCTAGGCACGGGTCGCGTTAAAATAAGAGGGATTGGGCTATTAGTTATTTATTTTTTCTCCATTTAGTACGATGTAATTTTACGTCTCACTGCCGCACTCAGAGACATCAATTTATGTTAATCATTAGCTCACAGTAACTACTATATGTTGGCATATTTTTACGTGTTTCAGTCTGTTATTAGTGTATTAAGATATAGGTAGGTACTGGTTACTATTAACTCATGATTTATTATGTTCACTGACGTTTCTGATTGAGACAAAAATTCAATAAAGCAAAAGGCAAATATTAACAAGCCACAATAAATATTTCCCACATTACGGCATTCAAGATAAGACTGACCCCTCATTCTAAAACATTAATTAGCTGAAGATTAAGTATATAATAGCTTTTTCTAGTTCCGTCTAATTTTATTCATTAATCCAAATTGTCAAAGAAAGGTACCTACCTATATAAAAGTGTACCTAAATAGTTCATAGAGGTTTACTAAATCTTTTCTTAGCAATTATTTCTGTTCTTTCATTTTCTCAGTGGTCTCTCAACAAACTAGCGATTAGCTGACACCCACTCACCTTTGACAAAACAAGGACAAAAATACAGTCACGTACACAATTCACTTATCAACACGGAGCGGTAAACATGGCCCTTAACAGAAATGAAAATTAGCCGGCTATTTAAACTCAAATTACATTACAAAACTTAATTTACTTTTGTTTTCATATTTACAGCGGTGACTGTACTCATTAACTTTTATTTCTGCTAAGCTTTGAGTACTTTAAAAACAATTTTATAACCATTTTCAATTCAACCTTAATTTAATATAATGTTACTTTACATTTACGATAATAGTATCGCTGTTTACTCAAAAAGTCGAGTTTTTCTTAAAAAAACATTTCAGTCTTATTTGCGAGCAATAATGAGCGAATGCATTGTTTTCATTTTTAATGTGAAACAAAGAAATGGTACGCATATCTACAGCAGTAATTTTATTTTGGAATAACTTGGGTGAATGTAATTTTGCTTCTCATTGCACAAAATTTACCTCAACGTAAACAAAGGAATGTATTTTTTATTTTACTCTTCCATTGTGGTAACAGTGAAAAAAAAAATTAAGTGTGTAAAACACAAAAAATGCAGAATACTGTAAAAGTATTTTTTAACTGAGAAAGTAGGTGTATTTTTCATAACATTGAGCCATCTTTTTGTTTCACATTAAATATAATATTAATATTTTCAAAGGCAATACATAAGCGTTCTTATTTCATATTCATTGTAAAGATATAATACTAGGACATCATCATATTACGCTTACTTTGTAGTTATCAACTACAATATCTCTGTAAGAACTTTTTTGAAGAAAACAATAAAGATTTTTTTTTAATAATATCGTCAATAATAATTAATTAATGTTTCAATTCTATGTCCCAATTCAAAAATGTTCTTCCATCATCGTGATGTTACAAAATTTAAAAAAGCAATACTTATTTTCCATTGAATAAATGCCTGTCCGCCCGTCACAACCTTAGAAATTAGAAAATAATGATAAACAAAAATTTACAAGAATTAAAATATAATGAAACCGAAAATTATAGAAATTAATCTATATATATATAATTTTGTTTCTAACAAAATTCATAACAAATCTTAAGTACACTGCCTTTATATCATTTTTAATTTTTCTTGCAACACTGGGGAGTTACCATAAACAACAGGCTAAAGCGCATTACGCTAAGCGTTGCCAAACTAAAATAATACAAACTTACTACCTACTAGCATCAGATCTACAGTTGTTCTCAACACATTAATAAATAAAATAATTATTAAACTTGTCCTATAAATAATTCCTAACTCAAACTATAATTTAGCAGCAATTTTAGTGATTGAACGCGATGGTTAATTAAACTAAAATTTTACTTCATTTTGTAGTCGCAGCATATTATATAATACTGCCATCCCAATTCTCGGTGCCTTAGAGATTTTTTTTGATAAGTAATAATCACAAATAATTACACTAAGTGAATATTATAAATATATTTTTGTACTGTCGTAAGTCCGTACACTTCGTTACGAAGATAAAAATGATATCACATATCTACCCAAAAATTTCTTATTCTACCAAAATGGTAGCAATTAAATCAGTGCAACACATGTTTGGATTATCGAGTCTATTTTCACACGTACTGTCGCGGTGCAGGACCATTTTTCCTTGAATGTGGTAGAGTATCGTCGTTGTTGCCAGTGTTATTATTGTGTAAAAATGACATTTCCACTCCTGCGTCGCCTCCCTAGAAAAATCAACAATTAATAAATATAACTGTTTAAAAAAGATCAGCCCCCACTACAAAAAATATTTCATCATTCCACAAGTCGCGAAAGTACAAAAAATAACAATAGTATATTTTATGTCAGTATCTTTTACCTATAGGGATATCTTTTTGTATGATATACCTAATTTAATTCTAAAAGATAATTCTAACACCCAAGTTATTCTTTCTAAAAGACAGTAATCACGTGCTAGTGAAGTGAATTTACTAACATAGTTTTAATTTTATGCATACTAATCTAAACTTTATAGCACTACTACACTACACACTATATAACAGTATAATGTTAGTTAATAAGTTTTGTTGTTTGTTATTGTAAGGAGAATTTTCTTATAAAAGAAAAAACTAAGAAAACAGCGTATTTTTTTAAATTAATAATTCCAATTCGAATTCAATAAGTATTCATAGTTAAGACAGGACAATGTCTGTTTGGTCAGCTAGTATAGAATAAGTAGAAAAGGAAGCTCCATTTGAAGTGATATCTTCTGATGGGCTGACTTACCTCAGAATGCATAGGGTTGGCCGTAATAGTGATTGGCACTTTAGCCGGGATGTAGCCGTTAGCACCGCCACTCTCGGGCGCGGAGCCTTTCTCCTCTGTAATAAATCATTCATTGTAGTTTGACAGCTGTGCTTTGATGTTGGTATTATGACATTGGAGTTATTTCGTGAAGGAAAAATTCTGCGTCTGAACCTGCGTCTTCGGCTTAGGTACACCAGACGCTATGAACTCTAAGCCACTGCGAGTCTCACCTGCCATAGCAGGCTAAGACCAAGTAACTATTCCACGCGGACGAAGTCGCGGGTAGAAGCTAGTCTATACTTCTATAATAATATTATAAAGAGGAAAGATTTGTATGTAAGTATGTTTGTAACGAATTGGCTCAAAAAGTCCTGGACCGATTTTAAAAATTCTTTCACCATTTGAATGCTACATTATTCCAGATTAACATAGGCTATAGAATATTTTGAAAAAAGTTAAGGATTTCTCCGCGCGAGCGCAGCCGGAGCTGGCCGCTAGTGTCTAATATGCGCGTAAGCTTCAGAAATCAGCAATACTTAGTCAAAGTAAAAAAAAAATTGCACCAACTTCTTAAATATGTTTAAATTGTATTTAAACACAAAATTACAATAGAAAATTGTATTTAAATACAATTTAAACACATTTAAGAAGTTGGTGCAAGTGGCTCTTAAGTGTGCATAATTGGTGTTACATTTTATTTTAGTACTTATGACTTAGCGGCCTTTTGCAAGCATTGCAAAATGGAGAGCTATCACAATTATTATTTTTTTAATATATACAGGGTGGCGATTTAATCACCTGCTCCTTCTAGCAGGTGAATCAGACCACGAAATACTACCCATATCAATAAAAAAAACATACCTTAATTTTTCATCAAAATGTACTTTAAATTTTGTATGCAAAGAGTCAAAGACAGCGCGGACTTTGAACTCATTGTAGGTATGTATCTATCTAGAGATAGCGAGTCAAGCAACTACTTGATCGGGCCGTCCGCATAAGGTCAACGTACTGCAGGGTGCATATCGTTTAATGAAAATTTTGAATAATTATCAAGTCCTGTAACACGGGCAGGGATTGCTTAAAGATAGAAATTATAAATCATGTCTAATATGTTATATGTTATCAATACTACACCATGTTGAAGCAGTGCAGGTGATTAAATCGCCACCCTGTATAAATCTAAATTTTCTAAACTTTAATTATCAACTCTGAATAACAATTACTTGTATTTATGTAATGTTTACAAAATTATTGGCTTATCAATTAAATTGTGTTATGTATAAATAATTGGTAGGTATTTATTATTTTAATTATATAATAATATTAGCTTTTGCGCGCGGCTTCGCTCACGTGAAGCTATATTAGGAGTAAAAATGGGTAAACCAACAATGATGATCTCTTCTTTGTATGGGCCTCTATACATTAGGGAGGTCAAGCTGTATCTCAGGATTCGTTTAATTAATTGAGATAAGAAGTTCACCAGTTTTTATGTTGGAGCATATACTTTTTAACAGTGATAACAAAATTAAACTCTATCCAGTAGTTTTTGCTCCAACCCGTAACAAACACACAAGAATTTTAAAAGTCACATTTTTGGATTCGGAGACGTTTATATACCATAACCCACTTGGTTTTTTTTAAATATCTTCAATGTAAAGACACAGCTTTTTTACAATTTTATAATAGTAGAGAAGAAGATGGATAATTCTTTCAGCATTTGAAATATCTATACTAAATACTTACTGTCGGTAGTAGGTCGCCTAGCACGTCGGCACAGTAGCAGCGCGGTGGCTAGCAGCACCAGCAGCGCGGCGGCCCCGATGGCGCCGCCCGCCGTCACCAGCGCGCCCGGCGAGCGCGGCGCGGGCGGCGGCGGCGCCGGCGCCGCGCTCGTGCTGCCCGGACCCGCTAGCGGACGGAGAGTCTTCGCCGTCTGCCAACCAAAAACGTTTCAAAATATTTTTTTCCACTTCTCTCTGTCGACTGCTGCCAGGGACCACCTCTGAAAAGAGTCCAGCTCGTGGAAGAAGAGTGGAGAGACCAAACACTTTAAAAGGCCGGTAACGCACTTTAGACCAGGGATTATCAGGGATGGATTATGGATATATAATTTCGGATCCGGATATGGATATTGGTAAAATATAATATCGGTTTCGGTTACGGTTATGGATATCCATAACAACACTGCTGTGCACCTCGCGTTGTGACGTCATTAGGTAGCGGGAGAGGTGTCGCATTCCAGCGGAATTCACAGTTAATTCGTACTAGTGTAGTATTTAGTTAGACTCCGCCCTATCCGAAACTATCCAAAACTTTTATTTCGGATTCGGTTACGGTTACGGATATTTTTTTATTTCGGATATCCGATAGTTTCGGTTATGGATATGGATGTCCATAACAACACTGCTTTAGACTACTCTGGTGTCTATGGGCAGAGGTAATAGCTTACCATCAGGCAAACCGTCTGCTCGCTTGCCCCCCTATGCTATAAAAAAGGTTTTTTTTATTGACAGTGATGACGATAATTACCTTGATAGAGCTAAACTCAGAGGCAGCCTGTGCAGTATACGCCTGGAGCTTGATGTCATAGCTTGTGTCCGGCGCGAGGTGCGTCAACAGCAGCGCCCGCGCATCTCCCGCCGTCGTCACCTTCTCGTAAACCCCCGCTGAAGACACTGCCCGATAGTATACGTAGAAACCTTCTGCCTCAACCTCCCCACCGCTTGACCACTGGAGAAACATAATTATGTAGGTATAAATCTAGCAAAATAGAGCAGAGATAGCGTAGTTGTATGACCGTTGGACTGCGAAATCAAAAGTTCATAATTATAAACGTCATAACGGCGGGACCAACTCTTGAAATAAAAAGATTCTACCAAGTATATATATTACCCATTTTGTACCTATCCTGATAAAATTTGTACCTCACGAGGAAATACAGAATTTCACGATAAGACTAGTCCCGCCATTATGACGTTTATTCATAATTGAATCCTTTTCGGAATCGTGTACTTCGCTTATACGGTGAAGGAAAACATCGAGTAGAAACCTTTCTCAAAGTCGTGTCACGTCCGAAGTAGGCTAGCTTGGTAGACCATAGCATCTCTCACTGTAAGAGAGAGGCCTGCAGTGGGACAGTACCTACACAAGCAAAAATATTAAATATTCAGAAATCTTAAACCATCAACACAGTAATGAATCATTCGGCCTAGATGGAGGAATCATTACAGCTGAAACAGGAATTCATCCCATAAAAAAATATAGTCATACTTATTCATACTGCAGTATATTCATAGTCAAGAATCATACGGTTGAAGTACTTTCAGTTTAAAAAAAAGTTCGAGTATTCACCCTGTCACAGCTTTAGGATACTTACAATCCAGTCGAGCTGTATGGTGGTGGGGGACATGGCCACCGCGCGCGAGAGCACCGGCGCGCGCGGCGCCTTGAACCCTCCGCGCTGCAAATGGAACCGAGCACTGCTCTTGCCCATTTTATTGTCCTGATTCGAATACACCGCTGCGATACGGAATCTGTAGAATACATTGAAGATAAACACAGGTGTTATATGACAACTCGTTAAATTAACTCTAGATTAAACTTTGATGAGTCTTAAGCGTTTTGAACGCTGCATGCGGTTCAACACCCGTATCATCCTTGTCTGCAGGTTTTATATGAAATAGCTTCTGCCCGCGACTTTATCCGCGTAGCGTGATGATATATAGCCTATAGCCTTCCTCAATAAATGGGCTATCTAACACTGAAAGAATTTTTCAAATCGGACCAGTAGTTCCTGAGATTAGCGCGTTCAAGCAAACAAACTCTTCAGCTTTATAAATTACTAGCTTCCGCCCGCGACTTCGTCCGCGTGGAATAGTTACTAAGTCTTAGCGTGGTACGCGCGGTATTTGATCATTATTTTGCTGCGATGTTATTTTAAAACTGCGATATCTCCCAAGATATTAATTGAAATCCAATGATGTAAAGGGGACTTTTGTTTTAAATTAAATATTTCTGATGAATAACGTATTTATTTGGATAAGGATTAATATCATGTTTATAAAAACACCTTCGCAAATAATGCATTTGGAATTTTAGAACAAAGTTAGCATAAAAAAGGTTATAGTGAGCCAACCTTAAAAGATAGACATATGCTGTCGCGGACTTTTTTTTAGAACTTTTAAAGAGGAACAATTCTGTCATATATGATTTTTGCGAAACTTTAACCGTTTACGTAGCGCATGCATCGGAAGCTCTCAAAAGGAAAAAAAAACCCCGATTTTGAAACATTTTTCATTGGTGCTCCGCTCTTATTGGTCTTAGCGTGATGATATATGGCCTATAGCCTTCCTCGATAAATGAGCTATCTAACACTGAAAGAATTTTTCAAATCGAACCAGTAGTTCCTGAGATTAGCGCGTTCAAGCAAACAAACAAACAAACAAACAAACAAACAAACAAACAAACAAACTCTTCAGCTTTATATATTAGTATAGACTAGCTTCTGCCCGCGACTTCGTCCGCGTAGCGTGATGATATATAGCCTATAGCCTTCCTCAATAAATGGTCTATCTAACACTGAAAGAATTTTTCAAATCGGACCAGTAGTTCCTGAGATTATCGCGTTCAAGTAAACAAACAAACAAACTCTTCAGCTTTATATATTAGTAGAGATAGCTTCTGCCCGCGACTTCGTCCGCGTAGCGTGATGATATACAGCCTATAGCCTTCCTCAATAAATGGGCTATCTAACACTGAAAGAATTTTTGAAATCGGTTGTAGTTCCTGAGATTAGCGCGTTCAAGTAAACAAACAAACAAACTCTTCAGCTTTATATATTAGTATAGAAGTATAGATTAGTATTAGTATAGAATATAGATATTCAACAGTTCTAGTTGAAATTCGGGCCAAAATTCAACAAGTATATTCTTATTCCTAACTGAACCTAGTGCGCTAGGTTGAATTGGTTACATTTTGAATAACATCAAAATTCCACTTAACTACATAATTATTTTCAATCAATAATGGAAATTCAACAATTCATTATGCAAATTCTAATGACCTGGGTAGAACTCCTGAAAATTTCATAGAAAAACCCAATAACACTACTCGAATTGAATCGAACACAGAACCTCTAATTTAACAGTCGCGGTTAAGACGACTAGACTAATGAAGCAGTTGTATAGGGCAATAATACTTTTAATAAGAATTTAACTGCCTCATTAGCTAAGTGGTCCTAAGCGCGACTGCTACGCTAGAGGTCCTGGGTTCGATTCCCAGGTCGAGCAAAGTGTTATTGGGTTTTTCTATGAAATTCCCAGTAGCAGCTCGGAGTTAGGAATTTGTGCCCGGTTAATGGCAATAGGCTCGCCCCCTATTACATGGGACCTAAACATACCGGCGAACTGTGGGTGTACATTAGTACGCCTCTGCCTAACCCTTCGGGGAATACGGGCGTGATGGTATGTTATGTTATGTTGTTAAGAATTTAATAAAAAGTTTTAATACGGTTGATGCAAAACTTTCATTGCTGACCGTACTACGGAGGCTAGTAATACCCACTTGTAATATTTTCCTGGAGTCAGTCCATCGATCTGGTAGGAATGTATGTACGATGCTATGTCCTGGTTGGCGGTGTTCCATTGCACATTGCTTGAGTTGCTCACCTCCCGATATTGTACCTACAAATACAATTGATAACTTTTTTTTATGGGATAGGGGAGCAAACGAGCCGACGGATCATCTGATGGTAAGCGATAACCGCCGCCCATAGACACCCGTAACACCAGAGGAGTCACAAGTGCGTTGCCCGCCTTTTAAAAGGGTTTGGGCCTCCGGTAACCTCATTCACTCGGCGAAACACAACGCAAGCGTTGTTTCGCGCCGGATTCTGTGAGGCCATGGTATTACTCTGGTCGAGCCGGCCCATTCGTGCCGAAGCATGGCTCTCCCACGTCAAAATCAATTGAAGAGATTGTATTGAAGCTTTTAAAGATCTCGAATTTATATCTGTTCTGATTGGTGGAGAGCAATCGTCAGGCAGAAGGCAGTTGCTGCATAACATTGATTTTTTTTCTTTTTTTAGTCCTGATAGGCTTGATCGCTTGACCGCCAGTTCACCTGATGTTAAGCAATACTGCGATCTACGATGGAGCGCGCTTGCCTAGAAGAAACCGATTCACTCGTGATTTAAAGACACCCCGATTATTACAGTTTCACCATGCGTACGGCTGAAATGTGAAATGTGGATCCCGAGTGGGTCTTCCTCGATAGATATAATCTGTGTGTCGTTTCGTTCAGGTTTTTGGAATGTCCACCATGAATCGATGTCATTATTTCGTGCTTATGGTCGTTAAAAGTAACATTAATAGTTAATAGAAACATACACATATTATAATGGTAAAAATTGAATTTTTTAAACGTTACAATCTCACAAGTTATTTAAGATTTACTTGTTACTTACTACTATTAGTTACTTTAAAAGTAAAAGTATTTTCTTTCTTTCTTTTACTTTTGTGATCATTTAGCACACAAGTAACACGGAAATACTACCGATGCTTTCGAATCTAGATACATTGCCAAAAGAATGTGACAAAAATATATAATCGATAAAAATCTAGAATTACATAATTATATATTCACACCCAAACGACCCTCACCTTTTAAACGGCTTATATAATGTTTGTTTATTGTGTTATTTAAGGAACGCGCGTGTAAATTTTCATATTTTTAAACCTGTTTAAGTTGTCCGTTGCCTGTCATTTACTCAGTGTTGAGATTTTATTCAGTAAATTGTTGCTAGCTTAAGTAACTGTACCTGTACCTAAAAAAATCCGACTGCCAAAAATGCTGGAATCAAGATGACCAATGCATTTAAGGATGCGTTGCCTTAAATTTAACTCTAAAGACCTAATTGCCTCCGACTGCGTGGGATTTCATGGGTTTCCATATTTTGTGGCAGTCGTGTTTTCACAGTTTTTAGTTTAATCAGTTCCTTCTAGACAGGTCAAAATTGAGGGTATAATCTATCTCCAAACATTGAAGAGTAGCTTAGAGGACAGAAAACAAATATAAATGGATAAGAAGACTAACAAGCCCTGACATAGGCTTCTTAGTCTGTAAAGAAAATTATTTTATACGTAGACCAAACGTAAGACAATGCACGGGTAAAATAAATGAAGCAAATTTGATGAATTTTAATAACTCTAACTTCTTTGGAGAAGAGCATTAAAATGAATGCCAATTTGCCATCGTTAATTTCAATGAGTACTCACCGCGAGTTGGGCTGGGCCACAAAAACTTGCAGCTCGTATAAAATGCTAACTTTTGTCCGCATTTCCGTTTCCACAGAATGGGCGACGGACCAAAAGCAACCACTTAAACTGGCGCGCTCCTCTTTGAGCATTGTTTACAAGAAAATGCAAGTCAGGAGAATTATTATCAATTTGTTGACAATAGAAATTTGTTTGTGTAGATTAGTAAAGTAAATATTTTGTAATAAAGTATTTTCAGAGACTATCACTTTTTATCGCTGTCAAAAAGGCCGGTGGAGGAAATTAGGAAATGATAAAATAAACCATATAAGTAAAGAATCCGAAATATCGGGAATAAAATTATATCAATGCAACGCGATAAAATCCGCAAAAAGTAGTTTCATTTCAAAGTAGTATAAACTCAAAATCATCCTATACACGAGAAAACCACCAACATATTATTACACTGCGACAAGTCAGAGCATTTAAAATACTGATAATGAATCTTACCTTGAAGAATCGTATGGGCAGTCCTTGATTGTCATGTGACCATGAAACCATAACGCTTTCATCATTAAGCCTGGTCACATTCGGCCTAGATGGAGGAATCATTACAGCTGAAACAGGAATTCATCCCATTAAAAAATATAGTCATATATAATCACTAGCTTCTGCCCGCAACTTCGCTCACGTGAAGCTATATCAGGTGTAAAAATGGAGAACCAGCATTGATGACCTCTTTTCTATATGGGCCTGTATACATCAGGGGGGTCAAGCTGTATCTCAGGATCCGTTTAATTATTTGAGATAAGAAGTTCACCAGTAAGTTGGAGCATATACTTTCTAACAGTGATAACAAAATTACAATCTATTCAGTAGTTTTTACTCCAACCCGTAACAAACAGACAAGAATTTTAAAAATCACATTTTTGGATTCGGAGACGTTTATATACCCTATCCCACTTGGTTTTTTTTTAAATATCGTCAATGTACCTACAGACACAGCTTTTTTACAATTTTATAATTTTATAGTAATAGAGAAGATATTGCAGCTCTAAAATTACCGCTTTTCTTAAACCATAATATTATGATTAGAACGTTGCTATGAAATACCATTTTGGAGTAATTGTTCAATATGAAAGCCGCAGAAACCAACCTTCAGCTTTATGGCGTTTACTTAAAGAACAGCAGTGGACAAATACAGCCTAATGATGATAATGTTCAATATGGCCTTTTCGGCTCCAAACATACATTTTATGTACCCACCTTTATGTTTTCTAGGATTCTTCCTATTGTGCCTTTTGGGAGGTTGGACGGAGTACCTTGTCTTTGGAACTTCAACTGGATAATCCTGTGCAAAGAAGCAAAAGACAAAGATTAATTCGACGTACTTCTAGATTAAATAAACCTGGCTCCAATAAGCGTCGAGGACTACCAAAGGAAAATATATTTAAATATTACGTAACCCTTTTAAACTTTCACCAAAGGTTTGAAACTCAATTGCAGGCTGCGTCTTTATTGTTACCTTTGACGACAAAAAAAAACAGAAAAACCGAACTCCTTTATAAAACTAACTAATTAGATCACCAGCTTGTCTCTGGAATCTTATCTTACTTAAGAGGTGACTTTTGTTATTATATTAGGGCGTATTTCACCATCTATGAGAAGTTTCCGATAATTTTACTCGGCAGTTAATTTAACACAAAATTCAGGGAGTAACAGCTACTCAGACATGGTGAAATAGGCTCTAAGCCCAAAAGAAAAACATATAATCACCCTATAAAATTATGTCATTTACATGTCAATAAAGTGTGATAACAAAAAACGCACCATAGCATCTTTCATTGCCCTTAGGCTTATATTTTATGTAGAGGGCTGAAACGTTAAAGCTCATCTGTCCTATAATAAATGCACTGACAAATCCGTATATATTTTAGGTTATATCTATCTCCAAATATTTTCATAACTTTATATCTCCTTCTCGAGCTTGAAAAATAATGGCTCTTACAAAACATCATAATACAGTCTTCAAGCAACATGTTACCTGGTCGGATATCTGCAGGGGCACTACAGACAGCATGCCAGCGCCGTACGCGCATCCGAGCGAGTTGCACGCGAAGCACTGTACAATCCCCGCGTGACGTTTCTCTACGTGCTCGATGAAGAGATCCGTATCTGGGAAAATATTAAAACATTACACACTCGTATTCCTAGTACAACCATTAACCATTAGTACAACCATGCCTAACCCATCGGGGTTAGGCATGGTTGTAAAGTATACCCACCGTTTACCGGTATGTTTAGGTCCCAATTAAAAGAACGGCGAACCTATTGCCATTAACCGGGCACACCTTAAAACTCCGAGCTGCTACTTGGAACTCCATAGAAAAACTAATAAACCTAATAACACTTTAGTCGACCTATAAATTGAACCTAGGACCTCTATAGTACTATGTACTAATAAAACAGTAGCAGTTTTTTTTTTAAATTCACCTAATTTTTATAGATTACTAGTTGAAGGGGCAAAGTCGTAAAAAATACAAACGCCTGCGCTCGAAACACTGCGACAGTAGTTGGCTAATTCTCATTTTTGACAATGAAGTTCAAGCGCCCACGCAATAAAAAAAACACATTTTTCTTGGTAAAAAAAAGAAATACTAATTCAAGGGATATTCTGCGTCAGAATCCTACCACCAAGAAAATGCTATGGCAATTTAAGGTCGATGAAAATCCAGGATACGTAATAATTTATACAACGTCACATCCTTGATGGGCATATTGAAAGCTGCTAAATATTTATAACAAATATGCAACAGGTTCCAACGGCAATTTTCAGGACATTCAGTATTTATGTATGCGTCACGGACGTACGCGACGTTCATTTACGTATTGAATACGCAACCGAGAACGGCAATAAAGAGGCACTGATATATCTGATTTTGGGAAAAGGAAAAATAACAAAGGTCTTAAATCAAATGAACGAAAGGAAAGAAAGAAAATATATTTATTTACGTTGACATTACGCGCTTAAAATGACATCAATATATTGATTTACCCCTAATTTGAGGTATCCTCTAAATAACAGCGCGCGTCTGAACTTAGCCGTTGCGAACAGTAGCGCAGGTCAAATAACTTAAGTGTTCTTAACATACCATTACGCCTGTATTCCCCGAAGGGTTAGGCTGAGGCGTACTAATGTACACCCACAGTTCGCCGATATGTTTAGGTCCCATGTAATAGGGGGCGAGCCTATTGCCATTAACCGGGCACAAATTCCAAACTCCTAGCTGTTACTGGGAATTTCATAGAAAAACCCAATAGCAGCAGCGTAGCAGTGGAGCTCAGGACCACTAGGCTAATGAGGCAGTTACTTATTTAATGTTCTTATGCAAACATATCGAAATCAGTAAGTACAATAATCACGAATGCGAAACATTTACGACCCAACTGTCTTTACACCGAGTGTTTATTAAAATCTACCACAGCAAAACTACTTGCGGATACCTTCAAACAGGCACTGTTCTTTTGGGGATGTTGTAAATAGATGGAGCTGGTATCGTAGATTATTTTGGCTACTGTATATAATACTAGTCCTTGCTAGAATTCAGAAGCAGGACTGGCCTCTGACTGAATAAATCACCGGGACAGAGCGAGCTTCGGCACGAATGGGCCGGCACGGCCGGAGTGAAACCACGGCCTCACAGAAAACTGGCGTGAAACGACGCTTACGTTGTTTTTCGCCGAGTGAGTCAGGATACCGGAGGCCCAAACCCTTTTAAAAGGTCGACAAAACTTAAGAAGCCTCTGGTGTCGCTGGTGTCCTTAGGCGGCGGTATTGCTTACCATCAGGTGATCCGTCTGCATATTTGCACCCCTAGGCTATAAAAAAGTCATACCTACCTATTATTTTCTTTAAAATGAAATAGAAATCATCCGGCAGTTACAAAATAATGTCCAAAATACTCACTATTAGCCTTCACCCCTTTCTCATTCTTCAGAACTTCAGCATTGAGGACCCAGTACACGCGGGGTGTGGGCTGTCCGAAAGAGTTCCCACAAGTGACATGCGCCTTCCCCCCTTCGTTCGGAGTAGAGACCGACACATTACCATCCCAACGAGGAGGTTGTAATGCTATGACCTTCCATGAACGGCGGATACCGTTGGCTGTGCAAGAGTACACACCCTAAAAAAATTTAGAAAATCAATCAAAGGCTTTGACTGTGTATGTTAAACACGATCATGTCAGATTGTTAGAGAAGGATGCCGCTCTGCAAGTAAAATAGCGTCATCCCTCTTATACTCTATCAGTACACTGTGTATCACAAGATGTATGAACTGAAACAAAGCAAAAGCGGTATGCGAAGGATTGCAGCGCATGATTTTTTGCAGTCTGTGCCTATCCCCATGGGAGTATGGGTTGAGGGTTGATAAAGTATCCTAAAAGGTCCTCATTTTATGTACTTTTTCTCTGTGTTATACAGAGAAAAAATCTTCTCTCGTATATATTAATTCTTGTAAACCTATCGGGAATTATTAAAAGCCACAGAATTTATTAGAACTGTTATTTTTCTCCTATCCCAGTGGAACAAATAAGTTAAAAGCATAGAATGTTATATGTATGAGCCACTCACATATTTTCTATGCAACACCAATGAATGGGCCTTTGAGAATTGTACAAACATTTTAGCCTGGCGAAGTTGCGAGCAAAATATGACTACCTACTTCAAATCGTTTCAAAGCTTCCTCGGTGTTCGTCCTTCAAAGACCTTAGACATAATACAACGCTCCCAAAAAAAATAAAAATAAAACTTTTGCATAATCCTTGAAGTTGTGAACCTTATTTTATCAAAATTCTGAACAGAAACGAAGGAAAAAACCTCATTAAAATAATTTATTGTGTAGAAATAGAATTTAAAAGTTTTATCACATGTTTCTAGAATGATCCTGAAATTGTTTAACATTTCGTTAATCCCAAAATATGTTCACCTTCTACATTTTGTCCGGCCGAAATCCCGACACATTGGCAATGCCTTAAGAGGCAGCTTTTTTCTTTCCATTAATTCGAAACATAACAAGGCCTATGTTAGCAAGTATTTTTCTTTCTTTTAATTTGAAACAAGAGTTATGTTAACATTTTAACAAGCTAACCTTATAGAATTACATATCCCGCCCGGGGAAAGAGCGGGCTATAAACCGTATTATTGCCTGATAGAATAGGTGTATTGGTTTGAAAACAAACCTCGTTCGCCGGTGTGAAAGGTGACAACGTCAGGATGTGTTCGTTATCGTAAGCTTTCAACACTCCCTCCCCTTCTAAAATCCAGGAGATCTTTGGAGGTGGAGTGCTTACTGCTCCACACCAGAGTCGAAGAACCCCGTTAGGTTTTACGGGCATTGTAAGAACTTCTTCGTCATCTATAACTCCTACGTAATCTTCTGATTCAAGGAATCTGGAAAGAGAAAAGACTCGTTAAAATTATCATGATTATAAGTACTTAGGGTCACTTGCACCAACTTCTTAAATATATTTAAATCATATTTAAACACAATTTTTCAAAGAAATTTCGTGTTTAAATTCAACTTAAACACCTTTAATAAGTTGGTGCAAGTGGCTTTATTGATTTGAGCTATGCCCAGACCCAGTGAGCTTAATAATTTTTTTGCCATCCGAAAAAAGGTTTTAAATATTATTTAAAGCATAACTAGAACCCTTCTAGTAATGTATTGGAGTATTCGTCACTAGAACAGATTTTAGGTAAAACCAAGTTTGGATCTGGGGAGGGCAAAAAGAATGTGTTGCCTGTCAATCTCGCTGTCTGTGCTAATCTATGCTGGATTCGATTTCTAGACAGGTGGCAAACTGATACTCTATACGCCCCTTTCAAAATGTGCAATGTAATTTTCCTTGTTTAACTGAAATCAGAAATACTTCTAGCACTGATAGTGTTAGAAGTATTTCCGATTTCAGTCTTCTATATTCTATCATAAATAAAAGGAACTTAGCAATACTAACCTGACTTCTCTACTGCCTTCACGTTGGACCTTCAAATACGTCTTCTGTGCTATTTCTAAAGCTTCTCCACTGAGCTCGTTAGTGGCTCTGCAGCTGTAGGTACCACTATCATCGGACGTCGCATTGTATATCACCAGCACACCATGAGGAGTCTCCAGTTGCTGTCTCTTGCCCTGAAAAGGATACAATACGATTACGATCGATGTTCTAGGAGACGATTGATTCGGGGCCCTAGGAACTCTTCGAGGAATACCCGGGAAAAAATATAATTTAAAAACCCCGTTTTCGAAGACATACAGTGTCTAAGGTAAAAACTAGATCTGTGATTCCAGATTCCAGATTCCAAAAAACTAAAACCTATATGAGAGAAGAGAGAAAATCTTTTGTATTTTTTTTTTGGTTTAATTTACCTAATTACCTACTGTACGTACGTGTTCGTCCAAAATTGGTTTTGTACTCTTTCCACAAACTCTGTTCATTTGAATGCAAAGCAGACTTCGTTAAAAATATACGTATATCGGATTTACTGTTCAAAGCGACCACAAGTCTACTAAAACATGCTTTGATTCTGTGAGATACAACATATTAAGTCTAAACTTAGTTTTATACAGTGCAAACATAAAAGCCTTCTAGGAGCATTTCTTTTGAAATGGAACCTTTTGTTCCTATTTCGTTGAATTATGTCACAGGTTCACGAACAGAATGAAATTTGAAATGTTTTATTAAATTTAGAGTCCAAACTTTGTACACAGATGTCTAGATTCGAGAATTGTTACGAGAGGCAACAAAGGACATAAATCAGTCAGTTTTAAATAATCTTGTGCTTTAAAGCTGTTGTACTGAAATGATTACACATTCAAATAGCTATATAGCTATTCGTAAGAATTAATAGGCAAACGGTGGCCCTGTTTAATACAGAAAACGATGCAAAACAGAGAATAAGAGCAAATTATTATTATAGAATCCTCTAGCTTTGGAAACGTCAATAACTCTTTCTATATCAAAAACCATCTCAAATCATCAAGATCACATAGTCTATAAATGCCCACTGGAATAGTACATGAGAGAAAATATACTCATGGATAGCAGATCTATAAGTACATTATCCCATGTCAGTCTTTATTAGTGCCTCACCTTAGCCCCTTCCTTCCACCACGTAAGTACTGCGGGTGGCTCTGAAGTCGGCTCCTTACAGTGCAGAATCACAGTATTGTGTAGTGGTGCAATGATCACGCGCTCTTCTCCTGTTATCTTGTTGGGAGAGTTGCTGAGCCTAGCCATAGCCAGACGAGCGGGAACTGATGTTAGACTTACTGCACCGTACCATACGACACACTGGAACAAATTAATAGACATTAATCTACAGATGATGATAAATGATATTTATTTCTGTAAATAGATCTTATAAAGACACTTCTACAAGTCGTTTTACATTTTGTTTTACTAGATGGCGCCGGCATTTCCTATCAGACGACCTCTGAGAAGAAATGCCGAAACAAACTCAGAGAATCATGGTTTCTTTTAAAGTCCAGACAGTATTAGTAGTATTATACGATATGTGTGTTACGATGTGGGGCAAAATCTGAACAGGCCTTTTGAAGAAAGAGCCATAGCAGCCTTGAGTTGACCTGTCCTAACTGACGGAATGCAACCAGTCAACTATTATTAAGGGAACTCAACGACTCGAAGACCCTGAAGACTGGACTCTCAAAATAGAGGATCTAGTTCAGGTGGTATTTGTAGGTAAGAAAGTATTTTATTTTTCACAGTACCTAGCATAAAATTGAAGAGCAATCTTTGTACCTAATAATTTAATAATTACTTGCTTATAAAAAAATAATGGCACATTGATGAATAAAGTGCAGTACTGGTGTAAATTTGTCTTAGTGCAGTCTTTAAAATGGCTTCATTTTAACGTAAAAATAGTGTTACATGGGTAATTTTTGAAAATATCTGGTTGATTTTAAGTTTCAGTTCTGTAACTTTCTGTAATATATTTTTTTGAACTCCGTATATGAACGTAACTATTTCCCTATTCACCGAATCGTTCCATATCCATCAGCAACAGACGATGAGTGAATTGCTGGATACGCCCGTGTTGTCAACTGTCAACATTGTCGATTTCATGCAATTCGAATCGTTCGTGTAACAGTGCTTTTAATAGCTTTCGTGTATGTCCGAGCACAGATTAGTAGTAAACAACACAATACTGCTTGCAAAACATGTTCGTTTATTAGAAATTAACAATGCTATTGTCCTGACGTACCTATTTACGTGTTAAAAGACATTAACCTGAACTGATCGCAACTTACGCACGACACAGGTGGACACAATGCCACTAGTTTGTGGCGTATCCCTTAGACGCCCCCTACGACACCCATGGGGCTACACCGTAGTCCGACCGTAACCAACACCACATGGGGACTGTTATAAATCTCGCTTAATTTATTGGCATTTAAAGTGAGATTAGATCAACATTGGACCTTGTTTAAAACTTCCCCTATTTTCAAACTAACGTTCCTTGACCCGGAATTTTGGCCGAAAACAAACCTCAACATACAACATAGCTAGGTTTTCCCGCTATATATTAAAACGTCATGTCGTATCGTATACAACGTGGCTTGAACTTGAGACTTGACTTGACGTGAACTATGCAGATAGTTGCTTTCCACTTACTATCATTTATCTTTTATTTCTGTTCACGAAAAAACTAGCAGTTACGCTTATGCGTTTCAATGTTGACAAACTCTCTTTACGATACAAAAAAATATATAATCAATCACGTGTTCTAAATTTTCTTTGTTTCACAGAATCCTGTATTTTAATTTGTCATCCTGTATAATAAGTACCTACCTGGAACCAAGTGACTTCCATATTCATCTTGACTTCTATTTCTAGTTTGGTGCTCCTGCCAGGCACCGCTGGTATGATCTTCCGTCCTTCTGCTTCCTCCACGTCTGTCCAGTGGTCATCTTCTCCGTCTGGTTTCCATCGCCACACAAACCTCTCGCCCGGCACATTGACTTCACACTCAAACGTCACCCGATCACCTAGCGGAGCTATCACCGACTCGGGGTATTTTGTGAATTTCATTTCGAGTTCTGAAACAAAACAAACAATGTAGATTTATGGAAATCGATGATTCAATTTTGTACTGTATTCTCGGAATTGTACAAGTAAAAAAAAATGATATAGTGTATCATGTGGAATAACGATGCCGAATTCGATATCCCTCGTCATTAACTAAAAGCCGACTAAACTTTAAACATATCTAGAGATTATCTTTTTGTGATTTTTTTTGCATTTTTCATGCTAAGATTATAAAGTTATTTTAGTGAAGGAAAAATTAGACTCGCAGACGCTATGACCACTAAGCCACCACTCGCGGTGGCTTAGTGGTCATAGCGTCTGGTGTATCAAACCAGAAGACGCAGGTTCGAATCCTGCCTGCGAGTCGAATTTTTCCTTCACTAAAATAACTTTATATCTAGAGATGTTAAAGGCATCATTCTGTTTGTAGATGTTTGTTGACATCAAAATGACAACGACATAATATATATTATATGCATATTACATAAATTCAATAAAGCCATTATAACATGAATACAATCAAACAGAAAAATCGTTCCTCATCTTTATGGAGAGGACTTTTTCTCATTCTCTCTGTACTATATTTTGACAAACAAAACATAGAATAGAGAGCATAGAGACAAAAACAGAGCCTAGGTTGGGCTCTGTTTTTGTTATAATAAAGTGCTTTCTTAATCAAATACCTTACCTATTTCAGAATATACATAGAACTACTCGCTACATGCACACAAATAGAGAAAGGACTATAACATTTCACACACTTCATAAATAACATTCTAAGTCATAACTCTGAACATGCAATTAATATTTGAATTAATTAACTATTACATTCGCTGCTGCACTCTGGTGTAATTAAATTTTATGTGAGTTAAGTTGGAAATGAAGATACATCGATAATAATACTCATTGGAGCGTAACTTCTCGGAGAAATATACTATAGCAAAACCATTATTTGAATAATGACAAAAATTGAATTCATTATTATACTTTACTTACCGGACGTCCTACATTCAATTCCTCAGTAGTGCAAAGTTAAGTTATTGAGTTTTTCTTGTACTTCTCTTTCTTAGCACCTGTTAGAAGTACGGATTTGAGTCCAGTTAATTGTAAGAGGTACCCCTAATATATGAATATGAAACCTTAAAAATATACTAGGAAACTGGGTTACTTTTGTACACTGCAGCGTGGATAGCGTTATGCTATTATATTTTAATCATGTATTTTAAATAGGCAGATGGATTTGTTGAACCATATTTTATTTAACGTCTATCATTGAAGGATCAATAGACACGTTATCAGTAATTCTCAAGATCAAAGGAACACAATTGGAATCTTTTTTTATTTGCATACCAAAAGACTGGCTATAACAATAAAAAAAGAAATCTTGCCGTCCTTGATACCTTGTTACCCACACATTTCGATCTCGGATGACGCATCCGACTTCAGCGGTACAAGCTCATAATAGCACACCACGTAGGCAATTTACAACCTTAGGTTCTTCAGCAAAAAGTCCATATTATCATGCAACCAGTAATTGAGATATTACATTTTATTTTTCTTTGTTGTCGGGCACCAATTTATGTGATTTCAGTCCCGTCAGTCATTGACCGTAACTTTATGGAGAATTTTAAAAATTTCATCTCGTTGCCGAGTGAATAAAATATTGTATGTGCGATTCGACGAGGTGATTTTGTGTTATACTGATAACAGCACGTGTAACTTATAGGGTTCCTTTTTCTTTTGAGGTACTTACGGAATCTTAAAAAATGCTTAGCTTATAAACTACAATATACTACACACACCAAAAAAAGTTTGCGATTACTGAAAAATCGAAATCTTTTTTGTTATTTTTACATAAAAAATAAAAAGTAGTTTTATTTTTTAATTTCAAACAGGGTATTTCTATTTAAAAAAAACACACAAAGTTTTTTTCTTGATAAAGTACAACTTAAAAAAATATATCAGCTCGCAAACTTTTTTTGATGTGTTTATGTTAATTAAACCCCGTCCGACCCGAAAGGGATGTGGAGGAGCGAGATGTGTTGCCCCTCCAACCAAAGGGAGGATCCTCCGACCAGGCGGGTGTTTTACCTGACGGGCTACGGCCCAACGTTTGCATTGTAAACTTCACTTGCGCGATTCAGGACTTGTTCGTCGGTTACGTATGTAGCGCGGTAGATGTCGCTAAGGGGCATATAGGTGTCTCAATTATATCACCAAATAAAATAACAAACATTAATTCATTATAATTTTAAATTCTAAATTGTCTTGTCCAAATTGCAACAATAAAACAAAGTTTTTGGATCAACACTTGTATGTCTGTAGAACAAGTTAGTATCAGTATTAGTGGGGTTCGGCGCTGCTCCCGAGATACAGGTAATCCTACCTAGTTCGGAGACAGAGGCTCCCTAAATTGTTTGAAGAACGATGGAATAGTTATAAGTTTCAGATTTGTATTTGGTGACAATAAACCTATTAATAAATTTATAAAATTAAAAAGAAAAAGTAGAAGCCGCCTTAGTATTTTTAAGACCCAGGGACGGTGTCACTGCCACCGTAAGTATTACTATTAAAGTTTCCTTTTTTTTTATTCTTAGTCGTATTTTTTTTTACTAGAAAAGTGAAAATTATTATATAAATCGAACCGGATCCTAACAATACCTTCGCGGGTCGGACGAGGTTTTCAAACATTATATTTTATTGGTTCCATCCTTCAATTTCGTTACTTCAATTTTTTTTTTACTTTTGGGTGGTATTCTTCGACGTTTAAGTCAGGTGCCTGACTCTTTGGTATATCTGCACGCACAGTTCACCAGTATGTTTTAGTATGCGTGTAATAGGTGCCAGATACTAACCATTATATCGGTTACAAATCCAATCTCCCTTCACCATTGAATTTCCTAATATCAACAAACTTGGTGAATCCCAATATCAACAAACAAATAAAACAAAATCCTCAAAAGGCATCTCAGACATTACCCTGCATTGTAACACTCACATATTGCTACTACTATGTCTGGACTTTAAAAGAGACCATGACTCTGAGTGTTGAGTTGTTTCGGTGTTTCTTCTGGAGTTTAAAAAAATCTATGACTTGTAAAAGTGTTTCGAAAAGATCTATTTACAGAAATAAATATCATTTATCATTTATCAATAACACCTTGCTCTAGGAATCGAACTTACGACCGGTTGCAACCGCTCGACTGACTCGGACCTATTAATACTAGGTAAGAGTCTTACAAATATCACTCCTACTGATCTTACGGCCTTTTCAATCCCATGGTACCTACATGTTTTATCCAAAGTCCAACCCTCAATACTTTTAGGATTTGGCAAAGGTTTTACCAGCACTTAAAACTTTTTAAAGTTTCTTTGGGAAAGGTTTTAGAGTTGTGCAGGAGAAGTAAGTAAACACGACAACACGTCAAGGCATATAATACAATAGCACTACAAAAATCACTTCTATTGCGACGGAACATGGTCCAAACACCAACTGGCAAGTTTTATATTGCCATAGTGTGTACAAGAAAATACCAATTGGCACTAACTAACAATTCGCTACTGTTCGCAACTAACATAATTGTATGCCGTATAAGGCCTGATGGGCCATTGACGGAACAACACGACAAAATATTTTTAGGTGCAAAACTGTAATATTACTAAATAGTACTTATATCAACACCAAAAAGGTTCAAGATCATTGTATGTATTTGAAATTTCAACTGTAATGCCATTACGGTAACTTATGTTATTGTTCGACGTTCGTCATCTATGAAAGATTTCCAAGGATTAGCAGAAAAGTGACAATAGCACATTAAAGATGAAGACCTAAAAGAAGACGACCTTCCAGCGAAGCATATTAATAAGGAACATAATTATATTCACAATATAATAAATAAACCTGTGTTTTTATATGGCTGATCAAAGATATGATTCGAGTTATGTTGATCGATTCGCAATTAGCCACCCACGCGGAATATAGACTGTAATTATTATAATTTGGAAGATTTTATTACATTTATAATTGCAAACACAAATTATTTCTATGGCAAGAAAATAATGTAAAGATCAAAAACACACCGTATCGTAATTAAAGAGTTTAAGTTTCATCTTCTTGTAATTTTAGAACTAAACATTGTTATCAGTAAACCCTATTAAGACCATACAGACGAGATTGTATTTATGTAAATTTATACAAAACATAGACTTGCACTTAGCATGAGATATTTTTAGGTTTAACCCGTGGCTGCTACGCCTTTTCATAGGTATTTCCATACGTCCTACTTAGAGACAAATTCCGTACGATCGCATTCCTCTATGACATTGAGGAATAGTAGATATGTATCGAACACCATAGAAAAATGCAACAAGTGACGTTCTCACTGCATTCCAAACGGTTAAAACCAGTTCCTCGCGCCATCTCTACGAAATATCATGATGTACGTGATTGCCAATCACTTGACGCTATGGTAACCGAGGAGACCAATTCAATGTTAATACTGGACACATAATTTTTTTATAGCGTAGGTACATACATTTTAATAACGAGAATCGGAGCATTTCATTTTGGAGAAATTAAATTTTTTCACTTACAAAATTCGAATTTAAAATATCATCAGCACGGGTCCCCCCTCTCAAAATTAGAAGTTAGATCATTAGGTACCTAGTATGTACTTTTAATCTTACCTGGTGTTTTATTCTTTTTTGAGGCAGCGCCTCTGAAAAAATCTCAGATAAGTCAATGACTTTGAAAAAATAGAAGTCGGTGTCTATGGATATCACTAGATTGCTATCACTATGACAAAGTCTAATTGAATACAACAATTAATAAATCGTGCAATCTAGATACAAATTAATAATAGAAAACAAGTTGTTAACGAACAAAAAGCAATTCATTATTTAATTTTGCTAAAAGCAGATAGCGCTTGGATAATGTTTGAAAAAATAATAATATGCATTTATCAATAATATCGAGTCAGTCAGTGACTTTATTGTTTTATGATATTGCATTTTTAATAATTATCTTGCAAGTAGAATTATTGCTTGCATTCAATATAAAATATGTACCTATAAATATAAGCGAAAATACAATGGCATTCTTAATCTTCTACAATACAGAGTTTACCTAAGTACCTATGTAAGTTCTCTGATATTTATTTCTGTTTAAAAAAAATAAGGTTACTAGTAATGTACTCAGTAGCAGCTCGGAGTTTGGAATTTGTGCCCGGTTAATGGCAATAGGCTCGCCCCCTATTACATGGGACCTAAACATACCGGCGAACTGTGGGTGTACCTTAGTACACCTATGCCTAATCCTTCGGGGAATACAGGCGTGATGGTATGTTATGTTACTAGCAATGTGGGTCGCAAATTACTAGTATTCTTGCTAAGCTAAATGCTTGTGTAAGTACGAGTGGTTTCACGTCGGTAGTCCAATGGGTGGGTTTCGAACCGGCAACCACATGATCGCACCGCCGCTCTAAATTGTCTTAATTGTTTTCATAGTTTATATGTAGACAAGAAAGCCCCTAATATCGTTACGGTACAGTATCCGTAGCTAATCTTGTACTAATTTGAATATTGATCGTTATATCCACGAACTCTGTGACGTCACACTGGTGTGTGAAGTCACAGACTTCCTGACTGATGTCAGGAAGAGCAATAGGTCTTCCTCATCGGTGGGACCCTCAACGCCCTGGCAATATTCTGGAAATACATAATATACTCGTACTTTGCCTAGGAATTCGATTTACTGGAAATTTTAATATTACTTTTAACACCGAAGATATTTTATTTATTTGGATACCATAGACAAAAAATAGAGAGTCATCTCTATGTTTTATTTATAGTAAGGCGTTGTTCCGTTGTGAAAGAGATAAGTACAGACGGAATATCGCTACCTCAAAAGATACCTCCTCAAGATGCTGGTAAACATAACTAAAGTTAGGTTATTCTAAACATCATAGCGATTGTTGATACTCTAGTCGAGCCGATGTAAACATTACCCAAGGAACATATTCTCAGAAACTACAATACGAAATATCAACCACTACAGATGCCGACTGCCCGCCACGACATAGTTTAGTAATTGCACATCGTATGTCAAGAAATGGCCTTAGCCGAGATAATGCGACGACAAAATTATGTCGCCCCACTGGACGTCTAATCAACTGCTAGTGACCAAATCCAATTTCAACAAGCCGTTTCGAATCCAAACTAGTTCTGGGACAACTGAGAAGGAACGGATATTGAGGAAAAAAATCCTAAACGAGTAGGCGGTTACTAATGACTTCACACAAATACTTGGACAATATAATGACTAGTAAGCGTAAAATTTGTTCGGCACACACCCACACAAATACACTTAAAACTTTTTTGGGTTCCCTTCGAAACTCGATGGAGGAATTAAGTGACCCTTTTTAAAAGTATGTAAAATTTAAGCTCCGTAGATTATTACGTGGAGTCACAGATAATAGAATGTGGAGTTATACGTTATTATTTCTTTGAAATAATACAGATACAGCCTGTTCATCCACATTTATGTTGCCTAGTCTACTTTCAAATTTCTTCTCATAAAAAATAGTTAATGATTTTTATTGTTAAAAAAAGCCTTAAACCTCTCTCCCGTAAAGAGCATTTTTACTTTTCCAGTGTGGATATGAAGTATTTTTATAACCATAAGTAATGTCGCACACAAGTGTTGTTAATACGTTATGTCATCGTGTTATTGTATTCTTATCATTCTACTTCTGGGAATCGAAGTGTGTTAAGTAATGACGACGGAACCCAGTAATCCCTGGATTTTTTTTGTCCTTTTGCCGGCACTAAGCCCTGTGTGTTTGTGTGCGTAGCTACCTGCGGTATCCGGGAGCTAGCCCGTCGTGCCTGTTACAATTCCAAAATAGACAAAAAAATCTTATCGCTTTACACCTCGTACATCACCATTCATCTATCTATTCACACCAAACTAGACCCTTATGAACACGCAATGAAAACTAAAATTAATATTTACGTTATGATTTAAATCGACATATTTTTATTAGTTCCATTGCACCGACACGGTCTAACAATTTGTTTTGGACTTAAGATATAAGTAGTTTGACTCTGTTTCTTCGATTAATTCCAAGTTAAAAACCATTTTTCTTTCAACTTATTTTCAAAACATGAAGTAGTACATTTCCAGTTCCAACCTATTCTAAAAAAAACTCAAAAATATTGTTAGCTTTACAATCTTAAAGTTAAGCAGTTTTAAACTTAGAATGATCGATTCTGTATTAAACTCACGAGCCATAGCTGGAATGAACATCGCCAGAAGCAGCTGTACATGCAGTGGTGCCGCCATATTGGCAACCTGAAAATAAAAGGAAAGTATTTTTAAAACCACATAGTTAGAGCTGCATAGAACAGACTACGTTAGCTTCGAAATAATTCGGGCAAAATAGACATAACATAAAGGTCTGAGTTACCAGGTCATAAAATACATACCATCACGCCTGTATTCCCCGAAGGGTTAGGCATAGGCGTACTAATGTACACCCACAGTTCGCCGGTATGTTTAGGTCTCAAGTAAGTATGTTTAGGTCCCTAAGCCCGAGCCTATTGCCATTAACCGGGCACAATTTCCAAACTCCGAGCTGTAACACTTTGCTCGACCTGGGAATCGAACCCAGGACCTCTAGCGTAGCAGTCGCACTTGGGACCACTAGACTAACGAGGCAGTCATAAAATACCTAAAAATCTAAATCGGAAGCTAAGCATCACATTCCTTAGACATGTAACAGGTTCTGTTCAATGTTCTTATGGATGAATAAGCTCTATATGACATCAAGGATTCCAATCAGATTAGTCACAGGGTTAGTAGTTCATAGAGAACGAATAAAGAATATCTCGCTATCTTAATTAAGCACTAGTCCTTTGATCCTGTTAATATGATGAAATAGCCATAATTGTGATGGTCATTGTGTTTGTATTTGTGCGCGCGCTCCGCATGTGTGTGTTTACGTGAGGGTGTGTGTGTATTCTTTTTAAATGCAAATCACATAGGACGCTCTTTTTGTGCCACGAAGAATTTAATGACCGCCAGACAATAAATTAAATCTAAGATAAAAAAAATTGATGCGCTATAAATCAAAAGGGCGTGAAAGCTACACAGTGACGTCATTTTTTTTTTCTTTAACGAACCTTCTTGGACTCGGATGAAAAACTTTTTTTACTACTAGGCACTTAACCTAAATACAATATGAAATAATGTAGCTACATTTATAGAGAGAAGAAAATAAATATTTCCGTTTTTATAACGTAAAGATCTTAAGCGATGAGAAGCTTTTAGGGTAGAACTGCCGCTTTTATCTCCAAATTGAATTGGACATTGGCTTTATTCTGTCCAAAGATACACAGATAAAATATTCTTTATTGCACACAATAACTCATACTTACATAGCAGAATTAAGGCAGTCAACTCAAAGTAAGACATCAAAATATAGTCTACTTCGTAAGTTAATGAATCAATGTTTATATTTATTTCATGTGTATCAATATCAAGTTATCAACACAACCGCCTACTTGCAAATTAAAAAGTCTTTGAAAGCATTTAAAAAGCAAAAGCTCTCCACCACTCAGCCTATGTATTTCTGTCATAACCCACGTTTAAAAGCAAAATACAAATTTTAAAATTAGAACGTTGTTGAAATCGGAAACCGACGCGTGCCAATAAGCCAAAATAATACGCTAATAACGCGCTAACCGTTGCAGATCGTTATTTATAAACAAAAAGAATGACCACAACAATGTATCTTTTATTGCATAACCGATACATTCTTAACCGACAGATCGTTTACAAGAATGCTTTGTTACTTCATCTCAACATCACGAAATATCTTCAAATATTTGCATGTACGTACAATATTTATAAGAAACTTGACGACACGTTTGGCGACACGTTTGGCGTATCGGCTGAGCGATCGGCTTGTGCGACACGTGTTGTGGGTTCGATCCCCACACGGAGCAAACATTTGTATGGTCTACAGGTATTTGTTCCGGGTCTGGGTGTTTGTGTATGTGAGAATTTGTGTTTGTAAACGCACCCACGATACAGGAGAAAATCCTAGTGTGGGGCAACGTTTTTCTAAAAAAAGAAAAAAGAAAAAAAACTGATTCGATCATAAAATACTCGTTATCACATATGAATAAAGATCGCGAGCACCAATCTATGATAATTAATAATTTATAGACAGCCACCATGTTTTTGTAGGCTGTTTATCACAAAATTGACATTAAGCCGCTGGTAATGGCAGTTGTATGTCGTAATCATCTAGTAGTGAAGAAATCGCCGATCGATAACTTGATATTACTGGCTAATAACCAGCTAATAACGTTAATAGATGTTAACTTTAACGTTATAGCCCGGGTTGTAATGCCGCAAACACTATTTTGTAAAAGTAATCACGGTTTCGCCCGCACTCTAACTCGTTTTCTGTCTAGTCCTGACTTTCTTTTCTTAGCATTATACCAAGCTTGTTAGTGGTAAAGGAAGTTTGTTTCTTTTTTCTAAAGTTAATTCCTTGGAAAAGAAAGAGTATCAAATGTTTTTTTTTACTGACGCCAATTGGGAGGAACATCTCTATGGCACTCATAGGTATTACCTTTGCCAAATGCTTTTATGTAAAGTAGCCTGGATAGTAGCGTAGTGCTTGGCAAAATTTTCTCATCCTGGAAAGTTGAACGTATGTACTAGGTAGTCAGTTTCAAACTATCAAATAAACACACAGGGTTTATTTAAACCGAGAATATGTAGCTTGATTGTGTTATAAAAGCAAGGTTTCAATTTGCCTGATAGCTTTCATACTCCTATATTTTATGGCAGCCGTTTTTTTAATTTCTACTTGAGTAACATGTAAGTTACATAATTTAAGCGTCAGTAGCCTAATGGCTAGGGCGTCGGACTTGCGATCATGTGGTTGCCGGTTCGAACCCCACCCATTGCACTACCGACGTGAACCCACTCGTAACACAAGCATATATATAGCTTAGCACGAGGGATTAACATGAATACTAGTAATGTGCGATCCGCATTGCTAGTAAGCTTTTATATAAAAAAAATTAAAATTATATAAACATTAAGCATCCCATGCCTATGAATTGATTATTTGTACTCCTTTGCAAGTATAAATACTTTTAACATTAAAAGATATTGTTTAGATATTAAAGTCGTAGCAAATGACATAGAGAATTGTGGATAATAATGATGGAACGTCTAAAATGGTTTTAATTCTCGCTAGTAACTAGTTACAAGTATTAAGATCACGTTGACATAGCTTTACCTGTATAAACGGACAAGAATTTGTTTCTGCGGAATTTAGTATGGACCGCTTCATCCCAGAGAAAACTAGGAAGCGTAAAAGCCCCCAGAAAGACCGCCCGCCATTCTGAGGAGCCGATTTTTATTTAGCGCCTTCCAGAAAGTAACAATAATTCATTATAGCAACTTTGAGTTTGCACGTGTAATCAGACAGATAACTCAACACTAATACAGTGTAATATGTACTCATCATGATGGATTAGCGAACAGTTTAGCCGGGGCCATTCATTATGCATTCTGGACACGCTAAAGGTGCTACCAGTTGTACCGGCGACTAAATTACGAGAATCCCGTCATACATGTGACTTACAATTCCTAGAACATCACTCGTAAAATATGGGTGAACTGAGAGTCTGTGGCTATATTATTGTTGATTTTTATATCTCAATATTTATATCTCTCTATCCGTGGAAACTTGTAATTGGCCTTCTCATACATGTATGTAACAATAGTTGCATTTATCTGTAAATTTATTAATTTGTTAACCTAGCTGCAAGTTTTCCTAATATTGTTAAAATAAAATAAAATAAAATTTATCAGACGACAGAAATATTAACTCCCCATTTTGTGCTGTTTCGGAAAATCGGGATAGAAATCTCACTTCCATGATGTAGGTTTCAAAAACAATAACGGCGTGCTTCTGCCGAACTTGAACCACGCGGTTGTTTTTCAGCATAAGGATAAAATACTTTTTCAGGATTTGGTGCCTGTTTATTTTTACAAAATGTCTGTAATCTGTAAAAAAGTAACAAAAGAAAAGGCAAATAAATTATTTCTTTAATCATTAGGTATGTGTAATCATGCGAAAGTCTGTTAAGGTTTTAATAAAGAAATCAGATTTCTAAAAAATTGTGGGATACCTTTCGATTCGTCGACAGTCTACAAAATTCATAATGAGACCATCTCGGAAGTTCGTAACAACAAACTTCCTTTTTTTCTGTTTAAAAATAGGTCAATTCTTGGATTGCTATGAATACAGTTTAAAAAGAAATCGGGATTATGTAAGTGAGAGGGGCGCCACCATGCCAAAACAATGAACTGCGATAACCAATACGCTTGCCAAAGTACACAAAAATTAATGAATGAAAACAGCGTCTGAGAAGGAAGATAAAAAAATGATTATGCATTTCGTAGTTTTAGGTGCCGTTGAGGATGTGCTTCAAAGAAAAATGAATATATCGACACCATCTTCCCCTTTAGCTCGGGGCCGATTTTAACATAGCAGATACCTACAACTAAATATTTTATGTCTATTTTTCACGGAGTAACTGCTTTCTATGATCTCCTCAATATCGAACTGCTACAATTTCAGTATTCAGGACAGTCCTATCAACTTTCAGTACGGCCATACTTTATATGCTCTCAAAAAGGGGAAAGATTTTCGCTACGTAGAAAATTCATCATTTTCTAAGATGATTCTAGCAAGTTTTAATTTAACCGTGAGCCCCACGGTGATCATAAAAACATATATAATATTTGTGTTGATAATAATTGTGTATCGTGTATAATATCAGCAATGCTAATAACGCTATACACAATTCACAATTCATTAATTAGGTTTATTCAAATCGGCCCCATATTTTAAGCTTATCACTAATACAATATTTTTCGTGCAACCCATAGCACATTTAGTGTAGTTTATTATAAACTAGGCTGTGGCCTGCGGCGTTAGTCGTGTACCCAATGCCGTATCAAAATTCCCAAAATTAACAAAAGCCTTTTAAGAAAATTACATATCATACATACTTTAACAGCGATAATATAATCAGATAATCAGTGATATTATGAAGAAAATATACGGTATTTCGAAAAGTACTTTATTTATTGTTTGCATAGCCAAGTGATGGACATTAACGACCAAGGATCCAGATCAAATCATCCCACTAAATTTTTTATCCTGATTTCATCCAATCCAATCCAATGAATCTATTGATAATTATCACCCGATAAATGGTAAAGGATATTACGCGTGAGAAGCAAGAGTTACAGTGTGCGAACTGCGAATTTTCTGCAACATTGCAATTAGATGCAGGTATTGCTGCAATTAAACTGCCAACCATCTTCCGCTTCAAATAGGTACAGATTAAGGTTAGACCTTCAAAATACCTGTGATTAAATAAAACACGCTCAACTAATCTCCAATTAATAAAACTCAAAGCTCTTTCGACGTTCTCAAAGTCCATATGCAATCCAGTTGAATAAAATGGAGGCCGGTTTGTTAATCACGGTCAATGTCTATGTATTTCCTGCGAGATACATCGCTATGCAGTCAAGCGGCATGACATTGCCGCAGCCGTTCAGTTTTTATTCCCTACATCATTCAGGATTCCAGTAATAATGACAGTGGTAACTACTGGTAAGCCAACAGGTGTGGCCAATCTTATCGATGTTGTTCGTTGGGTTTTTAGGTTGTTCGTTTTTATGAGAGCAGATCAAGGAGGCGCTTGGGGATAATTACTAACTACTCTGATCAATTGATCTTCAAGATTAAGCTACACTGACCGCGGTCAGTCTATGGATGAGTGACTATTCCTAAAGAGCCATCGGTCCTCGTACAATCGTTAGTGTAAATAGTCAGAACCATGACAGCAAGTATATCTTTAGGATAGCCGATTGCCCAGAAACTTGATTCAGGAGATTTGATGGCCATCATCGCATTTACTTAGACTGATATCTGTTAGACTCGTAGCTAGCCTAAACATAGTTTTGGAAGAGTAAGGAGGATGATGTCTTGATAACAAATTAAGGATATTACAATGTTAATTTGAATAATGCTACTTCCAGTTATGCTCTTTCTGTGTATGATAATATTACATTCACCGTCTATTGCAACGTTTGCATTGCAAGCAGTGCTGCTTGGTTGGGTTAAATTATTTTAAAACTACCCTACGATTTATCATTTATTCAATGTATGCGTATGCCGGACCAGTTTTAAATATTTGTAACTAATATTAAGTTAAGCAAAATGTTCTCATGTAAGTGAATTGTAAAATTCTTATGAGTAACTAGCTTCTGCCCGCGGCTTCGCCCCCGTGGAATTCGGTTTGTCATCACATCCCACGGGAACGGGATAAAAAGTATCCTATGTCCGTCTCCTGGTTCTAAGCTACCTCTCCACCAATTTTCAGCCAAATCGGTTCAGCCGTTCTTAAGTTATAAATAGTGTAACTAACACGACTTTCTTTTATAAATACTAGCTACTGCCCGCGGCTTCGCCCCTGTGGAATAAAAAGTATCGGGAACGGGATAAAAAGTATCCTATGTCCGTTTCCTGGTTCTAAGCTACCTCTCCACCAATTTTCAGCCAAATCGGTTCAGCCGTTCTTGAGTTATAAATGAAGTAACTAACACGACTTTCTTTTATATATATAGATAGATAGATAAATATGTCTCAAACCTCAATAATTCAGTTGAAGTTTAAACGTCTTTATTTCAAATAAGCATTTACAACCGTTTATGAAACGTTATTAGTTTCACGATATTCAAGGTGATCAAGGATATCATAGTTGAGGAGTCGAGAGATATTACTATAAATAGTAAAGGGCTGAGGTAAATGTCATAACAGAAGAAAGGCCCTTTTTCAAGTTCCCAGAAATCTTTACCACATGAGGAAGATTAGGGACTTGACCTCTGATGTCCTGAGAACCTCAGAAATGACTTGCGCGCGTAGGCGTATGTACTACGCGCGCAAGTAATTTCTTGACAATGATACTCAGGGTTGACATTTGGGGTGTTCAACTTTAAATGTCATATGAACGCACTCATTCTCATTGCCTTTTCAGTCACTCTAAACTTTAAATAAACAGTCTTTTTAGTGCGAAATTAGTTTGGAACGTAAACTATTTAATTTAAATACAAATAGGTGTTTTAAATGCAATTTGGGTGTTTAAAATTTAATGTTGAACAAATAACAGTCCAGTTTCAGCAATGTAAACGCAGATTTAGTTAATTGTATTTTCTATTACGCACTAAGTGACAGTCCGTGTATTTTAGTGGAAAAACCAAATCCAATTTTAATTTGGTTTTCGCGTTTTTGATACTCGTGAAACTTATTCCCAAATGGTTTTTGCAAGAGACTAGCAAATTCAAATTAAAACCACGTTGTAAAATATTTTATGAAGCTTTTAGTTTTTAGTACCTTTGATCGTAGTAAGCTGGGATTTTTTTTGTGAATCTACTTTACACCTATCTATACTAATATTATAAACAGGAAAAATTTGTATGTGTGTATGTAAGTATTGAATAAACTCAAAAACTATTAGGCCGATTTCAAAAATGGTGAAAGACACCATTTGAAATTGAAATTGAAAAGCAATAGAAAATTTTGAAAAAAGTTAGGGATTTCTCCACCCGTGCTAAGCCGGGGCGGTTCGCTAGTACATAATATTTCACAACTTTGTTGGCGTGGAAGTTATCCAACCGACTGACAGACAGACCACCCTTACGTCTGTCGTAAAGTACCTTCTGTGACTGAGAAGCAGGGAGGATGGTTCTCACTCACAGAAGGTACTTTCTCGGTCGATACGTCTCGATTACTGCGGTTGCAGCAGTCTGCAGTCCGTAGGGGCTCTGCAGGGCATCAGCAACTCCTCTGTTGTTGCAGACTATGGACGACGACGAGACTATAACATCTTCTCTTCAGATGTCTTGTCTGCTCCTTTTCCGACATAAATAATAAATAAATTAAGCAATTAGATAAATTCTAACGGGATAGGGGACAAGAGAGACATCGAGACAAGCTCAGACCACAGTCACTACCAACAAGGTCGATAATTCTTTGAAAATACGAAGTATGCCTTACGGGTACTAGAATTTCGGTAGGTGTACTAGTACATAGGTATGTGTTGATACTTAAGTCAAAAGTAACCACAGTAATCACTTGCAGTTGCAGCTGCATGGTATTCTAGGACTTATGATTTATGTACATTATGGTCTGGCTAAGAATAGGTCGTGAATACCAATATGGGGTGCCCGAGTGGGGCCAGCCGTGAGATGCTGTTGAAGCACGACCACACCGAACGTTTCCAGTACAGCAATATGAAACATATGTGTATATATATTAAGTACTAGCTGACCTGACAGACGTTGTCCTGTCCAAGTTTCAACAAACCACCTCGAAAAATTTGGTTTTCGATATTTGTAATACACTTAGCGCCATTGATTTCTGAATACCTTATTTCTGATCTATAAATTACTTAATTTCAAAAATTTGTTCACATTGTATTGACGTGAAGCATGGAAATATAAATAGACATACCTACATAGATTAAAATCTCAAATATCTGTTTCGGCATCAGTAAAGATTAACGCACGTTGAATTTTTTTTATTATTATATTTATTTATGTAATTAATTATTCTATTAGATGGAAACTCTTTAGTTTCTCAAATAAAGTGTGCGCACTGTATCTACACTATGGAGGTTTCACATTATAAAATGAGTTACTATATGGCTGGATGCTTTAAAGAAGAAAACAATAATATTGTCAAAATTGTCAACTCAAAATGACACCTGTTATCGAATCAAATTTCATTGAGGTAATAACGATGTCGTGTTAGTCCGCTAGAAAATAAGTTGTAATTTTTTGTTTACTTCTTTAACCTACTCAAATATTTAGTTTTTACACCGGCTTGTGCTCGCTGGATAAATCCTATGTATGTCCCGTGATTCCCTGTATAAGTAGAGTTAGAATTACTGTAATAATAATCAATTCTTGATCACAATAATGGTTTCTGATTGATCTGCTTTATTTTCTTGTTTTATGTTATTTAGTCCCTGTAAATGTATTTTTTTAATTTTATTACTTGATTCTGTTATAATTTTTGATCCGTGCTAGTCTAGTACAGAAATACTTGAAAAAGAAATTGACTTCAGTGGTTATTTTTAAAAGACAACGTTTTCAATAATTAAAATGTTAATAACTTTTGATAGAAAGAACCGATTTGAATTTAAAATAGCCTAAATGTTAATCCAAGAAACAGGCTATGAATTCCTGCCCACTTCCTCCAAATCTCTTCAGTAGTTATCATTTGATGCGCGGTCAAACATACAGACAAACCGACAGACAAACCGACAGACAAACCGACAGACAAACCGACAGACAAACCGACAGACATACAGACAGACAAAAGTTCCAAAAATAATAGAAATGGATTGTGTTACCGATTCTGAGTCCCCCAAATTAGTTTTTTTGTAAATATAAGCAATGTACAGACACGGCTCACTTACATTCTTATTATATGTAAGATTATTTATTGTACCGACACTATATGTAAGTACTTCTACTATACCTTACTAACGTTCCAATATTACAATTACAGGTTTATTTACTGACAACCCTGTAGCTGTAGCATTCTTTTTAAACCATCACAACCACCATAATTGCCTATAGTACAAATATACCAAGGTAGATAATAGAAACGCGTAGGTAATAGTCGTAATAGATTTTATCATAAGGGAGCAAAGTAATATTTTTACGGCGAGGGCGCTTTTTTGAATCCAAAGCGAAGTGAGGGATTCTTTAGTAGAATCCTGAACGTAGCGCGGGATTCAAAGTACGTCGCTTGAGGCAAAAAATATTTTGCGCCCAAGTGATACACTCTACTTTTCATCACCCACTATGAGAAAATAAAAGGCGCCTCATCAACCGGCGGCGGCGCCGATGGCGCAACCTTAGGCCGTCGTACCAGCCAGTCTTTATTCAAACAATATTTGCGTTCGATCTCTTTGGCGCTGAACACTAAGATGTTCCAAATTTTAAAATGCGCGGCGAAGTTAATTGCGGCGCACTTATAAAGAGGATTAAAAGCTCATTACTGCCCGCTCAAAAAGTGCGCGGCAAAGTAAATTGCGGCGCACTTATAGAGGATTAAAAACCCATTACTGCCCCCTAAAAGTTTCTTATAGAAAACACCACCTTTGGGTGAACTTAAAGGCGAACCAAGTCGTCCTTTTCGAATAGATGGGATGAAAAATGTATATAGCTCTAGTTCTAGCTAGTTGGCTCAGCACTTATTCCTTTAAGCTCTTGACTCCGTAAAACCTTCTAAACCTCCGTAAAACCTTGCATACGAATAAATTACTTCTCATTACATCCCACCACACCTGTATTCCCCGAAGGGTTCGGCATTTATCATTTACTTTTCGTAAATAATATTTATTTCTCTAAATATATTTTAATGACACTTTTACAAGGCAATCTTTTAAATATTATTATTTTGATGTAAAGTACATCGACGGTTCACCGATATGTTTTGGTCCCATTTAAAAAAGGCTCAACCTACTGCTGTTTAAGGACACAACTCCAAACTTCGAGCTGCTACTGAGAATTTCAAATATTATATAATTTTTATAGAAAAACCCATGATTGACCTGCAAATCGAACTTAATACCTCTGACTCTGCAGTCACGCTAAGGAACACTAGACTAATTAGCAGTAAGCTTAGATTTGTTTGTTTTCAGTTTAGCGTTGGCGTCAGTCGAGTTCTTGACTCGTGGTCGCAAATATCCTGTATCTAGGAGCTGAAGCGATGAAATGAAATTGAAAGTGTAAATACCGTGTGTCTCAGTGTTGCTCGAAGTCACGGTCAAGCTTTACTTGCATTGACACTTCACACGCTTTTGTAAATCTGGACATTTACTTAAAACAATTAGTTGGAATATCCTATGTCTTCAATAGAAAGCGTAAATACAAAGCTTCGATTTTTTTTTTTAATTATGGCGCCACACTTTTTGTGCATTTGCCAGTGTCAAGTATAAGTTGTTGAGTTGCCCCGATAAAACGGTAGAAACTTTATTGAGGCTTCGATGGAGTTTAGGAGTGAACCCAAAAAGTCACGATTTTCAATTTTATATCAATGCCTACACTCTCACACGTTCACGAACACATAATGGTTAATTATCCACCATAATTACACATTAAACTTCGGAGAAATTCAAGTTTTGAAAAATAATATAAAATCCACAATGTGCCCTTTTCATTTTCCCGCCTAAACTCTTAGATTTTTTGTAAAAGTTGCAGAGGCGTTTTATTACAATTCTTATTTTTTTTAATATTTAATGGCAACAGTCTCAAACATACCATTACACGTGTATTCACCGAAGGCTATGGCAAAGGGGTACCTACTGATGTCAAACCATCAATCTCCGGTACGATTTTATGTAATGGGGACAAGCATATTTCCAATATTTTGGCATCTATCAAGTTCAAGTTCAAGTTCAAATGTTTTTATTTCAAATAAGCTTTTACAAGCGTTTATGAAACGTTGTGATTCTAGTTGCACGGTTCCAAAAGGTCGATCCTATGGAGAAGAATCCGGCAAGAAACTCCATGGACACTCTTTTAAAATAAATGAATTACAAACTTCACTGGTACAATATTGCGATAACAAGATGTGAGGACGTTGAAGGATGTCCAAGTTTGACCGAGGTCGACTATATTAAACGAAGATTCACGTTATTTGAGAATCCGATGTCATTTCTAAATAAAAAACTATGTGGTAAAAACGCACACCATCAAAGCGACAAATAAAACTAGGTGTCTACTTAGACAAGCCACAACGTACACACATTTACAGTTTCTGTTGTGGTAAACAATACTTTCCATATGAAGACATCTCGATATGTAAATAATATGGAATCTGTTAAAGCTATGTCCATCTACTTATAAGGTTCCTACTATAGCTACTAACTGACCAACTGAAAATTAATAAGCTTATATTAGTCTCTAATAATCAACAGTTTCATTTTGCCAGGGAGGCCGCAAATGCATCCGTATCTAACGACCACACATTCTTATCGTTAACATAGTCCTTGGTTTTGTAATAGGCTTTCTTAAGAAGAACAGATTTGACGTGTCTTTTAAATTTCTTGCCAGTGAGATCGGTGACACATTTTGGGAGTTTATTATAGAAACGCACACAATTTCCTAGAAATGATTTATTTGTTTTAGTTAGTCTAAATTTAGGTACCACTATTTTATGTTTATTCCTAGTATTAAGGTTGTGAAAGTCACTATTGACACTGAACTTCTGCAGGTTTTTGCGCACATACATTATGTTTTCAAGGATGTAGAGTGACGGCATCGTAAGTATATTGATGTTCTTAAACACTTCTCTTAGGGAATCGCGAGGGCCCATATCGTAGATTGCGCGGATGGCCCTTTTCTGTAAGATAAATATGGAATCTACGTCTGCAGCTGATCCCCATAGCAGAATACCGTACGACATAATGCTGTGAAAGTAGGCAAAGTACACGAGTCTGGCTGTAGCTACATCAGTGATCTGCCTAATTTTTCTCACTGCGTATGCAGCGGAACTTAACCTGCTAGACAGGGCCGATATGTGCGCACCCCACTGCAACTTACAATCAACCGTAACACCTAAGAAAACAGTTTCATTAACTAGGTCGAGTTTGCTGCCTTCAAGAATTAGATTAGGTTCAATTTGTGGTACATTTGGTAACGAAAATTTAAGACATTTAGTTTTGCTAGCATTAAGTAGTAGGTTATTAGCAGCAAACCATTTGGATAAGGATTTTAGACTCTCATTTACATTATAGAGATTGCTATCATTTCGATCGATTTTAAATATAAGTGAGGTATCGTCAGCAAATAATACTATATTCGATATCTCAGACATCATATAGGGAAGGTCATTAATGTACGCTAAGAAAAGAAAAGGGCCTAAAATAGAACCCTGTGGAACACCAATTCTAACTGCAGACCCGGGAGATGTGACTCCATTTATGCCCACTTTTTGCAGCCTCTTAGAAAGATAGGAAGACACAAGCTCCAAAGATAGCCCTCTTATACCGTAGTAGTTCAATTTACGGATTAGCGTATCGTGATCAACGCAATCGAAAGCTTTGGAAAGATCACAGAAGATACCTATAGCATCCTGTGAACCCTCCCAAGCCTCTAAAATGTGAGAGACTAGCTTTGTACCAGCATCAGACGTTGACCTGCCTTTCGTGAAGCCAAATTGCTGATCATGTAAGATTTTGTTTTTGTGAAAATGTGCTATCATTTGATTAAGCATAAGCTTTTCAAATATTTTACTTAAGGCAGGGAGAACAGAAATGGGCCTATAATTACTGGGATTCGCTTTACAGCCTGATTTGAAGATAGGAATAACTTTACTATGTTTCATTAAGTCTGGAAAGGTTCCTGTCTTAATACAAAGATTAAATATATTTGTAAGGATTGGAGCGATATTGTCAATTATTGAATTTAGTGCTTTAACAGATATGCCCCATAAATCTTCAGTATTTTTAATATTTAAACTTTTAAACGCTTTTATAACCATAGGCGGAGATACTTGGCTAAACTCAAAGTTTGGTATGTCTCTTTTGAAAAAAATCTTTGCTAGAGATTCTGCTACTAAAGGGGACGAATCTAAACATTTCGTGAGATCCATCCAAATGAGATATGAGATGTCACTACTTCTAAAACTGTCATAGAAAAATCACAATAACTTTGCTCGACGTGAGGGCCAAAGCTTAGCAATCCCGCTGTATTAGACACATCCGATGAGGTCGACAAACTTCTTATCGCCAGCTTTGGAAAACGATCCCATCACTAAATTTGTGCGTAGATTGTCTTATTTATTAGGTAACAATCAAAATCATCAACCAGGTACAAGTCTCCTCTCTGAAGATATTCAGAATGATTAAAAATACTACACTAAATTCATTGCACAATACAACATTCATTGCTAATTAAAACCTCAATTAGAAATGCTAAAGACGAGCCTAAACAAGACATCGAAGTAAATGACAGTGGCTTTCAATCAAAACAAACGAAGGCGCGGTTGACAGCGTGACACATTAATCGTTGAGTTAACATATCATTACAGTTATAGACGACCACATCACTATGCCAACCATGTCCTCCCGAGGACAGCGCCTACGCAACATCGGTGTTGTCAACTACGCTCCTTGAAATAAAAATTAGGAATACATTTTTTAAATTCATAAGAAGTGACTGCATAACGAGATTATAAGAGACACGTGTTGCTTTGGCCCCAAATGTTGGTAATAGGATGGATGATGATAATGGTGATGACAACAAAATGTTGATATACAGGCAAGATATATTGAAACAGAGACAGCAAATCAATCTGTTTAAAGAAACATTTTATATATCACATAGTTAGAGTAAGTTATGACATTCTAAAATATACTTAGGCATCACAAATATGAAATATCCATTAGAAAAATTGGAATAAGGCCCCTCAATGTCTTATGATAATGAAATCAGAGATTTCATACAATTATTTACGATTTTATACGACGGTCACAAAGTAGGCAGTAGGTAGTTACAAAGATGGCCGGTCGTCTTTGTAACTCTACGAGTCCACTTAATATTTACATGGTTTGAATACTCATTCTACAATACCATGCGTAGCAGGGAATGTAGCTACGATACCAACCCGTTAATGGAATCCAAACACTGTCAAACGTGTCAAACATAATTTTGTCCTGTCAAACGAATATAGAACTGGCACTTTTTCACGTTAATTTGAATATAGAATCGCCAAACTGTCACAGAATATGGCAACACAGTCCCGCACACCGCTGACGTTTCCTCGCTAAATTCAAATCATTTTGGACATGGTTTAGTGCTTCCTCGACAGGCGTGCGCGTCGCATTAGGATTATTGAAACGCGGATTTATGGCCACCTAATTGACGGGTGCCGCCTGTTTGTCAGTTTGTTACATACCTTTATCTGACGTCATCATAAGGTCCAGACGATTAAGGACGTGACGATTTTCTATTCGCTGTCTACGAAAACAGGAAAGAGGCCCGTTGTGTTTAAGGTTTATGAAGAAAATGAACTTTTGTTACAATGTTGTATTAATAGATAAAGCTGAGAGAATCCCCAATATCGTATTTATGAACCTTTGCTAAGAGATGGGAAACAATCTCTGTAACTAGAATCGTTTTCAGAAATAAAAATAATCAATATTTTAACATAATTGGCTCAAAAAGCTTTACAGTAACTGTAATAACAGATAACATGACATTAGAGAATATAAATTGCAAGAGAAAGTTGAAGGAATGAAAGACCTAAGACTAACCTATCACGATCGAATGAAACTTATGTGCTTACAGTAGCTCTTTAGAGAAATTGCTACAAATAATTCTAGAAATTTTCAAATATTGACTTTCTAGTTTCTACTGTCCGTAACATCAATCTTACGATCTACCATTTAATATATGTAACCTCTAAACCGCACTATTTAGAGACAAGACTTTTATATTTTCAGTAGAATAGAGGATCAGTAAAGCAGAGTACAAACAAAACAAAATAATTAAAGTTAATTTTTATAAAAATAGTGACGTAATTTAATAATTCTGAATATAAATGTTTACTCAAATACAATTAAATGCTATTCATTTAGCACTGATCGGGGCCCTTGCGCACAGAAACAATTGATTTTCTATTGTGTTATTTTTTTAATTAAAATTGCATTAAACATATTTCACTACCATTCCATTCTATTTGTGATTGTCTTTGGCGCTAGTACCTACCCCATTTAGTCTTAGATAACAAAAACATTTCCTACTTTACGGCCCCATTAACATTAAACCTCCTCTTCATTATCTGATTATAATCGTCCGTCAAACTAAATCTTCCTTCTTCATCGAACAATAATTTCCTCTTATCGAGACGTCACCAGCTAACTTTTTAAGTGATGGACAAACTTTGTAATATAATCTCCTTTTTATTCGCACACCGAGAATTTGGGAATCACGCCAGCTGGCTTTCCTCATGATATACTCTATGGCTTCTTTACCCTCCCAAATTGTCGCGAAGGTTTTTTTCCCTTTTACTAACGAAGGAAAAACAAGTGACCTAATTTTTACCTTCCAATTTTAAAAACACTGGCCGGCTGCGTTATTATCGAGGAAAAGTGTATAAAACCATAAAAAGTTAAAAACAAATTACGGAGAAGGTTTGTTCTTTATTTGAGTGCATTCAGGCCATATATTTACTTAAGTATTTTTTTATCTAGGCCCGTTTATTGCAGCCATCAAACTTACTGCATGCATACTTTTTAAGCAGCTTTAAACTCGAGTACGTTAACGAAACTGAGAATACATTTAAAATCGCTATAAAGCCGGTGGATTTTATTCCCGTCACACCCACAGCGAGTGTTAAAAGCATAGTAGAGAGAACATCATTGTTTTTAATAAATGCCTCGTAAAGTATTGTATGGACCCGCATACCACACGCTACGTGCAGCTTTAAATATGATTTTTTTTATTATTTTTTTAATGACATAAGCTTTTCTTCGCTCTTTCGGGCCATTTATACAGTTAGTGAAAAACGCACTTCAAGTCGGGAATACGGCAGACAATAAGATACATATTCTTAAGAATAATAATTACTGTAATGATGAATAATTAATAAGTAATTAATTACTCTCAGCACGCATTGAGACGAATGCGGCTAAGTAATACCTACGCTGATCAACCAAGTTAAGCTGATGGGTAAAATACTGATATATTCAGACGTAGGTAAGGAAAAAGTTCGCCGAGGTTAATGATATATGTTAGTAGGTATATAATAAGATAGGTACATATGTTTATATTTTATTATATGTATTGCCTTAATTAGACATCGCTGAGGCTTTCTCCCTTATTACCACACGTTTCAGGAGTAACACGTTTGTGTGACACCGTAATTTTGTAAAGACACCTTTTAGGCAAACTTTATGTCCGCATATTAAAAGCTAACCTTTTGGGAAGCCGGATTTTATATCCTCCCTCTCCCCCCCTTAATGTTAAAATATATACTTAGGTATACAATAATCCAACAGCCATATCAGTCTACAGAGTAAGAAATTCTTATTATTGTTGTTATCTCGATGCAGAGTTTTTCCAAGAATTCCTGACGGTCCAATTGTTTAATAAGAACTGGTTCTACCTCCGCTATCAGTTTATTTGTATTTAATATCGAAACCGTCTGGTTTGATTAGTAACAAGGTGAACTATCGTTTGACCTTCGCAAACCCTTAAAAAAAAGAAAGATATCATATTATTTTAGTTTCAGTTTAGGCACAAATTAGTACTTACATAGGTGAACAAAACATAAACTATAGAAAACAGGTATTGGTAACAATTTCGGCAAAAGTTATTATAACTTTATTGAAAGTAGATATCATGAGAGTGCATACACGTTTGACGTAGCGGCGGAGCAATCGGCTTTTGGGATATGTAGGTAAGTATTGTGGGTTCGATACCCACACGGAAAATATTTGTATGATCTACAGGTAGTTGTTCCGGGTCTGGGCGTTTGTGTCCGTGAGAATTTATGTTGGTAAAACGCACCAACGATACAGAAAATCGAAATTGATAGGTGAAAATCATAGTACGGGACAAAGTTTAAAAAAAAAAAAGATCCTCACAGTCAATCTATCTATTATCCGTTAGTGATGTATTTGCTATAATGTCTGCATATTTGAAGTTATCTTATTGAATGAATGTATTTTTTTACCAAACGAGTTAAAGCTGCATAAAAAGTTCATTTGTATAATCCACCCAATTTCCCGGATGCTATGTTAAAGTTAATTAACATTTAACATTAAAACTGAAGCAAAAAGAAAGTATAAATAAATAATGGGCTGCATAAGTCGGTACTACGATAGGAATCTTTAATACATCCACCAGTCGAGGCATTCACTAGGGACACAATTTCCGGTAGTTATTGTTGAGCGGAAGGCTACAACAGTTGCAGAACACATTGACAATTCAGACAAGATGGATAGTTCGGATAAATAGAAAATGCTTGGAGCTGTAATTGAATGGAAAGCACCTGCCCTTTATGTCATTACTTAAGTATTTACTAGTTGCAGATACAGCTGGTAATGCCTTCGTAATGGAGGATTTCAAATGAAATTGATTATTGAAGGAGCTGAAGATGGACTCGAACTTCATACTTGGGGGTCTTTTTTTATATGATACCGATTACCGCCGCCCATGGACACCCGCAACACCAGAGGAGTCACAGTTAAAAGGGTTCAGGCCTCCGGTATCAACAACGTAAGCGTTTGTTTCACGCCGGTTTTCTGTGAGGCCGTGGTATCACTCTGGTCGGCCCATTCGTGTCGAAGCATTGCTCTCCCACCGTAAATATCACGTTTTCACGACTAAATCGCAATTTTGATTTTGCTTTAGAAATTGATTGAAGATCGAAGAAGGACATAGGCTACCTTTTGTCGGATTTTTTTGGAATGCGTGTGAAACTGCGGGTAATAGCTATAGGTACTAACAGTTCAACAAAGCAATTTTTTCGTGGCTGATATAATAAATAATAACAAAATTTGATATTGCGATTACCCATCCACCTACGAAGTACGGTCCCCGAGAGAGTATTTCCCATAACGGTTAAGGGTCAGCCAATATAATGAGCACATGCCATAGAAATGATACAAACGATAAAAAAGTACCTAGTGAACCGGGTCAATACCCATTTTATAATTATCGAAGAACATACCTCGAGTAAGTCTGACAAACATACGTCATTCAGAAGACGAGCACATTGTCAGCTTATCTGTTAATTAAATTGTTTATATGTACCGCTACAATAAAGACTCATTATTTTTTAAAGATTTATACCTATACGGTAGCGAATGTCAGAGTAATATTGTTGTAGGCGCTCTATAAAGGCGTTTACATCGACCTTGGTGAGCCAGTAGAATTTACAAGGTGGTTTTACAAAGTGGTGGGTACACCTGTTACGGTCATGGCAAATATCGAAAAACCCATAACCGTGACTATAGGCCAAGGGAAGGCAAGACCTGCGTTTTGTCGGTATGAGTCCGACATATTCTCCTACCTCATCGCATACAATGCATGATAAAACTGCAGAAAAAATGAGGTAGATACAATGGATGGTATTTTCGCTAAGAGAGATTTCTCAAATTCTTGATGGACTGAAGTGATACGGAAACGTGATAATTAGGTGCCTCGTACGCAAGAATCCTAATTCCTTATAGGGAACAAAAAAAGTGTAAAACACAACATAACATACCATTACGCCTGTATTCCCCGAACGGTTAAGCAGAGATGTATAATGTCCCGTGTAATAGGGGGCGAGCCGGGCACAAATTCCAAACTCCGAGTTGCTACTGAGATTTTCATAGAAAAACTCAATAACACTTTGCTCGACCTGGGAATCGAACCCAGGACCTTTAGCTTAGTAGTCGCACTTGGGACCACAAAACTAACGAGGCAGTTACTAGTTACTTAGTCGAGGCAAAAACGGTGTAAGTAACAATATTCTTTTTGCATTTCCCATAAATCTGTGTGACAGAAAGTTACAACCGTAGATTTTTCTAAGAATCTTTTGTAAGCTTAACACACCTTTGCGCTAGGATGGCGTTTGTATGTGTGTGTACCTTTCATTTATCTTAGCTCTTTTCTCTGACACTAAGCCATATTTCTGAAAGCTGTTCAAATAATTGGAAATACACGTACAAGAATTCGCGAAGCTCTGGTACTTTCGTGTACATTCATTAGACACATGGAGCTTTTACTTTTCTTAAATAATACAAATACATGATGAAACGCATGTGACTAAAAGAGTGATGAATATGAATGTGCAGGGACAGAGAGGTAGAGGGAGACCAAAGAAAAGATGGATGGATTGTGTTAAGGCCGATATGATGGGAAAGGGAGTGAATGGTGAGATGGCGGCTGACAGGGATGAATGGAAGAAAAGGACATGCTGCACCGACTCCAAATAGATTGGGACATGGGCAGCAAGAAGAAGAAATAATACAAGTACATACTTAAATTTTATAAGTTTATCGTAATGTAGTTGTGCTTTGGAAAAATACAAATAAGTACGAAAAGTTTCAACACTAACTTGCCGACTAATAAGTTAACTAACTAGTAAACGTGACTTTACAGTAATATTTGGAAAAGATTCTGTTCACTACCACCGATAATCATAATATTGTATTGTAAAAAAAAACAGTAAAATGTTTTCGTGCCCCTTTACACCAAATAGAACATTTTCGTTTTGTTGTCGCATTTGTTCCTAGTTTGCTCCGTTTCTCAAATCTACTAGGAGCTACTTGGTAATGTCTTTCTAAAGTAGTAAGTACCTATATACACACAATTCGGAGCATATCCTGAGGGCATTTCAAACATGGGTTCGCTTTAAATAGAAAAGTTCTTATTTTGTCACTTGTCCACTTCTAAACTCGTACGTCTCTAAGTGCATCGATTACCATGTGTACACTGTACAACTCATTGTAGGGATGGCACAATAAACCGAGAAAAATAAAACAATATGTTTTGACCTCCAAAACAACATGAATTTATATAAAAAAAATATCCATGATCGTTTTGATTCACTGTCTGATTATAAGTAGTGGTGCCTTCCTGAAATAAATCATATCGCCCCTATGTTTTAAAAGTTTTTGACCTTGAGATATCAGTAGCCCAAGCACAAAAACAGCCCTTTACAATCGAAAAACTTACATCAAAATGAACACTATTCGAAAACCCTATTTGCGTTGTGGGTAACACGAACTGGCGAACCTACCCGGAACTATACGGTGTGTGGTCCCCGGAGGGGGGCGCGGAAATCGATGACATGCGATCCAATTTCAAAACAAACGCTTTTGGATACTACCACTATTGATTTGTAAAACATTCTGACAACTTTAAATAAGGAATATTATCTTCTTTGAATGGATTGTAATCCTTCCTCTTTGCATGCAGATATATTTTAAAACATTAATATTTATTTGGTATGATATTAACTTCTAAACGATTTGAATCTTAAGATTATCTAAATACCTAATTTCTATTAGTAAACCAACATCTTTTGTATCCTTGACAAATAAAAAATATGTATGTTCATTGATTTTTTATATAGGTAGGTACCTACTACCTACCTATTGTATAGATACCAGTTTTATTATGATGAATTTAATTTTCGCTAGCTAAGACTCACATAATAAGATTCAGTGCGAAAATAAAATATCAGAACATCTGATAAACAAGATTACTTAGATTTCTCTAATAATATATTTTAAACTAAGTTCGCTATAGCCGACTGTATGCACGTGATCAAATTTTAAAACAACACGCGTTTCTCAAATTAGTATAACAAGGATTTAAAACTAAAAACTATAATGAAATATTTCTAACAAATAATTTGTAGACACTTACGAAATAATAAGAGTCCAAATTATACTGGCTGGATTTATCTGAATCTGGGAATGATCAAATTGATTCTTTCTGACCTTCCCAGTCCTTTCCCAATTGTATGAGCTGGCTTGCAGTCTAACTGATTATATCCAAATTCGGGGAAAACCGATATCGCATAACCTATCATGCATAACTACCACTTCATAATCTAAAACGAACGTAATTTTAACTGTTCCGCCGTATGTACATGAGAGTCAGAACCCAGAAGGATATTTAGTTGCGAGTTCCATCTTCAATAGATTTTACTCGCCCCTTACTAGGAACTGTGGTACTTCGAGGAAAACAAGTGTTATAGTATTTATTATGTTATGTTGTTCCATATTTCCATCAGACGACAAAATAAACAATTAAAAATATCTAAGATCGTTAGACTCCCATCTCAGATTACATCACAATTCCCAGTCCATTGTTTATCTCGTAGTTGTGAAGGGCCGTAGATGTTGGGCCTGATAAAAATAAGGTTAATAATGGGAAGAAAGCCGGTTGCTTGTACCGCCTTTCACTGACACAATTGTATTAACAAGCTGGGCTTGGACAAGCTCTAGCATACACTTTGATTTACTGCGATTGTCACCGTCAGTCTGTGAATGAGACAATTCTTAACACATCCAGACACGCAGAAGAGTAAGTAAAGCTGTCAATATAGGTTGTCATGTGAATATTGAACACCTATGACAATTGTTAGTGGTAGTCAGAAGCCTAGTATGTACTAGACTTGGAGGCGACCTCAACATGGTCAGGAAAAGGCTGTAAGAGGAGGATGATATGACTTGGCTATCTGCATCAGATATGCGTCAAGAGACATCCGTTATATATCTATCTATCTATATATATAAAAGAAAGTCGTGTTAGTTACTTCATTTATAACTCAAGAACGGCTGAACCGATTTGGCTGAAAATTGGTGGAGAGGTAGCTTAGAACCAGGAGACGGACATAGGATACTTTTTATCCCGTTCCCGTGGGATGTGATGGCAGACCGAATTCCACGGGGGCGAAGCCGCGGGCAGAAGCTAGTAAGAACGGCTGAACCGATTTGGCTGAAAATCGCTGGATAGGTAGCTTAGAACCAGGAGATGGACATAGGATACTTTTTATCCCGTTCCCGTGGGATGTGATGACAGACCGAATTCCACGGGGGCGAAGCCGCGGGCAGAAGCTAGTTACATATAAATAACATAGAGGTATTATCATTCACAGATAGGTACTGCACGCATCATTTTTACGTTCATTTTATTCCTTTTATGGAAACTTCCTATATGTATACAGTTGCCTATTTTGAATAAAAGTCTATAGAATTTACGTTATCGCCACTTACCTGTAAATTTATCAAGCAAATATTTGCGGAATAGGCGCAGACGTTTTGCAGGCTCAACAATGTAGCGATAATGATCTTTGTAGATAAATGAAGAAATGTAAAGATTTACTTAGTCTTTTTCGATAAGTGTTTATTTTTCTTCGTATTTTATTTTGCGCTTCTCCTGTGAAAGGTCCTTAAGCTGATGGCTCTTTGCGTCTTTACGAGATGTGTTTTATATGTTCAGAAATAATATAATATAAACAATACTTTGCTAAAAGATGATCATCGAAACAAACTAACGTGCACTCTGCAGCACAGAGGAGTTCTGTCATCTGATTGATGGGTTATGGGTATTCAACTAACCTATCCTTGAGACTATGGTTAGATAATAAATAAAGAACTTCCTCTGGAAATATAAGTGTGTTTAACAAATAATTGATAATTAGTTCTATTGTTCCAGCTGACAAGCTACCATCCTCACGTGCTAGACCGGCGCCAAACAATTCTAACTACTGTAAGACCCGGAACACAAAACGGTATGTGTCATTCCGTGCTGTTGTTTCAATGTTTTCAGCAGCAGATCGGAGTTTATCTTAACTTATCTTGTGTGGGGCCAAGGCAGCAAGGCCTCAGTGCACTTCGACCCAATGGGATCTTTTGTGCTTCCCCTAGATAACCTATTCCTCATCCTCTCCCAGTTCTACAAAAAGCTCTTCCATGAGCTTTATAATGAGCCTGGGGGATAAGTCTGTAGTCCTCTGGTATTGGATAACCCTGCCCCAAGAGGCACGTTCGCTTTCTAGCTATTGAATCGCATATACACAGAAGGTTTTCCTTACCTACTCTCAATTTTCCTTTTACATCACATAGATCGGAGTTTAGATTTGTGCCCGACTTATGACAAAAAGCTCGCCCTAGATTGCATGGAATCCGAACATGGATGTATATTAGTACACTTCTGCCGAACGCCCGAACCCTTCAGTGAAGACAGGGGTGACTATATGATGGTATGTTACATGCAGCAGGCAGGCCAAAAGCTACGACATGATAACGTTTATTACATGTATGTAATTAGCATTGGAATTGTAGAAAGATAGCGATCGGTAATATGAGTTCGTGTGCTTTTATGTGGAGTGGAGTAATAAAGTCAATGTGCTTGCATATTGCATGAGCAAACAAAAATGTCAAACTTATCATGGTACAGGCTTAAACAAGAGATGTTAAATTCTATTTACTTACTTACTGTCAATCTTAACCACAGAATCAAATTTGCTATAATATTGTCTAAGCCCTGGTAGCCTAGTGATATGACCATTGGACCGTCTCGAGTTCAAATCCAACACCTCTGACTTATCGAAGTTATGTGCGTATTAATAGTTAATTATTTATTTCTCGAAACTCGCAGAAACAGTCCGAAGTTTTATATGCCGTCGATTGGTTTCTTAAACTAGAGATAGGATTTTGACATTACTTTTATGAATCATATGTCAAAATCATATCTCTAGTAATCAAATTACTGATTGATTCGTTATTGGGATCGGCCGTTAATGGCTACGCTTAAACCTCCCTATTAGCAGAGAACTAAAAACAATGTTCTAATGACGTTGCAAAAAAGTATATAAAAAACCTAAATATAAAATTACCCGCATTCCAATTTCCTTTCATTGTAGCGTCAATAAAAACCACCTTTAGTTATAAAGCGAGCGCGTGAGGTCAAGCACCTACTTAATCCACGTGCTACAAGACCACCATGAAATAGGAACTAGTTGTCGAATACTCTGATAACGATCGTTTTAGCACTAACCATTGTTTAAAGTGTAGCACGTGATTAAGAGACTGCACGTGGTTAATTGTGAACGAGATTGGGGTAATTTGTATGTGGCCTGGCGTTAAGGTCTAATGGTACGAATAAGTAAGGGCTGATTTTAGTGGCTTATAATTAAATTGAGAGTAGGTTTAGATTGTGATAGGAAGGGTATTTTCAACTTTATCGTTATATGGATTTCATGAGGGATGGATACATTTTCTTATGGACAATTTTTATAGATATTATAAATATTATATTATATATATTTTTATATATATGTGTAACGGAAAATCTGAATATTCGTATGTTGTAGTCTGCTTATTTTTTTATTTACGCCAGAAAAAAAATTAAAATATTCAAAGATTAAAGTATTTTCATAGTCAGTAAAATTATCATTTCGTTAAAACTTCGTTCAATAGCTTTTAAGTGAGGCGTGATTTGTTTGCATGTTTTCCATGCAAAGAAGATAGAAAGAAAAATAGTTTATCTAGCACGAGAACAGCCTAAAATATAACAAAAACTATTTATCCCAGAAATAACAATAAATAGAAAAAAAAACATAAAACAGACACTAATTTATTTTGTTTTTATAATAGATCACACTTGCAATTTTTTAAGTGTAATTTTTTTCACTGGCAACGCCATAACATTTCAATTGATTCATTATTTTGTTTACCCTCACGTACGTGTAGCTAATTACGATTTAACGATATCTCAAAGACACATTAAATAGGCACCCAACATTATAATATAAAATCTAGCCTAGAATGTACTGAATCAACCTGGCAAACTAGTTATTAATAGTTGAAAGGTATTTACAGCCATGACGTGTCCAGATATGTCCTGCCCATGTACGAATGAATAAGATCAGTGTGCTGCAAAAACTAGGGTCTGCATCCTTCGCCTTGAACATAAAGGCGTAAGCTTGCGAGACCACTTTTTGTACCAAGTTTGATTGGAGACGTCAATCCGATGTTGATAAAAGCAATTTTAAATACCAACAGGTCCTTCGAGACTTGAATATGTTTTATGGTATCTGATGATCAGTGGGGAGGATGGGGATTATTGTCAGCTAGTTTTAACGTTTTAGAAAATAAATGACCGATGTTTAAGATATTAATCTTTATCTATGGTATAAGGAAAAAACTTCTGCACATCATTGATTTTCCATTGTATCGAGTTAACGCATCTTGAATTAATTCGTAATTTTATTTAATTATGATATCAATTGTCAACATGAGATATAGGAGAAAAGAAAGCTAGGAAACGCAGACTTAGAGATATCGAATTCAAAATGAGTTCCTCCTGCATTCTAAATAACGACATAAAATGCATAACTAAAGAAAATAATGACTTAAAATCTCGCTTTTAACCGCTTCTTTCGTCGAATCCAAAAAGCAAAATGACAAAATTATACTCATTTTCCAATAAAAATAAGTGACAGCATCCTCGGTAATGATGAAAGGGAGCCGTCATTTATATTAACAAAAGTTCGGCAAATGCTTTTGAATAGTCAAAGGCTTCCTCAGTCCTAAGTAGACACTGATCTACTTTCCTTTGCGAAAACTAATTACTTCCTATGTATTCCAACAGGAAAACACATAGGGTTATATGGACTGCCAAAAACGTACCCTCTGTAATGATGGAGTACTCTAGGTAGATACGCTTTCTAAATAAGGGCAGAGAATTACACTAGCATTATATAAACTCCTGCCAGTTAAAAGGCCGCTTCCAATGAATCATTTATAATTCAAAATCTGCTACGAATTTTACAGAAGAATTTCTTAATGTAGCCATTTTGCCCTGAGATTTTCCAATCCCTGCACTTCCTCTCACGTTCAATAATCTTATTTCGTTAATATTAATGAAATCAGTTATGAATCTTGTCGGAGCTGTAAAACGTAATATTTTATTGATATAAAAAACAGCGGATGTTGCTTTGCCGTCCATTTTCAAGATGAACGTTCTTATATGTTTAGAGGCAGTTGAATTACATTAATAAAACGTGAAATCCCATCAGTCTATGGCGTCTGTTGCTACACTGGTTTCAAATAACCCGTTTATATTGCGGCGACCCGTTCATGTATGTGGAGTATTCTAAGAGAGAAATGGAGCGTCAAGGAACACAAGAGGACTTAGTGCACTCTTATTAACCTTTTGAACGCGCTGTTATATTGAAATCGTGCCTCTAGCGTTGTAAGTAGGCGTACTCAATGGTGATTTATGCCTTAATGATAATAGTGATGGGAACCGCTCTTGTGTGATTTATCTGGTAACATGTTCATAAAATACCAGTTGTGACATGCCCGAATATTAGGCGAATTTAATGTGTTGTAGTGAGCGCGGGAATATGGTACTTCCCGTAGTTTTAAGAAGTTTTCCTGCATAGCAAGAAATCCGAAATGTAAATACCGCATAATATACCTACTTGAAAGACTTAATTATCTTAATTTATCACCTAATACAAGATTGCTACTCCTACGCAGCTATGTCTTATTTCAATCTAAGCATATGATAATATTTGGACTATAAGATTTGAAAGACTTGGAACAGTAATCATTTTTCTGTTGTAAGAAGAGTACAGCGCTATTGAGGCATGTCTCCATCTTTCTCTCAACTTTCTATCAGTCTAGAGTAAATATCTGGAAAATTTAAGCATTCCATGCTAATATTATAATAAACTACATTTTATACTACACAACAAACCTACTCTCGTTTTTTAAACAGATTAAAACATCACATTTTAATCTTACACATTTGTACTGATTCCGTCACTTCTGAACTAAACTAGTTAATGTCAACTGGATAATTAATGACACACAATGAGATCGTGCCTGTCCTTATCCAATATTTTTTGTTAACAAAACCATTTAAACAAGAATAAGAAAAGGATAGAAGATATATTTTAGTTCTGTCAAATCATTCGACCAACATGCTTTCTTTTATGGGATAGGGGGGCAAACGAGCAGATGCATCGCCTGATGGTAAGTAATTACCGCCGCGCCGCCTATGGACACCCGCAATACCGGAGGAGTCGCAAGTGCATTGCCTTTTAAAAGGGTTTAGGCCTCTGGTGTCCTCACTCACTTGGTTTCGCCAAGTGAGTGACGATACCACAACGTAAGCTTCGTTTCGGCACAGATAACAGAATACTAGTAGTTTCGGTCACTTCGGTCCAGCCGGCCCATTCGTGCCGAAGCATGGCTCTACCACGGTAAATTTATTTATATTTTCAATTGACGAACGATATACAGTGTATAAACTAATTGAGCTGCTCTTAATATTTTCAATTTAGTTTGTAAGAAAGATATATTACTCTATTATAAAACATTTACTTTCTAAAAAAATAGGACAGCTCCCGACTAACAACGAGACAAATAGCTGTAGATAGATATTTGTCTATGGTGAGAATCAAACCCAAATGCACTCAAAAGATATTATGTATGTGAATAGAATTAGGTTCGTGCGAACAGAATCAGCAGTGTGGGTTATTTTTGTGTATTAAAAAGTATGCTCTGCAAATTTTTATTATCGAAGTCACTCAAAGAACTATTTCTGGAAGACGCTATGTCTCTGAAATCACGTACGCATCTTCTTATCTTGCGCATGTTCGTAATAATTTATCAACGAACGTACCTACTCTCTTATTACTCGTTATGTTTCTACATAGATATGGAATCAAACGTTTGGCCTATCGAAAGGATGAAATTAAGTCTGACATCATTTAGCAATTACGGCATACCTACTTAACTTATACATCATCGTCGACTTTATAAAAAAAATGAGGTTATTGTCTTTTTACGCACGGGTCTCCTGTCAGAGTCAGTGGTCCTGTCAGGCTTAGGCTATCCTAGCGTTAATTGCCAGATTTCACACGGCATCGAGAAAATCTCTCTACAGCATGCAAATTTTATCACGATATTTTCCTTCACCATTTAAGAGCCATTTCACAAAATGTTAGCGCGATAATTTTTCAGTAAACTAGTTGTGGAAGATTAATTACCACAAAATAAACAAACTAGTTTTTCTAAATCTGTTTCTATATGTTTCAATACGAAAGGTTGGTTTAGTTGAATACATTTCAACAATCAAGCAAAGTATTTCCTAAAATGGTAAACTAAGTGACTGAAATGTTAGATATTCACGCGAAAATGTAAAATGGCTCTTATGCACATTATAATTAACTATTAATGCGCACATAACTTTGAAAAGTTAGAGATGAGAGGTTTAGTGGCGGTGTGTCTTGGAGACCTTTGGAATCCAGTGGTCATATCACTGCGCCTTCTTAATCCCAATAAACTTTTAATTGCTTTTAAGCATCTAATAGTGTCAAGTATAGTCAAAAGATTCAAAACTATAGGTAAAATTCTTATCAAACCTGATCATAAAATTGCTGTTTCAGATCATTTTAATAGTCTGTTTATGTAACCTGCGTTTATTCCGAAATTTTCTGTATTTCATAACTAAACGGGATTGGATCCGAATGCATACAAACTGCTATCGAAAAGCTGGATTATTTGGTCCGGACAAGCTTTCACAAAAGCAGATGAATCCATATAAAGCCAGATTTCACTAAGACAATTTTAATAAGCGGACATTTACGAATTAATAATGTATCCAAATAACGAATACCCAATGTTTTATAAAAAATGACGAATCGCAAACCATGAGTTCATATTTAGGTAATACCTATTAATGAAACATTTATGAAAAATTAAACTACGCCTTTAAACATGAACACTCAATTCGGCTTAGTTAAATTTTTCACTGACTAACTAGTAGCTATCCTTTTTATCCTCTTTATTTTCGCTCATAAATTTATACATACTTGCCTATTAGCCTTGTGGTCCTGAGTGCGACTGCTACGCTAGAGGTCTTGGGTTCGATTCCCAGGCCGAGCAAAGTTTTATTGGGTTTGCTATGAAATTCCTAGTAGCAGCTCGGAGTTTGGAATTTGTGCCCGGTTAATGGCAATAGGCTCGCCCCCTATTACATGGGACCTAAACATACAGGCGAACTGTGGGTGTACGTGTACATTAGTACGCCTCTGCCTAACCCCTCGGGGAATACAGGCGTGATGGTATGCTTAGATTATATAACAGTAGAACAAAAACTGAACAACAACCACTGACAAACCAACGAGGTTTGTCTGGAATACCGTGCATTCATTAGTGTAGTATTCTAAAACAAATGTGGCTAACTTATTTTGTGTGTACGATAATAAAAAGTATTTTGGATATGTACATTAAAGTACATATATGTTCATGCAATTTATTTCTATTATCTACGACTAGTAAAAAACAAAAAGTATCATATGCACTCTGTACGTGTAGGTTATCAAAAATGGCAGACGGCCAGATCATATTTTTATAGGATCCAAAAATGAACGTCTAAAATATTAAGAATTTTGATTTTTTTAAACTAACTATAACTGTTTTGAACTTTAGAGTACCTATCGTACTTACGGCCCGGTACTTTGATCTTAGAATGTTTCCAAAGGGGCATCCCATCAACTAGAGTTAACTTTTACTGCACAACTCAGTAACATCATAGAAAATAATTCCAGAATTAAATGTTATAATTAAAAGTTAATAATTTTATAACGCAAACTTTTGTATTGTAATCATACAATCTCCGCGAAGCCCATCAATCATACCTTTATGAGAAAATTTTAATGAATTGAATAAAGAAATCAAGATGGGCAGAAACTACATTTGACGGAGCAGCATCTACAACCTACGATTTTCACACAGATTTTGTAATTCGAGTTCTTTGACCTCCCAAAGGTACAGTCAGCATCAGATACCTATATCTGGACGTACAAACTTTTCTGAACAAATTAATCTGAACAACTAAGTACAAGTTATATCTCAATGACACAAGGAATATTTCAGAATAACCGCAGTACACGACACTGTCACTATACAATTAATTGTATCGTACTGACAAAGTTTAATTTCCTCTAGTATTTTATATGATTATATGATAATGATGATAATAATGATAATAAATAAATAAATGCTCAATTTGTTCAGTGATATGACCATTGGCCTGGCAAGTCAAAGGTCTCGAGTTCGAATCCAAGGCACGCACCTCTGACTTTTCTCTTAATGAATAGTTAAATACGCGCTTAAACTGTGAAGGAAATCATTGCGAGGAAACCTGCATGCCCGAAGAATTTTGTCGACGGCCTGTGAAGTCTGCTAAGTCTCTGAGAGGAGACCCGTTCCACACAAACACAGTGGGTCAGTATAATCAGTTGATTATGTTCACCCTGATATATTTGATGCTGACTGAACCTGTTCCACAGTGTAACCGCCCAATTTCAAAGGGAACAGGTACTTGAAGATGATAATAATGACGTCTTTCACGATATCCGGAAATTAAACCCGCATTCTCATCTCAAACGGAACTGGCTCTCGTGTTCTAAAACGTTTACTAGCTAAAGGATAGCTGAAGTGCGTATCATTTCTAGGGCTGTGTGTCATTAAGTTTACCGAGGTTAACTTACAGTTTTGGAAAAAGACCCTTAAGCTGCTTAATTTAAAACTATTAAATCGATAATGTTTAATTGAAATGATGACGCGAAACGGGAATCCAATGATCATAATGATTAAGTCTACTTTTAGGATGCGTAACGCCGAAATGTGGAATGCGCTTCCCGATTGGGCCTTCCCATATAAAATCCCATATATATAATATACAATCACGAGTGAATCGGTTTCTTCTAGGGAACTCACAACGAGGGAACGAACAACTCTTGGAAAACGCGCCCCACCGTAGATCGCAGAGTATAGCGTAAGTCTATCAAGAAAAAAAAATCGAACGCACTGTCAGCAGTTGTAGAATCAAGAAAACTAGCACCAAGACAGCTGGAAATTACTTGACTTATATAAGTAATCCTTCAATAGGAATCTTGAAGCGGCGGTAGCCTATGGCTAGGGCGCAAGACTTGCAATCACGTGATTGCCGGTTCGAAACCCACCCATTGCACTACCCACGTAAACCCACTCGTAACACAAGCATTTAGCTTACACAAGGGGTTAGCAAGAATACTAGTAATGTGCGATCCACATTGCTAGTAAGCTTTCAAACAAAAACCGGGCAAATACCTACCTACAACTTTAAATCCCGACTTGTTTTAGAGTTATAAAAAGAGAGGAATGGCACTCTACAGCCTACAACCTAAAAATTATATCGTTAGGACACGAGCCCCAGGCCTATCAATATGCAAGGCCCAAATACCCATAAATCTTACGTCTACCAATTTATTACTTCGTAAGACCGTGTATTGTTCACATCAGTATCAATTTGCTTTGATATAAGCTTTCAATAATTGAATTTATAACCGAGTAGACTCCTTGGGGCAATCTATCTGGTTATATCTAATCAAATTTGGATTGGGAACAAAATCTCGTAAGTACATATAAAATGTAACTACTTACAAAATAATTAATATACTTATTTAAATTTAAACTAGCAATATTTGTCCAGGTCAAAAGGAGTAGGTATGCCGAGAATCATATTTTTTTATATTAATTGTATAAATCCAACTGCCTCATTAGTCTACTGGTCCCAAGCGCGACTGCTACGCTAGAGGTCCTGGGTTTGATTCCCAGGTCGAGCAGTGTAATTGGGCTGTCTATAAAATTCTCAGTTGCTCGGAGTTAGATACTTGTACCCGGTTAATGGCAATAAGCTCGGCCCTATTACATGGGACCTAAACATATCCGCAAACTGTGTACCTACATTAATAGTACACCTCTGCCTAACCCTTCGGGGAATTATTACAGGTATGTTTTATTTTATAAATCCATACTAATATAATAAATGCCAAAGGAACTGTCTGTTTGTTACCTTTTCTCGCCTAAACCGCTGGAGCAATTTTTTTTTTTTTATGAATCCTTTGGGATGCGAGTGAATCCGCGGGCAACAGATAGTACTACAGCTAGTAAGTATACTTATACTTGTACTTGTCAATGTAACTTGATCGTAATTAGGTGGTTAGTGCTTAGCTACATACATCTCCATCGTATCTTGAATGAAAGACACAAACATTGTGATAACAAATGACTTCTAATTTCACAGGAAGCAAGAAATGATAAGCAAGCGTGCACTATTTTGGCGGTCACTTCACCTCTGGCCTGCTGCATAATATACATTTAGATTAAATGACTACGATGTGTGATGTGTCCATTACATTAACTACATAATATATAAAAAATATAATTTCTAGGGAAATGTTTAGTTACTCGTAATGTTTAAAATCCCCCAACCCACCCGCCATATTTTTACTGTAAAAAAACTATAAAAAGTTTCCGTAAAACTATGTAATTAACAATTCAGAACTTTTTACAGTAAAAGAACAAGCGCACATGTCTTGGAATACGTGAATAGTGTTTGTTTACGAAAACAATTCAATGACAACAATGTGCCCTCACTAATCGTAACAATTTCTCGAAATGCTCTTCATTTCATGAACTCCAAATATTGTGTTAGATATAGTATCGATTGGCCAGTAAATTCGATAGACTCGCCAGGTGCGACGGGGCAGAGCGAGGTGCATTGCATTCCTCCAAGAGGGACGCGAGAGGGAATCGGCTGCATTCTTAGTTATTCTTACCTTTCCGAACAAAAATCCCACAAAAATCCTCTGCAAATCTTGTAAAACTAACTTCAACACATGTTCTAATCCACACTCGTGTTATGATAGTGTGTTGATTCACAGAAAAAAATATAATTTTAATTGTTTACATCACTGTCAAAAAAACTTAGAAGCGGCACACACCCGAACGACTGCCGTTTAACAAGCAAACTGGATTCATTTGACTGTCTGTCTATGACGCGGAATGCTATTGCTTTGTCTCCCTTCAACGTGGTATATAGTTACATGAAGCAGTCTCGCTCACTCGAAGAAAGGCGCCAGAGCACGGCGCGGGCGCCGACTTCTTCCTTCGGGATTAAAAAAAACAAAAGCCCTTTTGAAACAAGTTGCTGGTAATGGGGCTTTAGGTGCCTGTCAAGATATTGTATGATTTAAAATTTGTTTGAGATATCATCAGGAATGAGAGGAACGTGATGGCTCGACAGAGCTATCTTGTAAGCCAGATATTTTTATGAACAGCTAGTTTGATAATTCCTCCAATAATATTACTTTTTTTCAAAGAGACGTAGCTTAATGTTTTAAATATCTTAATAAATAGTGAAAGTTCAGTTCATTTCCATCGCAATATCTAAACCGATCCCTGAAAAATAAACAAAGCATGATGTTATGAAATACAATTTTGCTTCAAACTTTGTTAATACTTTCGCATTACTTAGAGCTTTATCTTAAAAATCTGCTCGCAAAAAGCTCTTTAAAAAGAAAGTTCTAACGCATTGCCTTGAATGGCCTCTTCACCCTAAAGTTAATGTACTCAATAATGCCAGTCATTTTGCCTAACCTGCCATAACTATTTTTTTTAATAAGTGTTAATATCTCATTTTATGACAGAGCTACTTTTTATAGCATATCTGATATCTCCTAAAATTTTAAACGTGAGAAGTAAGGACTACTTCTAAGTATTCTGAATCGAAACCTCAAATAATACTAAAACCGATCAGATTTGACTACTGAGTAGTAGTACTATGTTTGTCTCTCTTTGAAATCATTTTATTTCAGTTTATATCTAGGCCTCATTAGTCGTGGTCCGAAGCGCAAATGCTACGCTAAAGAGAGATCCCTGGGTTCGATTAACAGTTGGTCCTGGACTTATATCCAGACTGTGACATATTTGCACACGAGAGAGGATTTTTCTATCAGAATGCAAGAAGTTCTGCGAGTGTGATTTATGTCAGTTTAAAATATTTAATACTTTTAATACTAGATACTTACTGTAAACGTGTAAAGGGCCTTTGGCCGTTCTGTTTGTAATTTTTTTTTTAAAAGCTTACTAGCAATGTGGGTCGCGCATTAGTGTCTAGTATTCTTGTTAACCCCTCGTGCTAAGCTAAAAGCTTGTGTTACGAGTGGGTTCACGTCGGTAGTGCAATGGGTGGGTTTCGAACCAGCAACCACATGATCGCAAGACGCCCTAGCCATTAGGCATTAGGCTATCGCCGCTTAATGGTTGCCTTATCAGGTTTTTCTATAAAATTCTCAGTAGCAGCTTGGGGTTTGGTTTTGTAGTCGGTTAATAGCTAGCTAGCTATAGGCTCGCTTCCTCTACCCCGAAACTAAACAAGCATACCCTCAAAGTCTGGCTGTACATACCATCACATCACTAAACCTTCGGGAATAACAGGCATGAATATGATATGTTTATGTTTACCGACTATAATAATGATTATGTCAACACATGTGACTGATGAACTCACCTTTATACATATAATAGTATTATATTATCTGAGAATGCCCATTGTCATTATTAGTTTAAGAATCCCATATCCAACATCGATTGTGGAATTTAAGTTACAGCAACAACATTATCTGCGCAAGACCCAAAATGGCCCCTATCAAACAAGGACAAGGCAAAGCGTAATTAATGCCATAGTGCTGGTTTTCAGATAGAATAGAAGAAGGAAGAAGTACTAATAGCACTCAACCACGGCTTTATGAAAATTAATACCGATCACATATTTACACGGCACCACAATAATTACCAACATGCTTTGGGGCGATTTCGATCAGCCAGTTTTGCAACCGCATTCATCTACCTAATCTCAAGCGCCGCTGGTGGGCGTAAGATCCTAGGTTCGATGAAGTGTTATTGGGATTTCTGTAAGTTATTCATCATCATCATTATCAGCCTATATTAGACCACTGCTGGACGTAGACTGAAGTTTGAATTCCAGTAGACAGTTCTTACACACATCAAAAAACGTTTGCGATCACTAGCAGCTGATATATTTTTTTAAATTGAACTTTATCAAGAAAAAATCTTTGTTGTGTGTTTTCTTTAAATAGAAATACCCTGTTTGAAATTAAAAAATAAAACTACTTTTTATTTTTTATGAAAAACATTAATTATAATAAATCGTAATGTAAATTGTAAAAGATTTCGATTTTTGAAAATGATCGCAAACTTTTTTTGATGTGTGTAGTTGCACTTTTTACCGTGTTTTAAGTTCAAACTTAGTGGTACAGCCTATGTCCATATTTAGGTACTCAGGATGTTTCCTTACAACGCAAGTTATGTCTATGTTCGATTAGAACATGAACTTTAGAAATGTCCCTTTACACCTCCAAGGCATTGCAAGTTGCAACCGTTACCTATCTTATTAATTTAAAAAAGGTTCAATCAGAAAATTAACCGTATCTAGAAAATTAACTTACCTACATAGTAGGTATGTAGGTAAGTTAATTTTCTAGATACGGTTAATTTTCTAGATACGGTTAGCAATAACAAACTATATGTACTAAGTCTATGTATAATCGATAAAGTATTGTGAGAACTCGGTAGTTTTCTCAAGTGTATTTTGCGTTCAATATTTACTTTAGACAAAGGTGTAAAGAAAGCCTTCTGTGGAAGCGCAAACCGTGAAATTGTGTTGCTGCTTGTTTCCCCTTAGTAAATTCTTAGTTTATGGATGATTTGTTGGTAGTGAAATGCAAACAAACGTCCGATGCCTGTTCCTATTTTCTTTAAGCGAGGATTTCTCCGTAAGTAGTTTTTGTGAAAGTAATTATTTCATACTTCAGTCAAACGACATGATTTTCGTTTTCGACAGGCAGGGCAGGTTAAGCCATATAGAGATACGAGTATAGAGGATGGTCCCAAGGCGATGAGTCTCCTCTTTAGAGTTTCCAGTTTTCTACATTTGTCACATCGCTTTTTCCGTCTCGGGCTCCGTGGCATTTTGTTAGCGGGACCCCTAAGCACGCATAGCCTGCTGCGTGCCTTAGAATTGGCCATCAGAACGTGTTAAACCAACAAAAAAAAGACAACCGGCAGGCACAATATACTTTTTAGAAAGCCTAGCACCTCTTTTTAACATTATGATGTCATTGGTCTAGCAATAAGACCGCATCATCACGTCGGCTAATATCGATCAACCCGGTAAAAACTTAAGAAAGGAAAGCCCGCTGAAGTGTCGATAAATACCTCTACCGAATATGGGAACTTGCCTCCGTAATAAATTGAAGACGAGACGTAATAAAAAGTAGGTACAGTCACTAGCTATGTATACAACTTTCAAGCGAAATTCAAAACCGATTTTCTCAAGTATCGATTGAAATTGTATGGTAATACGAATAGATTTCCGAACTAATGATATAATATTATTCATGGCACGAAAGAAATGCTTTCGAAATGTAGTAATTGATACAATTATTTATGCGACTGTACTTATAAGTAAAGTTATAAAACACAGGTGAAGTAAAACAACAATATGTTCATTCATGTATAATTTATTTCCATTTGCGACTGGGTATTGAACAAATCTCACTTAAAACGATACAATTGTATGACCTAAGTCCACACACTGTTTCACTTCTACGGACACACCACAATGCTTCATAGCACAGAGTAGTAAGTAAATGGAGTACCTATTCATCTATCAGGTGAAAACCTTTTTTTTTTATTGTGCTTGCGAATTTTAACTCTTCAGGTTCAAATGTTTTTATTTCTTAAATGCTTTTATGAAATGTTTTGATTCATGAAACTTCCAAAATGTTAAAGCTATGGAGAAGAATCCAGCCAAAAAATCCATGAAAACCCTTTTGAAATACATAGCTTAGATACTGTAATACTCAAGCGGGTTGATTTTTCAACGGTTCTTCTTGTATTTTCCTTGTGTCAATTGAGTCTCTCAAATCAATTGCTGCCGTAAGTGGCAATTTAAATGATTCTGACACATTATACTCCATATATTTACTACTCCGTGGCTCGCAGCCACACGTGAGGGCACGGACGCATCTCATTGCTCGTTATGAATGCGTTCTAAAAAAAAAGTTGTAATCCTGTCTCTTGCTTTTAAGTATTATAACTACTTGGGTCCCTTTCTTTGACACATAGTTTGTAGAAAATAAAAGCACACTGGATTCATAATCAGCTTTAAGCTAGATTAGTCCGCACCATCGTACATTTATAAAATGCAGTGTATATTAAGACAGAGGCGCTGACGCCTCAGAAATCCACGGAAACAACATTTCATATCATATTCTCGTACAAAACCGTGATGAGTGATTAAATACATGTAATGCACACAAATCGCTTAATATATAACTAATTTCATTATTGGAGCAAACAGAACAATCTAACAATTTGTGCTTACACTGTGTCTGTAGTAGAAAAACAGTATAATACACACACAAACTTATAGCCTTTCACATATCACATAAAGTTTAGGTACAATAATAAATACATTATACTCTCGCGTCCGTTACTACTGGGGCCATTGCTAAAGTAGAGAGAAGCCGCTCTTTTGTAAAAAAAAATGAATATAAATTAAGAACAAAGTTAACTATAAATATTTAAATTCTTCAGCATGGAAAGGCGGCCAATGTTTGATTTGAGATTTAATTGTAAGTTCCATTTGAGTGGCTTGTTCGTTTTTGGTTACGAAAATTATAATAATTTTAATCTAAATCTACACTAGTATTATAAAGAGGAAAGATGCGATAGTTTGTAGAACTGCTTGTAATGGATAAATTCAAAAACTACTCAAAAATTATTTTACCTACGGAAAACTACATTATTCCGGAGTAATAAGTTAAACAATGTGAAAAATATAACGAAAAATGGTTAAAATAGAAATTAACCTATTTTGTAGACCAATGGAAAACTCATACATAGTTCTCAACCCATCAAGGTCGAGTTTGTATCCCGAGGCCTTATTTCATGAAGTATGGAAAATTCAGGACAGGCAAACTCCAGCCTGGGAGAACACAGTGAAATATGTGTTGAATAGAGTCCGAAATAAGCCACAGATTTTAGGTTTTCATTATAGATTTGATGAATGTGAGAATGTTCCCAATTTATTATGTTCATTCTTAATACATATCACTTCTCAAGTGAATCCAATCCACCCTAACAAAACAGGTTCCCGAAATAAATAAAAAATATAAATGTAATATGATGAAAATCTCTTACATGAGATCAGTTTCACTAGTCTACCTAATAAATAGTGCAGAAATGTAACAAAAATTGATGAACTAAATGCAACGATTTTAAAAAATGGACAGAGTCAACTTTTCGCGGTTCCACATACAAAAAACAAACAAGCCACACAGCCATTTAAATAAATTATTAAACTAATAAGTTACTATACTCCAAATGGTAATTATAACTCGGAATGTTCATCTTGGCCGTCAGAAAGCTGCAGTGGAGGTTCTGTGGTCTCACTTTCTTTCTCTTCTACTGGTTCTTCACCTTGTGTTTCTTCTACTTTCTCCTCTTTTTCTGCTGTCACCGTCTCCTCTGGTTCAATTTTGTTATCACTTTCTTCAGTTTTATTATCAGCCTCCTTCTTAACTGGCTTCTTCGGACGCCATATCTTCATCTTATTTAACAGATACTTCATCTCTCTATCCAAATTCGCCATTTTCTCTCTAATGCTTTCGACTGTGAGTTTAATTTCTTCATTCTTTTTAAGTGCTTTTTGTTCTTTAATGGAAGTGCTGAGCCAAGTACTTGTCTCATCAATTTTTTTCTCTAAGAGATTAATTTCGACGTCAGTGAACACGTCTTTATCAGGGTTAGCGTCTTTAGTAAAGTTCTGCGCCATTTTAAGGAATTCCCTTGAGCTATTCAACATACTGCGGAGGGAGGCGATCGCATCAGGCCTCTCCCTGTGCTCCCAGTGTTTATAAAATATAGAGTTAGTCTTTTCTTTCAGAGCAGCTAATTTAGCTTCGAACAATTCTGTGGCTGCCTCATATCCATCTTCGTATAGCCATTCAGATGTTTCGCTGCACAGTTTCTTTATTTCTTCAATCTCTTCTTGAGTTCCACACTCTGCGTATTCTTCCATGTCGACTTTCATTTGAGCGTCAACTACGAAAGCCTCCAGGTTATTGAGGGCAGTTTCTCTCTGGATGCGTTTTCTATCAATTTCATTCAACTCTGCAATTTTCGCTTTCGAGGTCTTGTACTGTTCTGGAGAGAGAGGCTGCAAATTAAGAAGTTGTTCCTCAGTTTTTATGGGTTCCTTCATTACAACGGTCTTAGGTTTGGGCTTGGTTTCTGGTTCAGTAGCATTCTGTTTCTCACTCTCTGTCTGGTTAACTTTCTTTGTGTCATTTTTCGCTTCTTCTTCTACGGGTTTCTCTTCAAGTTTTTCTTCAACCTTCTCTGGGGTTTCAGAATCTGATCCAAAGAGTTTACTTATAGTGCTTCCTATCTTAGATAATGTGCTATCTTTGTCTTCGTCCTCTTCGACAATCTTTTCGGCAACAAATTCAACATTGACAAGGTTTAGTAAGCCAGAATCATCCAAATTGAAATGTGCTTTGATGCCTTTGTGTTCAACATTTTCGCCGGTATGTTTATTTAGGGCTGCGCCGACACCGCTTAGTACGACTTGGCTAAGGTTCAAGGTACCAACATACTGGAGCTCGTTAGAAGGAATGTGGTCTAACTCGGCATAGTTGACGTGGAAATCGAAGTCATCAGTGTGTTTATTGAAAGTGATTACCTTCTTTTGTGGGTAAGGATTCATGGGGCCAAAGAGCGTTCTCCTGATCTGAAACAAGAATATCGCATAGATTTATTTTGAGTTTGTGGTAATCTTAGGCAACAGAAACAAAAAAATATACATAATTATATAAAACAATGTTAAAATAAGTAAATATGTATATAAACATGTAACGTATTATCATAAAAGGCTTTATTTTATTCTTTGCTAATAAAAGTCCAAGTAAAGAATAATGGATCCGCAAATGTCCTCTCAAGTTGTGAGCCATAACTTCGCAATATTGGTACCTACTATACCTACTGATTTAATTTAACCAATTAAGACCGCAAATAAACAATTATGTCTAAGAAACAAAAGTTGATCAGTAAGTAAACTTACCAGTTTGTCGTTACCATCGACGTGTCTCGTGAAGGTGACTTGTATGGGCAACAGGACCGCATCTCGCACGTTCAGCGCTGCCACCTTGTAGCCAGTTGCGAGGGAAGCCGCCCTGACAATGTTCAACAATCAGTTAGCTCGCTTTTATAATAATGAATTTCAATCAACACATATTGAGAGAAACAATAATAAATCAATCACAAATTTGAATTTGATGTAGTGTGTATTTGTACAAATATTTATGATTAGCTCCAATATTGCGTAAAATACTAACTGTAGCTATTACTTCAACTATTCCATATTCTCTAATGAATAAATTGTATAAAAACATCATTGCGACAGTCCGTTTTATCTTAGACAAAAATCTATGAGAAGAATGTAACATTTTAGGTTATATGTATAAATAATTGAACTTATTATATGTGATCAAAAATTACAGTGTCAATGATCTATGTTCATGCAATCACAGTAAAGTTAAAAGTTTTAGATGGCTACTATTCTATAATTTTAAGATTGTAAGAGTACAGCGCACGCAATCAAGTCACTTGGAGAAGAGCGAGAGACTCGAGAGTGTGGAGACGGGCGGGAAAACAACAACGGCGCGGCGGCTGTGCGCGCTGTGATTGGTGGCCACGAAACATGGTCGGAGAAGTGCATTCGGAAATATTGCACCGGTCGCTAAAGGGTTGTGCGCGCTACAAGATGGAATAAAATACAGTATGATTGTGTACCTGTAGACGGCGCCCATGGTGGCGGCCTCGTCGGCGTTGATGGAGCGCGCCGGGTCGTGGCCCACGGCCTGAGTGAGCGCGGCCAGCGCGGCCGGCACGCGCGACGCGCCGCCCGCCACCACGAGGCGCGCGCCCGAGCCCGCGCCGCCCGCAGCAGCGATGGCGCGCTGCACCACGCCCGACACGCGCGGCCACAGGTCCGAGCACAGCTCCTCGAACTCGGCTCGCGTTACCTAACAACGTTTATTTCTTTTTTTATGGGATAGGGGAGCAAACGAGCAGACGGATCACCTGATGGTAAGCGATAACGGCCCATGGACACCCGCATCACCAGAGGAGTCACAAGTTCGTTGCCCGCCTTCTAAATGGGTTTGGGCCTCCGCACAGATAATAGAATAGTAGTAGGATGAGGCATCTGGCCTCATCCCATACAAAGAAATGGGACCTTCCTATCGGGCGAGATTCTTCGGGCAGAATTTTTTTTCTTTTGTCGGGGATAGATGTCGCATGCAGAAAGCGCGTTGCACGCGACATCTATCGCCTCGGGTTGTATATCAAGTGTTTACTATATGCATGCAACCAATAGATGGCGCTGGTGAGTAGGCAAAGGGGCGGGACGTGGGTACCTACAGTTGCTACTTGTTTGTTATTATTAAGGTCACTCACCCGAACCTACCTCCTACTCGGTAGCGCGTAGGTACTTATTTAATACATTTTATTTTTTAACTACCTATCTACTTACGCTTATTTTATCCTCGTTTTTTTATGGGATGGGGGAGCAAACGATCAGTCGGATTACCTGATGGCAAGCGATAACCGCCGCCCATGGACACCCGCAACACCAGAGGGGAGTCACAAGTGCGTTGCCCGCCTTTTAAAAGGGTTTGAGCCTACGGGAACCTCACTCACTCGGCGAAACACAACGCAAGCGTTGTTTCACGCCGGTTTTCTGTGATGCCGTGGTATCACTCCGGTCGAGCCGGTCCATTCGTGCCGAAGCATGGCTCTCCCACGATAAAAATTACGTTTTATTAGTTTTTTTTTTTTTATGAGATAAGGGGGCAAACGAGCAAACGGATCACCTGATGGTAAGCGATAACCGCCGCCCATGGGCACCCGCAACACCAGAGGAGTCGCAAGTGCGTTGCCCGCCTTTTAAAAGGGTTTGGGCCTCCGGTAACCTCCTTCACTCGGCGAAACAACGCAAGCGTTGTTTCACGCCGGTTTTCTGTGATGCCGTGGTATCACTCCGGTCGAGCCGGTCCATTCGTGCCGAAGCATGGCTCTCCCACGATAAAAATTACGTTTTATTAGTATTGAATTTGTAAACAACGGCGAGGAATGATTGTATACTTTCCATTGTCTTTTTACAGTGTTAAGTTGATTATAATGCACTTGCATTAACTGTTGACTCCTGAAATAAGTATTCAAGCATGTCTTGTTTTCGATTTTCCATTGTATATGGAGCATACGGAATTTAATGTATTGACTGTAGTTAACAGTACTCTCACTTTTGGTGGTTCTTACAACAGCAAAAAATATTCGAAATCCAAATATAAGAAATGTTATTTATTTTATCTACCTGCTACATATTTATGTATCTCCCTTAGAGTGGCGCTCGCGATAATAAGCTCTTGGACTAAACCTTAATCAGTATTCAACAAATTCAATAGTTTTATGTGGGCATTTGTTATAGGATATTTCGATCATTCCACGTCCAAAATGCAAAAGATAAGCACACACAGTTTTTTCTTGCACTATTGTTTGTTTCTGGTTGCCACAAAAACAGAGTGAGTGAACAAAATAAATGTCTGGAATGTCTTGATTACTACATCTTTACACAAAATTACTACATTTTTACGCGCGGTGTAATAGTTACACATAACATCCTGATATACCATACTGCATTTTTCTAGGACGTGAAATGAAAATCATTATGTAGATATGTGTTTGTCGTATGTATAATCGTTTTTATGAGTTAGCTGAACCATATTTGATGAAGATAATATAATATTCAATATTAATTCAAGACAAGATCAATAGATTTTGTAATTTGTTACTTTATTTAAGAGCATCATTGGTGTCAGTACCTACATTTTTTTAAAAATCTTAAACATGAATTATTTATTCTAAATGGTTTTACTCACCAGCTGTTTGAAATCCTTGTCATCAAGCAAGCTCTCTATCTGTGCATAAAACTCAGTGTTCGCGGACAATATGATCTTCAGCCTCTCTGCTTCTAAGAGCAGCTTCTCCATAGCGCGAGGGGAAGCTCTGACATCACCGCCACCATTCGCTTCCCAAGACTTGATCAGATGTTCGCGTAAACGAAGCGTCATCTCGTGGCCACCCAAAGTTCTGGGCACAAAACATAACTTATTCTTATTTATTTTTTATACTATTTACTAATAACGGAGAAAGTGCCGAAAATATAAAATATTCGAAACTAAATGACATTGGATGGTTTCATAGATGTGTAGCTGGAAGAATAACTTAAAGTCTGGTTCATATTGTATTTTGATATGCCATCTAGAAGCCGAGACAGGATAGGATAGATAGTGTAACTGCGAGCAGGGGCAACATGTGATTTAAAACCTCTACTAGTGGCCTAAAAACCTTTATTGTATCTTGTGCTTATACTTCAGGCTCCTGAACAACCACATAGAAAATGCTTTTAGTAAAGAATTTAATTTACAAGCAAGCAAATATAAGTTATTAATATTCAAATTAGGGGCTTATATAATGAATAAGGCTCAAATGTACCTGTCAAATCCAACGCCCAACACCTGCAGCTGAGGCACAGTCTCGACGTAACCCTTGTCCTTTATCTTGACAGTCTTGTATTCAACCAGGGCCGCCTTAGTAGAAGCGGCACCCATATCGAAGAACAAGGCATACCAGGCGGTCTCGTTGATTTCCTTATAAAAAATATTAGTTGTGCAACATTCGTATAATCGTAATTAAACACTAAGTTAATCCTGCCCTTTTAATCTAAATAATCCAATATCAGATAGGCTTTCTTTTGTTTATGTCGGCGAACGAGCCGCCAGTAGTCATTGCCTCCCACTGGTGACACCAGAGGAGTTGATGATATGTTGCCAAGACGTAACGTAACGTAAGTTTCAGCAACCAAGGACTGGCTCTTGGGCAAAATTCGAAACACACCAAGGTCCGAATACAGGATGGTGGCTACTCAGTCAGAAGCGAAGTTCTAAGGGGCAAGTGAGCTATTTTCTTACCTCTTTGCACAGAATACTGTGCTGTCATTGTATTATATTCAGCCAAATTATACTAATATTGTTATATACAATTTCACATTCAAGATTGAATTTTGTTTTTTATCAGAGGGAAACTATATTTTTTGTAAACCTTAAAGGTCTGGAGTACTTTTACACATGAATGGGGTAACTGCAGCCACCTCCACCTACCCATCATTCCTACTAGAATTACTATCAAAACCAACCTTCCTTCTAAATATGCCATAGTTGATGGCAATAGCAGTATAGTCATTTATAAGTTGCAGCACATTCAAGCCGGCGAGAGCAGCAGCGTCCTTCAGCGCACGGCGCTCAGCCTGATTGAAGTATCCAGGTACTGTGATCACACACTCTGTGATTGTTTGACCTGAGGAAGACAACCAATATTAATTTGTTAATTTTTTTAGAGACTTTCTTTAGTCTCTGAATACAATTTATTTCCTAGTACCTATAGATACCATGCCAATATCAATAAAAACGGCGGTAGCACAATGGCTAGGGTGTAGGATTTGCGATCATGTGGTTGCTGGTTCGAAACTCACCCATTGTACTACCGACGTGAACCCACTCGTAACACAGGCATTGATTAGCTTAGCACGAGGCGTTAACAAGAATACTAGTGTGCGACCCACATTGCTAGTAAGCTTTAAAAACATAAATAAAAAATTATCATAATTTAATACCAACTGCTTCGTTCGCCTAGTGGTCCTAAGCGCGACTGCAACTGCTGGGCATTGTGCCCAGTGAATTGCAATAGGCTAGCCCCCTTTTATATTTATATGGGACCAGTGGCGGCTCGTGAAATTTTTTCTTGGGTGTTCACAAAAAAATATGGCCCTTAAAAATATACTTCAACTTGCTAATCTGTGCGCTATACTGGTATCTTTGATTCGTTCATTAAATTTTCTAATAGATTTTCGATAGGTACCCGGAATCTAGTACCTACCTACTGTACCTACGAATACCTTGGCGCTCGATAGATGCCAATGCACTTCACATAACATAGGTATTATCAAGAATTATGAAATCGAGACAGCGCATGTATCTTCACTTTCATTGAAAGTGAAATATAAAATAAAAGAATATAATAAATATTATTATAGAAGGATAAGGGAAAGTAATAACATAATAGATATTTTAAATATTTTACATTTATATACACTAATTACTATAGATTAATAAATGAAAACTTAAGGAAATAAGAATTAAAGAGCTCCTCCTCTCTCCTACTTAGTTATTAATGTTGCTGTGCCCGACAGGGTCCATAATTGTTTCTTACTACTATACTTAACACCTGTATTACATTATGGATTGCAAATAAAAATATGAATATGAATATGAAAGGTGCGCTAAATCATCAACACCCGTTTTAATCCATGCAGACTCACCTCCACCGCCGCCGGAACCAAACACAAGTCACGGGAAACAAAACAATTTGTTGGTTTTTTCAAAACTACACAACCACGGGGTTTTGATATATTGTTCAGGTTTAAAAACACGAGTGAAAAGATAAGTAGGTAAGTGTACCTACTTATCTTTTCACTCGTGTTTTTAAACCTGAACTGAAAAGTACCTATTTAAAATAAAATGGATCAATGCAGTGGCATTGATCCATTTTATTTTAAATACTTTTTATTTTTACACAAATATTGCCCAACGATGTTATTCATATTCATTCATACAAGTGAATTCGTAGTCGTACTGACGTTTATTTGTTGACATCAAACCGGCAACAACGCACGATGTCGTCGTGGCGCCGGCGGTGGCGGCCCGCGCTCTATCGTGGTTTGGCAACATCGCGCAAGAGCGCCAGATTTGCCTAATTTCTAATACAAATCTTCCGTTTCACGCGCCGAGCGGGCTTTCCGTTTCGCACTCATCTGTCAACCTTGTTTTCATATGAGCGATTGAGCGCCGACTACCGGCGCACCGCGCTATCCACTCAGTACCTACATCTTGACGCCAAATTTTGTACCTATTCTGCTTTCTACTGCGTCGGCTTCAGAGCGTAATTAGTAAATCGATGCGTAATTTCTTACGTAAATTAATAATTCCAACAAAATGTGTTTTTACCAACATATAAAATTAGATAAAAAAAATACATTTTGATGAGTAAATTTTTTGGGAGTGCAGCGCTCCAGCGCTCCTTAGGACGAGCCGCCTCTGTATGGGACTAAAACATACTGGCGAACTGTGGGTGTACATCTATACTAATATATAAAGCTGAAGAGTTTGTTTGTTTGTTTATTTGTTTACTTGAACGCGCTAATCTCAGGAACTACTGGTCCGATTTGAAAAATTCTTTCAGTGTTAGATAGCCCATTTATTGAGGAAGGCTATAGGCTATATATCATCACGCTACGCGGACGAAGTCGCGGGCAGAAGCTAGTTAATACATACACCCACAGTTCGCCAGTTAGGTTAAGTAAGTAAGGTTAGGCTGAGGCATACTAATTATAGTATTCCTCCGCCTAACCTTTTGGTGAATACAGGCGAGGCGATGTTATATGTAGATACCTATTATCATTGGTGAAAACTTATTAAAATTGGGGGTCAAAAGATGTGACTATATCAAAGGCATAAACATCGAAACTGTTTTGAACATTAATGTCCTAATTAAACCAAATTCAAAAGTTCCTCAATCACAATCTACTAAAATCAATTGTTTATCTCCTTCCATTCATCTAAACATAATAATGTAGTCAGAAACAACTTGTGTACTGCCGAAAGAGAATGTTCTTGTGAGAGATTGCTCTCTGCATTACACAAACTCTGAAACTTTCACTCTTGTATTAACAAACCGCTAAACGTAAAGAAAAAATAACAATAATTGTGTTTTACGGCTCAACTGAGGCCTATCTAAAGCTATAAAATTAATTGGTTGAATATTGAAAAATATAAGATAATATTTAAACATGGAAATCAATCTTACCATGGCTAATTTCAGCAAAATCTTTAGCCTTCGCCAAGAGTTGTGCCACCAGTTCTTCAGGTGTGAATGTTGTCTTTTCATCATGTATGAACATGGGAGTGCCCCTGTCTGTGGCAACCATATCATAGTATGGATAGCGTGCTCTGAAAGTGTGCAATAATGTTTATTTATAATTATATCTATACTAATATATAAAGCTGAAGAGTTTGTTTGTTTGTTTGTTTGTTTGTTTGTTTGTTTGCTTGAACGCGCTAATCTCAGGAACTACTGGTTCGATTTGAAAAATTCTTTCAGTGTTAGATAGCTCATTTATCGAGGAAGGCTATAGGCTATATATCATCACGCTAAGACCAATAGGAGCGGAGCATCAATGAAGAATGTTTTAAAATCGGGGTTTTTTCCTTTTGAGAGCTTCCGATGCGTGCGCTGCGTAAACGCTTAAAGTGTCGCAAAAATCATATATGACAGAATTGTTCCTCTTTAAAAGTTCTAAAAGAAAGTCCGCGACAGCATATGTCTATCTTTTAAAATTGGCTCACTATAACCTTTTTTATGCTAACTTTGTTCTAAAATTCCAAATGCATTATTTGCGTAGTTGTTTTTATAAACATGATATTAATCCTTATCCAAATAAATACTTCATCAGCCTTTAGAGCTTTTGTTTTGTATCCGTGCGGACCGAGCTTGGGTCCGCTCGGACCCAACAAACGCTCTAAAGACATATCCTCATTTAGCGTTCTTTTATTATTCCTGTTCCCGTGACATATTTTACTAAAGTTCCGCTCGGATACTTAATACTCAATTATCAACAAACAATATTGGCTATATCTTGAAGTGAGCTTCAATCAAAACATACTACAAGCCGCTGAAGGGGATCATCATCTTCTTACCACCTGTCAAGTGCCACCTGCCAAGTTTGCTTGAACGCGATAATCTCAGGAACTATTGGTCCGATTAGAAAAAATCTTTCGGTGTTAGATAGTCCATTTATTGAGGAAGGCTATAGGCTACCGTCCCGCTAAGACTAAGTAACTATTCCACGCGGACGAAGTCGCGGGCGGAAGCTAGTTATATATAAATGCTGTGTGCATAGCAGAATACTGGGTAAGTCTAATTTAATATGTTTAATGATGATTTCATTCATTTGGCTCTTCTCTTTCCATTTGCTATAGATTTGATAAGAAGAAGACTTAGTGCCACTTGCACCAACTTCTTAAATGTGTTTAAATTGTATTTAAACACAAAATTTCTATGAAAAATTGTGTTTAAATATGATATAAATACATTTAAGAATTTGGTGCAAGTGGGCCTTAATTAATCATACATTCACAGAACCAATATTGTTATGGTCATTTTTTGGATAACTTAGTATGATGTAGATATTGGGCATAAGTGCAAATACCAAAATTCCATAAATAAACTTTATATTTATAATATGAAATATAAAGTTTATTTATGGAATTTTCATGCTCATATATTTCATCACAACTTCCTTGAAAATTAACACAGAATAAAATTAAAAAGCACAATGTAGATACATTGTTATCCAATTCCATTAATCAAAATGAAAACCTTAACTCGCAATTATGTGATGGGGATTAGACTTGCATTGGGTGTAAAATGACTTGGTGGCTTTAAGCTTTTTACTGCTTTAATAAAATAGAAAAAGCATGCCCTCAGCGCCAAACTCTGAATTTCTGTAGAAATTATCTGTTACCCAGTCACGACCATGGTGTGCTAGGCACATTTTGGTTTATACAGATTTCAGTTAAAAGGTTAACTATGTTCACATTAAATAGAGATTTACAACATACCTATTTGTAAGTACCATATTTTTTTATTTCCTTTTCTATTTCAAGGAAATAACTTGAACCAAAATGGTGGATGCAAAATGTACTAAAAAACAACTACTAGTACCTAGTAGTTTTTTAGTACATTTTGCACACAAATGCACTGCGCAAACTTTACCCCTCTGTAAGTTTTGGGTCAAGTTATTTTGCGCGAACTATACTATTGACAATTTATCAATTCTATAATGATAATGAACCTTTCATGTTATACTAATTTTAAATAATGAAATCCAATCAAAAGAATGTGCCCAAGTTATATGGTGTAGAAAAAAAATAGCTTCACAACATTATATAGCATGCTATGCACGTCACTGACCTGTAAGCTTGAACCAATGGGTGATCAAATGGTTTGCCTAGCAGATCCAACAAATATTTGTATGAGTTTTTCGGAAATCTGACGCCGACAGTGACCGCGTCTTCCCCGAATGTCCTAACACCGTCTCTAAACGCCACAACAGCTGGCGTCTTCCTCTTAGACTCCTTATTCAGCACTATCTCCATCGGAACACCAGGAGACACGATGCCGACCTTCATCCATTCTGAACCCAAATCAATGGATATTACCGCCGCGGCTTCAGTTTGTTGACTTAAAAGTAATGGTACCAGTAACACACTCAACACCCCGAACATTTTCTGTAAAGTAAAAATTATACAATACGGTAAATCTCGAAACTACTAACAACACATCAGTGATTCCGCAAAATAGGTTGACGCAGCAAACGCGTTTTGTGAGAAAGTATGCACTTACGATATTTAAAATCATTTTCTTTCAAAAACCTAACATCTAGAATAATTATTTAATATTATAACTACGCTTCACCGTGTAGAATAATTAAAATCTTTTAACTTATATTTCACTACAGTGAGCCAGCTACTTTAGTCCACGTCAAGTTTAACGTGTTTTCTTCTTTTTGGTTAATGGCATTGTTGCCAGATTATTCAGCCACGTTACAAGTGATAGTGAATATTTATTTGTAAAATGGTACTAACAATGGAAATTCAATTTGTAAAAACGAATTGGTATATACGTAATTTCATGTGTTGATAATGATACGTAATTTGATATTTCTACCAAGGGAAAACTACAGTAGTTAACTAATTGATTTAGGCCACAGAACATATATATCCTAACATTTCCTCGAAGGTGCCTCTCTATTCTCTATTGTAATCGGAAACGGAAAATGAGCCAGAGACATTTCGGATCATATGTTTATTTATTTTTATACTTGGTTCTCTATAGTTTATGCTTTGTCATAGACTAGAGCAAATTGTAATGTTGGGGTGTTGAGGAAGGTGTTGGTGTTTGTTGAGTTGAGTGTTGATCAAGTACGGAGGTCGCGGAATGCTGTTTATTTATTGTTATTAATCTATAATTAGTGCGTTTAACAAACAATATACTATCAAGGTAAGTTCTTTGAACCAAAATCGACTGTTCTTGCATTTTTCATCGCAAAACCAGCTAGCTTTATGATTAGTATGATGATACAAATGATATTTAGATCTAATTTATTACGCATTATGGATTTTGCACCCTGACGAACACAATATCGGAGCTCAGCGATGTTCACGTAAGTTGTACAGCGTGAAGTATCGTTTACATGTGGTTCTAAAAATGTGACTAGACGCATGTATAACGTCGGGACGCACTGGTGGCGCTCCTTCTAAATATGGAACGGGTGTAAGTCAACGTTTGTGTTGTCCTTGGCGTCATGTCATCGGCGGTCCCTAAGATTATGTAAGAGCCCTTGAAGGTGCGCGTCAGCACGTGCACACGAAGCTGCACGCGGCGGTTCCACGTCGGAAGCACGACGTAGGACGCACAGGCACGACGCAATCGCGCACGCGGTCGCCGCGCTGGCCGTACACCAGTTTCCTAGCAACACGTTGTTGATGCCACTGCTGACCCAATGAATACAATAACACATGGTTACTAGATGTTACATCACACCTCAATTGCATCGCGACCGTATTTTCTCTGCTTACGTTGCTAGGGTGTCTATTAGCCATAACATAATTGCCAATGCAGATTGGAAGTGTTTCTTTATTCTAGTTCATTTTTGGAGTCTCTGAGTGAATACCCCATTGTATTTTATTACACGAATTTTGTTTTAACTGCCCTTGGTAAGTACCTTCCTAAATTAACTATTGTTTATAATAAAGTTTTACTTGTAACAAATCTTGTGGTGCATAGAATGTTAAACCTGGTATTGTAGTCTATAAATAGTCTCTAGTAGACCTTTGTGTGACCTAGATATCAGTTCACACTTCCTGTAGGATTTCTAATTTTAAGTGTCACCCAGAGACAGTGCTCTAGTTTTAAATGAGTATGCAGTAGCATTTTTAGCTTTCACACACTATTGGAAATAAAATATAATAGAGCACCATTTATAAATTTATTATTATTGATAATAAACTTACTCTCAATTAAATACATAAAAACACCTATAAGTACTATTATGTTATTGAACCATGTTTCCAGTCCAATATGAAAGGGCAAAGACCTTTGAAAATTATTAGAAACCTCACCCTATTTATGTCTAGACTGATGCTATGTTATATTATATCATATACAATTTACATATTTAAAGCTGTTTCAAGGCTACTTAATCTTTTACCAAATGATAAAAAAAATATTGTTGGTAAGATAGCATACCTTGAAGATACTTCTTATCTTAGTTTTACACAATCTATATAAATGTACAATATAACAGCAGCATTCTACATAATTACTGAACTTTGTAGGATTAGGGAAAATAAAAAAATTGTAACACTAGTATTTAATAAAAATAAAATAGTTCTAAAATTCTTCATTTTGTTATCTTTATTTACAGATTAAATATTTTCAAATGGGCAATAAATTAAAATCAATTAAGTGGCCTAACTTATTTAGAATGCAATAAACTTAGGTCTGATCTTTGTGATAACAGAATCAAAACAAATAAATAACAACATTGAATAGTGAGGTCATCACTTCCTCATTGGATAGAACGAACTGTAAGAAGTTGCATACCTATATGGTTGTTTGTTTATTTACACACCAACTGAACCTTGTAGATAATTATGTGATTGATTGATAACATTGCTTAAGGCCACTTCTATTTCTATAGCTTCATGAGTGAATATCCCAATTTCTTTTACAAAAATTATAGTCTAGTTTATTTTTAAACTACATTATTTTATACCACTCCTACTCCTTAGATAAATAAAAATGTTAAGCTAGCAATTTTTTGTTTGAATGCTGTTTTAGCCACACCTACATCAGTTTTTCTATAATAATATTTTTATTCCATGTATCCAAGACTTTCCTGTTATAGTGTATTGATTCACATTAAAGGTTTGTCCTCATACTGGAACTATTCTCATAAACAAGATTGTTGACATCCTTGCCATAAAGATAACATGTACCTAGGTAGGTACCTACCCATATAACTACTTCTGATTTAGTGATAAAGACATCATTAAGCTTAGTAGCTTTGTGCCTGTTCTGTAAGAGTTGTTTGCGTCTCATACAGGGCCATAATAGGGCATTGTAAATAAATCTGTCGTTAGATAATCACTCTTGTTTGTCAGTCCGCGTCGCGGTGCGAGTTCAACTCGCTGATGACACGGGGACGCCCGCGAGTCCGCGACACGACGCAACCACGCCATTACATTTAGCTGTTTGTTACTATGCCAAGGTCACGCGATATTATGTGATTCTGTTGCTACTATACGCGATAAATTAAAGATAAAAATATATTTTCTTTTTGCGTTCCTACTCTACATTCTTATTACGTAAATTCACCTAGGTAGGTACCTACCCACTTAATGTTTAAAAATTATGTGTGATATCAAAGGGTTAGGTAGGTATACCTACTTCACTTACTCAAGCCTACTTTTCTAACGAAATCGTTTCAACCTATTGCATCTTACTAATCTTCTTATCTTAATTATCACAGCGCTAACAAAGCCAAAAATAAAGTACCTTAAATCGCGTGCTTAGATGCCAAATTCATTCCAAGTCTAATGACTAATAGACAAGAGATAATTTAAGCGGTTGCAACATCGCTTCCGAAGGTTCACTAGTCGGTAGCGAGCGAGCGCTATTATTTATTTAAGTATACAGTAGGTAGTTACCTACGTAGGTAACTACCTACTTGTAATATTTTATTACGCTGAATATACTAACAAAGCTGCCAGTCACTCTCACTAGATAAGTTAGCGCTGAACCGATACTTGTTACTTTTAAGGTGTTCCCTCACCGGTAGCATTCGCCTGTAAGTAATGTAAAGTTACAGAGTCGAGCATTACATCAATGATGGAGAACTGACTGAACATTACAGTGCGCAACCTGTATACGTTACAGGTTAACCGGAACCGAGCATTACAGTGCGGAACTTGATGAATTTAATGCTCAAAATCGAACTGAAATGTTACATTACAGGCAAATGCTCCCGGTGAGATAGCACCTTTACGTCATCTTAGGATCTTTGTTGATCGATCAATGATGACGTGTGCGGTGTGAACGCGGATGCTCTTTACGCAATAGGTAGACAGGGTACTTTTATGTACCTGCGCACAGTGCGCACATGATTTCCACGAGCTTTACAAGTGGGTTACCTACATAGGTAGATGAAATTCCACGAAAATCTGTATCATACAACTTAGTAAGAACTCATCCACGTCCCAAGTCCCACCTCCATTATCCTACTTACCTCCACGTGGAACGAAAGCAATTATTGTAATTAGAATTAATGTTTTCACAATCTTCAATCATCAGCCATACTGAAAAGTCCAAAGCACAACCAGGCAAAACTATCATTGTTTATCAGCAAGCAAAATGTTGCCAGTAAGCACCTACCTTTTACACGTCTCGAAGCGTCATAAAAATAAAAATCCTAAAAATGTCATCGATAAAAAAAACATCGGTGATAATTCGAAATACCAACATGAAATTATTTCTCTATCATAGCATAGTTTTCTTTTATTTTCTGACAAGAAACTTTCCCCTACCAGATGGCGCCAATGCGCGGCGAACGGGGCGGGTCTCCAGCGCGAGGCGCACGCGCATCTCTGCCGCTTCCGCGCCGGTTGATCCGCCAGATTGCGCGGCACGTAGCCTCCAGCGGCCGCTCGCTAAGACGTCTAGAGGTGTCTGGCAGGATCATTGACAACTTTGACGACATTGAGGATGTGTCTGACGAGTCCGATATGGAACAGCCACAACCTGCGTAAGTTTTATAAGTATATTTCACTTGTTATCTTTATTTGTTGCATTCTGTTTGATGTCCTTCGGCACTGTTGTAGGAGTGTTGGTTCTTTGGAATTGTAGTAAACATGTGGGGTGCAGTGCCCTACAAATCGCGATGTCTCGGGTGTTCCGGGTCAGACAGTAATTAACAACTTTTATGACTTTGTTGATGTGTGAATTGTATAGCAAATTGCAGATCAACGTTGTTCCTTTTATCCCCGCTCTAGCATAAGCACTTAACAATACATATTTAATTAGATAATTTCAACTAGACTGCCTACCTACCGTCTCCCACACCCTGTCCTTTGAAGTCAAAATCCTATCCCAAAATTAGGTAAATGGGCCAACCTTAAATCTAAGAAAAATATTAGATATGGTAAAAGATTCCCTACAAAAGTGGCTTTTCCAGAGAAGCAGTAAAACGCTAGTTTGGAAAGTACCGCGTTTTAATACTCCTCTCGCAGTTTTTTACACTGAACACTGATTTCCCTTTTACAGAGTACTCGTTTCATTTATCAACAGTTCATATTCAGTTTTTCAAGGCGCACTGCCTAGATCAAAATTGCATTGACCGTCTAATGACCTCTCATATAAGGTAGTGAAGGAAATAGCCACGGCGCCCACCACCTATTGATAAAGTAAGTATTCAATAAGAGCTCAGATGTGATGTGACAGATGTGTCAGTTTATATGTATAGCTAAAAAGACCTTCAGCCTCTTATCTTGAAAAGGTGCCTTAGCAACGTGGATATTATTCCTGTAGAAGAACATTTTCGAAATCACTAATTGACTAGCTACGTTCGTGAATATCCCTAGTTATGTGCAATCCTGACTAGAAAGGACGAAGTTCTTTGAGTATTTTTAGAACCTTTTATAATGTAGGAAAACCTTTCTTTCTTTCATTCTAAAATGAATGTAAGATATCCAATTATCAACAAAATCCAATGACAAAAATACCTCGTCTGCGAAAGACCTTGATTGTCCATGTTTTCAGTAGCTCTTAATAGCTGAATCTTGTAGCGAGAAATTATAAGTTTTGTTATATCGCAGTGATACATACCCAAAGTGGTCTATATCGACCCCCAGGGGCCGACTACGACCGACAAGGGGTCCATGAAAACATAAAAAAGGGGCTATGAGATGTAAATCGGTATGGACATCATGAATTTTCAAAAAATAAATATAAATAAGTCTATCCAAAACCAAATAAAATTGCGTGGTCGACAAGATTTAAAAGTTTGTGGACCTCTGTTATATCGCAAGTAAATGTTTAATAAAGTTACACTGACACATTCCACCTAGAACCAACTATTTGCATAAAGGAAGCCTGCGTCATGCAAAGGACATGGCGACTCCCAACCAATTTGGTAGCGCCCTGCAACGTAGTATGAATATCGTAATATGTTGGCAAACAATCTTGTATTAGTCACTTCCGAGAAAATTAATATACATATTTATTTTGTTTTCTTTGTTATCAAGCATGAGAGCTTTGTGAAGAAATAATTATGCATTTTCACTTTATCCAAAAAAATATCCCGATAATCTGGGACTGTAAACCTTTCGCCAAAAATGTTTTGTATAAAATAAAACAAAACACGTTAGGCTAAAAATATGGACAGTTCGGTGTTGTTAGCGTTTGAATAATTTATAATATTTAAGAGCACGTGTCCCAGTATTATCACGTGCGAATTCCGGATCTACACGTGCCTTGTGATGTTAAACAACAAGTTTTATTAACAATGAATTCTGTTTAACACTGACTTATTGTGATTGTGACCTACTTTAGTACATTTCTAGTATGACTGCCCAATGGATCCTTGATTTTGTGTGCATTTGCATTACCTACCTCATTTATCTTCCCAAATCCACTAGAAGTAGAGTAGGTTTCAGTTTGCTGCAATTTATCGAAAAAATATTTTGCGTTCGTATTATCAAATCAGTACCAACTGATTTCTGACACTTACGCGAATTTTAGACATTGAAATGAAATTACTTTTTATAGATTTTATCGCGTTATATTGATATTATCGGATGAACGTCGGAAATATAATTTCCGATAATTATATTATCAATATGCAGCTATAAATCCGTAAAAAGTAGTTTCATTTCAAACCACTACCTACTTAAGCACTAGGAAATTTTCTTGAGGTAAGGCCTTTTAATCTGAACAAAAAAATACACACTAGGTAGGTAATAGGCAGGTATCAACAATATCTATACATTTCAGATCATCAATCAAGCGTAAGTCTAAAAATTGATAAATATTATGTTATCATTTCGCTGGGTTAGTGGGTAAGACAAACGACACGATAAAAGCGGGAATTGTTGCTGTGATTGATAACGAATTTACTGTGGCATCGTCTCCTTTTTACGTAAGCGTCATACTAGATAATAAATTGAACTGAACGTTGCAAAATTTTACGACGAGTTGAACAACTAATTCTGAAAAGAAAACAATTTTTGCGCAGGAATGACTTTCCAAATCATTTTTGTCTGTATTACAGAAACTATTAAGCTGATCCTAATCGTAATACTACAACTTCGTGTAGGATTTTTAAAAACTTAATCGGAAATAGCAGATTTAACTAGTGATAGACACCCACCGAAAAGGCGAAGCAAAGTCAATAACCCAAGAAAACCATGCTCTTAACCTATATTAAACATTCCTTTCTAAAAACAGTTGCACGGGCTTTAAGCATCAGAAACTGCAAATAGACACTACCATTATTTACCATCTGACTTTTTAAGTATTCTGTAACATCTAAACTCACACTGGAATATTCTAGCCACTAGATATTTTTGGAAAACGATCTAGTCTTACCACATGCAATATTAAAATGCCCAAATAAGAAATGATAGATCCAATTAAGACAAAGAATTACTGCTTCGCAGATTAATATTCCCAGCTAGGTCGACCATTTGGCACCGAATAAAATATACTTAAAGACATAGACGAGTCACCGATTCTTTTCATATATTTTTTCATCAGGTAGAATATAATTTGTATATCGTAATACGACTAAGGGCCGATTTTTCCATCGCCAGATAACTATCAGAGGAATAAATTCTAATGTTTGACAGTTTTTCTATACCAAATCTTTCAAACAGCAATTTTATTCCTCAGTTAAAGATATCTAAAGATTTAAAAATAGGCCCATAGTGAAAAATCAAGGACCCATGGGAAATTTTATCTTTTTAGAAACATTCGGTCCCATAATTATAATCCATGCACCCGCTTTGTTATGACCTACTCTGATCATGATGCAAAGAATAATAATAAGAAGGAAGAATAAGAAAAATGTTGAAATATGATGATCTTCGATCTGCTATTACAGATTTTTATCTTTTCACACATATTATTATTATTTTGCTCAATAGGAACACTATTTGCTCCAAGTCTAGTTAATTATAAGTGCCATTGAATCCTATAGTATACGAATATGATATTTTCGTTCATCAGGGTGGCCTGCGGAGGCAACGCCGGCAACCTGCCCCCCGCTGACCACGACGATGACCTCACCAGTTTGAGCTGGCTGCAAGACAGGAATTTACTTAGAGGTAGCTTAGATCGCGTAATTACGGTATACGGCTTCAATAGACTGAAGATCGCCACTATTTATAAAAAAAAAACATGCAAATGAACCTATTTGAAGTCATACCCGATGTTAATGCGCTAATGGAGATGTGGATACGTCGATGAGATGTATGGATGAATGGGAAGGAGTTATACATATGATATAATGCCACCCCTTTCTAACTACGCTACAATAGTGGGCCTCTCATAATGTTAGAAGAAATTGGCTCAACCTCTACGCGCATCTCCTTGTTCTTAGCTGGGCGGTGTGACGTAACTCGACGTAGATTCGCGTTGCGTTGCATCTTCGCAGAGACGGCATTCTCACTCAACGCCTACGTAAAACAAGCGTTTTTACGCTGCACACATTATGCTCCGTTTTCCAGCTAGGACAAAGCATTCCTTTGGTGATTGAATTCAGATCTCGTTGGTTCGGACAAAACCCTTCCTATGTGGAGAATTGAGTTACGACACTACTTTTTGTGGCTTCGTTACAATTATCAAGAATATTAATAATAATGACACATTATTAGTAAGCTTTAACAAAAAATAATACGTCAGCTCTGTTGACATATTAAAGTAATTCTTTAATGTGATTTATTGTTACACCAGTAGCTTTGTAAATAAAAGTTCATAAATAATATTCGTTAATAGATTTTAGAATCTTGTAAAGCCATAGTAGCATGGTTTCAGACTGGTAATCAACCGTCAAAACAGTGCATATTTTATTACCCTTACATATTAAAAAGCAAAGTCCCCCGCCGCTTTTGTCTGTTCGCGATAAACTCAAAAAGTACTTAAGGGATTGTCATGTGGTTTTCACTAATGGACGGAATGATTCATGAGGAAGGTTTTAAACTATTTAAAATCACACTACGAGTCTTAGGAACGGGTCAACGTGGGCCGCGGGCGGGTCGCTTGTTAGTATCTAATAATATAAGTATGTACATAGAATTCAGACGTTTTTGTGTGTTCAATAATTTTAAACTACAAAGGTCGTGCAATACGCCGTAAGGTAAGTTAAATTCAACAAAAACTTATGTTCTGTTCCAGGTATAAACCTTACAAAAAACGGAGTTGATATGGAGGACACGAAAATGCTTGAAAACCAAATTATTGTCAAGGTACGTAAACATATCTACATATATGCCTTAGCCACCCTGTAAAACTACCAGATCCTGTTCAGCTGCTGCTGGAACTGTAGTACAGGGTCATATTATTATCTCACCCAAACCCATGGACTAGAAAAACTTTAGATACCGGTTTTACGCTAAGTTTCAATCGATGCACATGCGGAATCTAATTTAAGCCAAAGAAGAATGCTATATTCCACCCAATAAATGGCCTTAAGGAATAATGGCCATGCAATAAATTCATTGAGAAGAGATTGCTATTATGTAAAGAGATACATCTACCCTAATATTCTTTAGTTAATGTAGTCTATAGGTTCTTTCGTAATAGTGTCCGTGGAATTACCATGACTAAAATTATTGGCAGCACTGTAATGTACCGCTATGGTAAGTCAATAGTAAAATAAAGGTTTCGCAATGTAGAGAAATCGTGTGATTGCTATTCAAGATCATAGACAGTGGTATACAGTCTAGTTTGTCAGCTAAGACTTCTACCTTGGCGTGGGCCTGTTTCCCCCATGAAATTTACAAGAGTCATGGTTTTTTAACTGCTCTTTCTGAATACTGAGTACCGGACTAGTTGGGGATGGATAAGTACAATCTACCACCCTAAATACATTAGGAGGATGTCAGCCTGCTTGCATAAACATTTGGTACATAATCATATATTTTTATAATTATGCATTTACCGTTTCCTGTTACCCGTTACACGTATTTAAGTGCAACTTTATATTTGCAGCTATTAACACTTAGGAAACTACGTTGATATGAAATATACCACATCCTGTTGAAATAAAGCATAATTTTCAATGGTGTAGTTTACGATAACGTTGTTTATCGTGAGTTCGTTATTGGCACCACCCGTAAACATTATCGTAGATATTATTATAGCAGTAAAGTGGGAGAAACACATGATCTTATCACCATTACGTAGTTCAGCATTCACCTTAATTTCTTGGATTGCACATGATGGCGATAATGTGCCAGTCACGATAAAGTTTTGAGTTTTCAACGCATTTAGTAACTCGACTGTTGTGAGATCAAATCCAATTCTTTATTTAAGTCCAAGAACACAAAGGAAATATGAGGCTAACAATAAATTTTCATTCTTCCCAAAATCTGAAAATAATAACATACAACGATCTATCTTGTAAGAAACAAACAAAAAAAAATTGTCGCCGTCCGAAGTCTGGCCAAGTCTAGCCGTAGCAAATAGGCAAAGTAATTAACATGTTTTTATTGGATAATACTGCCGGGCTTCCGCGATTGTAGGTCTCATTGACGGATTCATCGTCACATTATTGCCTCTTTAATTCTCTTTTCGGTGATAACCAGTGTTCAACGATTTTTGAAGAACTGTTCAGCCTGGCGAACAATCAATTGAAATCTCCTGCACGGGTCTCATGGAATAACAAAGCTATATGAGGCGGGTAAAAATATTTTTTGTGCAATGTATGTGAAAGCTAAACAGAGTACATAAAAAAATCCGGACGAGTGCGACTCTGACTCGCGCACCGAGGGTTCCGTAATGACTTGATATGATTGGTTTGTTCATCACACTACTTACGTTGTGCTCAGAAACCTTGCTTCATGAATAAGAAGTCTTTAAGTACGTAGAATCGTTAAATAGTCCTAGGTCTTAATAGACAGACAAACGCACAAGTTGTCCAAGTGTTTCTAACCTTAAAACTAACTAACACTATTGGTATTCTCGTATAGCCTCGCAAAATCAATCGAATCGGCCAACGAAAAATTCATTTCTATGACAGTACCATATTTATCTTTACTAATTAGGTACCTCAAACAAATGGTCTGCGTGGCCTCAAATTGAAGCAAAGCGTAATGAATGCGTATTGCGATAAAATGGATCTTCTGAACTTAGGTTCAGGTTTATTCATTAATAACCTTAATTAATAACACATTGTATGTAAACAGATAAACCTAGAGTTTAAAGTACGAGTATCTATTGAAATCTACTTTGAAATGTTCTTCGCTTCCATGACCCAGGAAGACAATAAAATATTTTTACCCGGCTGCGCCAGAAGGAGGGTTATGTTTTTCGAGTGTTTATGTGTATGTAATTGTATTTCTCTGGCGCGCTCTGTAGCCTGTTTATGTGTATGTACATAATTGTATTTCTCTGGCGCGCTCTGTAGCCTAAACGGCTTCATGGATTTTCGCTTGAGAGGCGTCGTTATTAGTCGTCTCAATTGTAAGAGTGACACTGGGTATAATTATCAAAAGCTGAAAGTGTAAAATAAAAAAGTTAATGTTTCTTCTTCTAGGAACTCAAAGCGTTCCTGTACTTAAAGTTACGCCATATTTTTTTTTTTTTTTTTTTTTTTTTTTTTTTTTTTTTTTTTTTTTTTTTATAAAGCTTACTAGCAATGTGGGTCACACATTACTAGTATTCTTGTTAACCCCTCGTGCTAAGCTAAATGCTTGTGTTACGAGTGGGTTCACGTCGGTAGTGCAATGGGTGGGGTTCGAACCAGCAACCACATGATCGCAAGTCCGACGCCCAAGCCATTATAAAGTTATTTGGATTTACAGTACTTATTACGGATTCCGTATAATTATTTTGTAAACGTGGAAAGCTTTTAAATCTGTTCAAATAATCTAGTACACCAGATTTGGTTATAAGGTGTACAGTCAGGAGCGAAAATATGTATAGAGTCATTCGGGTCAAGAGCACGCATTTTTTTTTTGATGGCCACCCAGACCTATATAGAATTATATAATTGGCATGTTATGATATTAAATCGGTAGAATATTTAATAAATTTTCACTATTTAAGAATATTTTCCATCAAGATTAATTAGTTTTAGCCCTACATAGGCTTAACTGAAAACTTTTCCAATGCGTACTCTTGACCCGATGTGTGGGTAAAATTACGCAAGTCTTAGGGTAAAGTTACGCACGCGGAGTAAATGTACGCATTCAGATTTCTAAGAGAATACAATTAAGATTGGCAATAATCAACATTTATTAAATCTTGTGAATAACATTATAAGAAAATTAACATTAAAAAAATTAAGAACTCTTTGTATTATATCTATTATATGTGAATTTTGTCTTAAATTATTTATATTGGCATTATTAAATTATTTATATTGGCATTATTCATTATATGGTCATCTGAGATGAGGGTCCGCTGAGGGGCCTTCCTTATGTAATTTCTCGGCATTTTGGTGTATTCTGAAAGATTGAACAATTTTTGATATTTTTATTTCATTTGTATAAGTACGCAACGGGGGTTAACGTACGCGTGCGTACTATTAATCTCGTACTCTTACCCCAATCGGCAAATATACCAAATAATCAGTCACAACACACACGTTAAATACTTTTTACGAATATGATAAACTTACATAAAAACTACATTAAATGAACAATAGAAATATAGTATACTTACTGGCACAGAGCGATCCATTTAACTACAGCACACTTTTCCGTGGCACAAAAATTAAACGAAATAAGCGTGCTACAAGTATTCGGCGACGTGTCGCGACCAGTACTAAGATTGCGTCGGCGCGGCGCGTGGCTCCTAAACGGCGACAGTAGCGCCACTCTGTTTTACAAACACAGACCTCAGCCCCCCCCACCCCTGTCGGAGATCGGACCACCGCGTACTTTTACCCACCGCGTGCTGTTACCCCGAATGACCATACACTTACTAAAATTCTTAAGTGATTTTTTCCCTGAAGTTACCATTGTAAACTTTGAGATAATACCAATATAATTAAAGTATTGGTTCGAAAATACTATGTTCATAACACCATAACATTTCAATTAATAGTTTAAAGAAAATCGCTTTTCAATTTTGCCAAGTGTATACATATCTGTGCTCGTGACTGTACAGAAAGGATACGTCATGGACACGTGGTGTAGTTGCGCCCAAAGATTACGATAGTGGAACTCTAGATAACACCTATCGCCCACTGTAGTATTAGTAACCTACATTGTATAATAAATTCGGTCCATCTAGCTAGTGCCAATGCTGGTCTCGGGAAATTATAATCATATTTATGGAAAATGTTATCCAGAAAGTGGACAGATGACAAAGTCACAACGAAAATAAAAACGACATTTACACAAATGATAACAATGAATGATGAACACCGAGTCACCCCACACATACGTACAGTCTGCAAAGGAGACAAGTAACCAACGCACACTATGATATTATATATGATTACTGTTAAAACTATTCCACACGATGACAGCCACGCACACATCTCATTCGCTGAGTGCGCTCGCCCCCATTGTATTAAAGCGTAACACGATTTCGCGCATAAGATTATCGTGTCTCGTGGCGCAACGGTAATCTAAGCAGATTCCCATGTTATATGATCGGTGTTCGAGCCACAAGGTTAAAAATATGTTCTTTTTGAGATTTTGTCAAAAATAGTTTTATCTATTGAAAATAGCTTATTGACTAAATAAAACCACTTGCTAAAATAAACAGCATATCTTTATTTATAAAATGAAAAATGAATAAAAAAATTGTTTTTATCTTTTATTGCACATTGCACACACAGAATATTAAAATGTTTTTTTCTTATAAAATGTAGAAAGAAACCATACAATTATTTATTTTTATACAATTACAATAAACAAGGGGTGGAGTGAATAACCATGTCACATAGGTAAAACATAATTATAATATTTTACCATTAACAATAACATCACTCACACCCACTACCGCCGACTTATTTTACATGTTTTTATAGAAAAATAATGCTGCTACATCGATATTCAGCATGGATTTAAAATGTTTGAAGATACATTAATTACATTATAATTACATACATTAATATTATAAAAATTCCATTATTACTATCAATGTTACTAAGATAATAAAAGGTTTAACTACGTTAAAATGTTGTCTGTAATTAAATCGCTAACACGGTATAAATGTTGTTTACGTTAAGTCGGCGGTGACTATTGATATTAAACTTTCTCAAGATGATCCGTAATTACCGGATTACATAGAAGCTGGATTACACAAAATAAATATGCTCGTTTGGATAAGCAACTCGCACTGTGGGTAGCATAACATTTTTTTTCTCCATAATATTTTTCGACCATCCTTATCCGATTTAAAACATTTTTCGTCTGTAAATATAACGACATTGTTTTGCCAATCAAAGTTTAAATAATCTTTCGCGAAGCGAATGCGATTTTCATGGTGCACCGTAGATAATAAAATTTTTCGCGCCGGTCTGCGACATGTCAAACCATCCGCTCGTAAGTGGTTTCGTATTGTTTGCGAAACATTATGTGCTGCTGCTGTTACGCTGGTCTTAGCAAAAGGATCTTCTCTATGAACGGCAACTATCTCACGGTGCCTAGGCGAAGCGTTTGTGTAAGCCAATGCTGTCGAACCAGGCAGGCGACAGTTTACTTCGCCTGTATCAGCGTGACGATGCACCCAAACACGAACGGTTTTTCTCTACAAAAAATAAGTAAAATATTAGAATTAAACATACACCTCCCTAAATTATAAAATAATAAAAATATAACACAATATATAAATTGTTTTACTTTATTATATTTATATAAACACAGTTTAGCTAATTTAAGTAAAATATAAAAATAAAATATAAACAAATATCCAATAATATCGAAATAAAGTATTCAAATCTTCTAAAATAATGATAATATTATATTTATTGCACATATATTACTAAATATAAATATATACACATAAAATGTTATGTATTATTTTAAATCTAAAAAGTATAAAAAAATATTGTAATTATTTAAGTAGGTAGATTTTTTTGTTTGTTAGTTGTTTTTTAACATGTTTACTATATATATGTATGCAGCCAATATTTATATACTTAAGTAATAAATTAAATATTTTTTTAGAAGAATAAAAAAAATGGAAATATATAAACATTTCCTATTATTTTCTACTATTCATTTTTATATTCTACTAATAATGATTGCAAGTATTAGAATTAAACATACCTACACCTCCTTTCAATAGTATGGAAAAAATATATTAAGTGGTTTTTAAATATTAATAAATAATGGTAATATTGTATTTATATAATAAGTTTTACACATATAATACTAAATATAAATATATAATTTTATGTATTATTTTTTTCTAAAAAGTATTAAAGAATATTGTTGTTATTTATTCATTGTTTTTTGATAGTTGAAGTTTACTACAATTCAGCTAACAAATAAATATTATGTCCTATTATTTTCAACTATTCAGCATTATCTACAAATACTAGTTAAACGAGACAACCGATAATATTATATTGATATACTTAAAAATAATTATTATAAGTATACAGATAATATTATATCGATACTACTCAGTACCGGCAATAGATGTTAGTTGTTTCTTTTAATTAAGTACCGGGTTACGGTTACATAAATATAATACCTAAATTAATAAAAGTAACTATAATTTTCTTTTATTTTAATAATAAACAACTATAAATAAATATTATTTAAACAAATTAAGTATACAAAAGGAAGTATTGTTATTAAAAATAACGTTACTCACCGATATCATTAGGCGCCTTGCGATTTCACTTGCTCATGCAAAACAACAATCTGAGCTTTTTGGAATACTGTTAAATGATGCATGGTCTAAGTTAAACAATTTAATGAAAAAAAAAACAATAACCCAAATTCGTAAAAGTGCAAGTAAAGGAGGAGGCTAGGCGTAGTTGCTAATGCAGACTGACTCATACATAAGTTCACAATTGAACGCAGGAACATATTTAATTATTTGTAAAGCGGGTAGTTTGCTGCAATAAACTAGCAAATAATTTAAGGTAGGCGAGAAACTTGTAGTAGTGTCTAAAACCGGTCAGAACATCAGTTCATTTTGTAGATAAATATGCTTTATTACTTTATACTTACTCGAAATTACCTAGAAAATCTCAAAAAGTATACCTCAGTTAATCTGTGATTCGATCTCATACCCCAGTTCATGGAAGGCTGAATAGATTTCTGTTGCGCCACGAGAACTGTTAACATTAGCAACGAAATTATCGTATGCTTTTGTATAATCGGTGTGAGCTCACTCCGCGAATGCAATGTGTGTGTGTCTGTCATTGTGTGCAGAATAGTTTTATCAGTAATGATATAGTTGCGTTGTGTGCGTGATTGGTTACTTATCTTCTTTGCGTGGTGTACATGCATAATTATAAACCAAAAAGCTCTCTCTGACATGAACTATGTTTCTAATTTATACATTTTAAATTGCAAACATGACTTTCGGTTTTCTGATAACTTTAATTACAAAAGTAATCATGTGTCATATAAAAACACACAGGAGAGCCGTGATCAATTCTTTTCTTTTGTTACCAGCACTGTTTACAATCTCATTGTTTTATTTACACAAGTGCAGGTTGAAATGATGTCGTACCACGATTGTGTGGAGGAAGCACTCATTTGAGTCGACCCACATTTTTCCTATCTGGCTGTTTATGAACTTAATTTGACAGTCCTTCCTAATGTTTACGACACGATAGGGAAGTGTTAGTCATGGTAGCTTCTGCGCATTTTTACACCCGACTGAACAAAGCAAATGTAGTTTTGTTTCGTGTATAATATATTAATATACTCCTCATTATCTATTGCCTTATAATTTGTATCAGTAGGACTAGGAATCGTAGGCCGTGGACACACAGAGTGGGGTGATGGGGTCTCTGGGCGTCCATCAAGCGACCTCAGGGATGACGGTGACACGTTGTGGTCACGTGCCATCGTGTGTATTGCACAGGAGAGGGGTTAGGAAGTCCCTGAGACGGGCCTATAGGCGTGGCACAGGAAGGGATCCGGAAGAATAAACTAGTGCCCGGATCCTTCCAATATTGTGCGGAAGATGGCCACCAGGGGGGTTTAGTGCGGTAAAAATCCCACACACCCCGGCCTACCCTCAGTAGGCCGGCAGCCTTTTGAAGGTTTCCTCCTCGCACAAAAAAAAAGGACTAGGAACCGTAACTTTTGGTTCTCAGGTCGGCCGAAACAAAGCGGTCGATGAAGCCTGTCCAGTGGTAGCTTGGTGCATTCTGTACGATGTTACAGAAGAAATTGCTCGTAATCTATCATAATTTAGTGTACCTCAACACCTGTACGCATAATATTCTGCATGTCTGCAATAGTCCGCCGCAGAGAAAGCTGCGTTTGTAGCGGATTCCTGGGCCAATATAGGCCAATTCTTCATTAACCTCATCCATTGTCCGTAGAAAATGATCGGAGTAACTCAATTTAGTCAAATAAAAGATGGAGACCTAGTTTTAATTTTGAGTGTTATGGACTATTTTGTATTGTTAAGGACTGTTTCGTTATGTATTGTTTTAATAGTACACAATAATATAAAGTACTATTTTATATTAAATGTCAAAGCGGGTTCATTATGAGTGTTGTGTAGTTTCCGTCTAGACGCATGGTATAATTTCTTGAATTATGAAACTGTGTAAATAAACATGACAGTGTCAAGATCTTTATTGCAAGTTGCAATTGCTTTTTCTTGGAATATCGCCAAAGTGTGCTGTATCGCTCTTTAGTGAGTAGTCTATACAATTTTTACACTTACATGAAAGTGACAGTTGGAATAGTGATGAAAGGACTTGTGTGAATTACTGAATATGTTCCTATTCGATGACCGATGGTTGTGGATCAATGCAATTCTATTTTTGAGATAGTCCTACTAATAATAACTGATATAGCCTAACTCCTCTCACTCTGAGAGATACCCATGCCCAGGTCAGTGGGACAGGACGGTGTATGGACTGACTACGAATACTAGTAGGTAATATCGCAATTTATTGTTTACTGTAACATTTAATAAATTCGTTCTACCTTAATTCAAAAGATTCTTTTATACAAAATTTTACTGTAATCCTCATTTAAAAAATATCAGCATGAAATGCCATTACCGATTATTAAAAAGAGACGGGAATATTTCAAAACAAGCCCTAGTTCTGAAATAGTCCGGTCTCTAGATCTTCGATCTTTGGTAGTACGGCAGATTAAGCTCAAGTTGATCGATCTTATGCAATCACTAATGCCTCAATATGTCTAAAATTGACTTATCACGTTTCTTTTGGTCCACAGAGAGAGACAAAGACACCACCGCCCATGGCTCGAGTCCCTTCGCCCCCTCGCACCCCGTGCAAGGCCCCACCCTCCCCGCCAGCAAACACGCATACAAAACCTCCGTACTCGTTCTCATGCCTTATCTTCATGGCCATCGAGGCGGCCCCCGCGAGAGCCCTCCCAGTAAAGGAGATCTACGCGTGGATCGTCCGCCACTTCCCCTACTTCAGACACGCACCACAAGGCTGGAAGAACAGTGTCAGGCATAATTTGTCTTTAAATAAGTGCTTCCATAAGGTAAGTACTAATTTTTTTTGTTTTTTTTTTCATGCTAAATAAATTTTAAGCTGTCTACTTTTTCACAAACTTTTTAATACAAATAGATACCACCAAAATATTACCACATTTCATAATATTCAAATGTAGTCTTAAATCCTTGAAACGATTATTTTATTATTGTTTTTTATCATGGATATTTGTTTTGCAGGTTGCGGCTGCGCCGGGTCTCGGTAAAGGTTCTCTGTGGACGGTAGACCCACAGCATCGCGCCTCATTATTACAGGTTTGTTTGCACCATCCATTTTGTATACAGTATACATTTGTATACATTTTACTGACACTACAATTTTGCCAAGTCTGACTTATACCATTCCTGACGAAAGTCAAAGACTTAATCTTAGGCCTCTGAAGCATAGTGCGAACTACAGGTACATTACTGTTTATATCGCGAATCCAATAATTTAGCGATTTGGAATGAAAAGCCAAAAAAGAAAAAAATTTTAGCCATTGTACTCTTGACATCGTGCTTAGTAATTAGAAATGATAGGTACAATACTGTTTTGTTAGTCCTTGAATCTCGAATTGATTGGCATACAATATTAATATCTGTGACGAGTTTATCAGACACTAGCTGTACCGGTTTCGCCTGTTTTTTGTAGGAATGAAGCATTTTCCCGCGGTAAAAAGTAGCCTTTGTTCATCAGGGATAATGTCGGCTTGTAATGGTAAAATAATTGTTAAAATCGGTCTAGTAGTTTCGGAGCCTATTCAATACAAACAAACAATCAAATCTTTCCTTTTTATAATATTTGTGTAGACAAGGCTATTGCTAATCGGCACACTGCACACCCAAGTTCAGACACATGTTCATGTTTAGTAAGTATTCCTTCCAATATCGAAGCTAGCGGACACCACTAGGGAGTTCTAATCAGAAAGTGGACCCGCAGGCTTTCGGTCGGCAACCCATCCCGGCGGCGGGCGAGGCGCCGGAGGCGGGCGGCGAGGCAGGAGGCGAGGCGCGCGTGTCCCTGCTGGCGCGCCGCCTCGCCGACCCCGAGCCCGGCGCCGACGAGTACCTGGCCGCCGCCACCGTGCTCGCCATGAAGTACGGACCCGCCGTGCTCGATCAGGTTACTATTCCATGTATATCCCACTTGTTCCTCATCTAGCTGCAGGCGGGAAGCGCAGTTTTTCCAGCCGATCATAATACTATTTCACTGTTCTAAAAAATACACCAACTCTCCATGGTGGAGAGCCCTGCTTCGGCACGAATGAGCCGGCTCGACTGGGGTAATACCACGGCCTCACAGAAAATCGGCGTGAAACAACGCTTATGTTGTGTTTCGTCGAGTGGCAGAGGATACCGCAGGCCCAAACCAATTTAAAAGGCGAGCAACGCACTTGAGACTCCTCTGGTGTGTCCATTATCGGCGATAATCGCTTATTCGTCAAATGGTGATCGCATCAGGTGATCCGTCTACTCGTTTGCCCCCTTATCCCATAAAAATAAAGACATAAATATACATATCCCATAAACTAACCGTAATAAGATAAGTCGTGTCGGTTGAGAGGCAAAGTAACTTGCTTGTTAAATGTTACAGACGTCATTACTTCACTACACGTACTTCAGAATATAAAGGCAAATTTCGACATGGCAGGTGGAAATCGCAGTGGCTTAGTGGTCATAGCGTCTGGTGTATCAAACCAGAAGACGTAGGTTCGAATCCTGCCTGCGGGTCGAATTTTTCCTTCACTAAAATAACTTTAGGTTAAAACTGTTTGACATGAAATGTAATGTTGTACAGTTGCCGCCGGCGGCACACCTGGTGATCTCTCGCTGTGCTCGCGACGAGCACTCGTACAGTGAGTACAGCGAGTACAGCGCGCACAGCGCCGGCGAGGAGCGCCGCACGGCCGAGGCGCTGCTCAACCTGGCCGGCGTGCGCTCCGAGCCCGCGCCCAGCTAGCCTAGCCGCCTCCCCCATAGGTACACTTACTGCTAAATGAACGTACTCGACCACGCGATCTTTATTAACATTATTATTTGGTATCGCGTTGTATTTAGGTTCTGTCGCGTCATATGCGCCAGGGTTAATACGACGTACTCTTGATATAGTACACAAACTGTTCCTGACTGTACACTCCCCTTTGTTAACATATTTGTATCGCTTATTGTACTGGGTTACACTCTTCTGAAGTCATGTAGGTACAAAGTGGGAAATAGTACTTGTTTCTGTTTGTATGCATACAGCCAGCATTCCGCGAATCGGCTGTACCTATATCAATCAAATGCAGGGCTTGTGTAGGCTTAAATATCACCTAATTTATGTATTAATGCGTGCTATCCTACGTGCACTTTAGCTTGAGTACCCACTGCAGCTACTCTTTACAATACACCTGTTTTATTTACGTGTATAACATCTCCTTCCCCCTACATTCAAACGTAGTTACCGAACTTGTACAATATCTAAAAGATCCAGTAATTTTGTGATATGGTTCAGCCCTTAAAACTACAAATTCTTATAGATTCCATTTCTTTGCGCAGTTTGAACACCGATTTCGAGGGCACTACTATTAAAATTCAATAATAATTATAAAATAAGTTATTTAATCAAAAAAATAATGTATACATTTCATGGAAATTAAACGCTTGAGGCAAAGCCCCCAGCAATTCTAAATTTACACATTATGAGTTCGTAGAACATTAAATTGATGAAAAAAAAACATATGATGTGACCATTACTAATATGACCAATGTCGCAAATAAAAAAATATAGACAAGTTGTTTACCATACTCTAGTCCCATAAAGACAATCCATATAAGCAAATCTCGGTGAGATGCACAGGTGTCTTTACTATAGAATAAATTCTATTCAATATTAAATAATATTGTGCTTAGGTAAAATGGCTCACTAGTTGCCTAGTTAGGACCTGACTATTTTCTCATTCAAAATATTTTCAGTGTAAAACGTCACATTGCAACATTATAAAAGCAGGTGTTACGCGAACCCATGTTGCTAGAATAATGACACTTTTACATAATAGTAGATACTTATAACGATAGATGTGATACTACTGATACTACTACTATGGAATATCTTATTTTAAAAGAATGGAAAATAGTTTAATAGTTTCTACCTATATGCATTTAGGTTTTTTCCCCATTTAATAATAGTCAATCAATCGTAATATATATAAATAATTAATTATTATATACATAATTTTTAAAATATATATTGTTCCCGTATTTCCGTCGAACAATTTTGATTTTATGCCGAAAGTTGCCAGTAAGAATTGCTAAATTTTGCATAATTATGACGGAAGTGTGGTGCATCATAGCTTATAAGTTATAATTACTATTTATAACGTCATAGTAATTGTTCTGTCTGCATCTTCAAATGTATGTTGAATACTTTTGACATTAGTAAGTATAAAGATAACCATAATTGATTCTAAACTGAGCAATATTTAATATGTAAATCTATATAATATACATCTTGTGATCTGAACATACAAATATTGTATACAGGGCGATCGAAAAGTATTTTTAACTATTCAAATTGTGTTACTTCCAGAAGTGATAGTACATGTATATATTTACACAATAGCAGATATAGTTGCATTAGCCATAAGCAAGCCGTATTTTGTGTTCATAAACCAAGGGATCTACTTCATAAAATCGCCTACAGTGTTAACAAAATATACTTTATTTATCATATTGATAAGGACTTATAACTACGTATCTGTGCGTGATTAGATGAACAATGTACTCAAATAATTTACCAGTATATTTACTAGCCAGTAGTTCCCGTTGTCTCGCAGTTAAGTCGTAGCATGTAATGGCAATCGCCTCAGATATATAGAAAAATATTCATAATTATAATGTTACTATTAATTTTCGATATATTGTACATAGCTGCTTCCTCTCTAGAGACTATTAAGCACTACCGTAAATAAATATTTATTAGGTGCAGAAGATAATTATTAAACTTACAACCGCATACTAAAGTTAATCCAAGTCTTTGTTATACTTAATTTTGTATAGAAATTTATAAATTAAGTACCTCACTAAAAAATCGTGTTCGCCATTTTGGAACTCTATTTTCAATATTATAAAAACAAAATGGCATAGCTTAATGCGGATTGCGAATAAGTGTTGCTATAATTATACACAGTCAGCAAGTGCGTTAATGCCTCTTATATTGGTGTGGCTAAAAATCTAATAATCTAACTATTGGTTAAGTAATATATACGTGGTACAAGGCAGTTTTCTCTCAAGTGCCTACTAATATGCTTCTATTCTATCGTTAGATAATTAAAACTGGAGTACGCGAGTGTCGTTAGAGAGGATGAGTGCCGGAATAAATACTGTTGAAATAACTACGTATTCCGTTAACTATAAATACTATAATATTTATGACAAAAGGGACGTATTCATGGATGTTTACATACTACTTTACATAACACCAAAATATCTAGTGATAAGTAGGCTGTGACAGAATTAGAATAAAATACAATTCTGTGTCTAAAAGTCCCTTTATTAAATATTATTTCCATATATTGAAATTCCAACTGCGTGAAATCGCAATATTATGTATTTGTCTGGCGCTCACGGCAAAGCCTTGAAAGAATACACCAAATAGTGTTAATTGTGATAAAACTTCAGTTTAGTTTAACATTTCTTTAAGCGTCTCGTAATATTAATGGGGTTTATGGTAATAATATACTAGCAAATGATCACCGTCACCTCAGTTTACAAAAGTAATGTCTCTTAGAACAGTGTATGGTTTTAAGAGATAAACAATCTAAGAAGTATATTTGATGAAACTTGTGTTTTTGTAAGCTGTAGGTGTCGGAAAAACTTAATTTTGTATAATAACTGTAATTTTATTTGAATGGCTTGATTAGTACAATTTCATTGGTGTTTCGTCGTGTTTACGCGTAGGAAGTACTAGACTGATGCAATGACTGATTTGTGATGAAGCAATATTATTTATTAGTGAAATTGATATATTTTTCTTTCCACCAAACCTGCGGCTTGTTTTTATTGCGAATGTGACGTCACGTTAAGTACAGCGCCGACGTCTGAATGCGTAATGAAATTGAATATGCCAAATATATATTTAGCTACAATACAAACTATTTTCGAATTTGTAAGCACATACTAATTTGAATAAAAAACACGCAGGTTTACTGTGAGCACATTTGCCATTAATTAAAAAAATAATGGCATATTAGATCATTATGACTACTGAGTTTTAATTTAAATAGTGCTTCTGAATGAACTATGAAATGCATGGGAATACTTATGATAAATCCTTATGATTTTTTGACTTCCTCGTAATTATGTTTTGTAGGCAAATGAATGGTCTATGTGTGCCAAATGTTTATGAAAATGATAACATAATTACCATAATATTATATCAAGCAAATTCAAATACCAGTAATATGAATGTATTTATATTAATAAAAAAATACTATGTAACGCATAGATAGATTAGGTCGTAAGTGATATTATAGTAATATAATTTAATTGCTAAATAATTAAAATACATACATTTTTGCTGTATTTAGGAGCGTCTTCCATCTTACTCGTATTGTTTTCTCTTAGATAACTACTGTTGCAGAAACAAGTTTTCGTGTTTAACATTAGACAAGTGACAAAAGAGACATCCTCTAAGAATAGCCAATATGTGATATTGGGCTTGCCTTTAAGGTAAAAAAGAACAATTATTGGACTGTGTTAAAAACACGTCTTTATAGTAAAAACGTGGCATTTAAATGCGTATTATATCCTCTGCACGAACTTTTTTCTCCAACTGTACACACTACTAGCCTTTCTTTCGGTGGTATGTAGATGAAATTTTACAGCAATAATTAGTACCTAATAGTAGTACTTTGCTGGTAGATGCTACTTAGGTATATATAATAATTATGTGTGATAAAACGCGATTTATTTATTAAGTGCTGTGTTTAAATTAAATTTTATGATCGTGAGCAACTTGCAAGCAATATTACTGTAACTCACCCGTTATATGGTCAGACCAACAAGCTTAATCGAAAACTGTTTTATAAACCAATGGACTACATAAAAACATTAATTAAATTCTTCTGTTGTTAAAGATCATAAAATTCCTTTTAAAAAAGTTATATCGAAATGATATTAAAATTGTTACGGCTCATTATATGGTCAAAAAGATTTTTTTATCTATTAATTTATTCTTAGGTTAATTATTGATGCTGTTATTATTATTTGTTTGTAAAACGGAATTTGTAAACAACATGTATTTCTTTATTCGAATTAAGTGGTATTTGTTTGGAATTATCGTTTTATGGACAACGTTATGGCGTCATCTCTGTAAATAAGGGTTCGTATTATTGCGGAAATTGTTTGTGTAACATCTTGGTGATGATAGTGGTAAAAGTTCGCTATTACAGCGGTGACGCCTTAATTATCTAAAAGTTAGACCTATGTTGGTATGTCCGAACTATATTTAAGTATAAAATTAAATTATTGTTGTTGTTGATATTTTGCCGGCTTTTGAACGACACCACTCTTTATTAATATTATTGCTATTGTTGAGAGTTATTGCCAAATTTTTATTTGTCCTAAAAATCTTTTGTCTTTGTACATATCCATTAAATAAATTATGTACCGAGAATGGCCTATTTTATTTATTAGACATAAGGCAACATTAACTTAAAACAAGCATTTCTGCATCCTGTGAATTGGGTGAATAGATCTTGAACCTACAATGGTAACGTAAATAAATAAAATAAATCTGAATTAAATACTGAATTCTTTTTATTACAAAAAAAACAAGCATGGCTTTACAGTCAGAACGTAAACATCTAATAATATTTGTCTTAAAATTACAATATAGTGTTGTCCACCTTAATAACGTCTATTAGAATAATATTATTCTCAACATTCGCCATGTCGGATTTACCCGGAGCTTGAATTGCCCAAAAAACGTAATACCAAAATAAATCGTAATCCAAACAATAATTTATCCAATTTTGTGATACCGTCAATTTAGGTTCCTTCCGTGACATTTCGTCTACTACTACTTCACTGGAAATAAACGACCGTAAAATCGTTCCAAACTTGATAAAGTTATCAAGAAATACATTTGCTTACATTTTAATTCCAGTTAAGTACCTTGGAAGAAATGGTAGAGGAGGCACCTAGATTAACGATATCGGAATCCGAATAATAACACATATAAATTAAATTGTGTTTGAATTACGATTTATTTTGGTATTACGTTTGTATGGGAAATTCGGTCCGCCGGACTCTAAAATCAAGGATTTTCGTCCTTCGCTTTGTTTTGAAACCTACAGTTGTTAGATTATATAAACTCTATGTTAGTAAAAATCTGATGCATCGAATACATTATGACTGCATAAGATGTATATTTTCATTTCACACAGTCTACATTATTACAATCGTCAGCCCTAATTCGGATAACTATTCAACAAAATGAATTCGTCAAAATGATTCATGCATCGCCTAAAAATATATTATACATAAAATCCAGATTTTTTTGTCACTGATAACTCAGACACAAAGTATCTATAAATAAATAAATATTCTGGGACATTTTTACACAGCACCATCTAGTCCCAAACTAAGCAGTGCTTGTACTATGGGTACTAGACAATCGATATAATACTTATATACTTTTTTTTGTAAATACATACATACTTATAATACATAAGAAACACCTAGACGAACACAAACACTTATATTCATCACATACATTTTTGTGTCCTGTGGGAATCGAACCCATGACCTTATGGTCAGCAGTCCGGTACTCGAACCACTAAACCACAGAGGTCGTCAAAACTTTTATATTCACCGTCACTCAACTTTTATAAATTTTGAAGACGAAAATTTCATTGAATCAGTATTTCTTTCGAGTTTTTCTCTAGTCCTGTAATGCTATATCTAACCGTGGCAAGTTTCTTCCCTTGTGCAACCAGTGAAAATTATACAAAAAGTCTCGAGTAGTTTAACTGTTCACGAGAAGTATATCTGTCGGGCTTCGGCAGGCGACTGCTCCATCGGGCAGTAGGGACATTTCAATCTAAAAAGGAATGACAATTTGAATATATAACCTTAAAGTTCGATATTTATAAAGGCAAGGTGTTTGCAAAGTGAACATTACTATAATCCATACATACACTTAGCTTTATTCGACGTAATTAAACGATGTAGACTTGTGTATGACTAGATTCATGATTGTGGACGAAGCCAAAGAAACTTGCAAGAATCCTAGCAAGAGGCGATACTCTTAGTTTCTGTCTATCCCAATGGTAAAAAAGGCGTAAGTGGAAGCGTGTGAACTACGGACACTCTCATAAAGGCTGTTAAATTATTGAAAAAATATTTATTTGAATTTTATGTCACTGACATTAAAGGAAATTAGTGCTTTCCCGTATTTATAAGAAAAGTATGCAAAGGTAAAGATAGGTTATAAAGGGGGGCTCTTTATTAGAGCAACAGAGGGCAAAGCACCAACATGTAATTTTTTTGTGTATGTATGTTTGTACGAGCATCACGCAAAAACTGCTACATAAAATTGGATGCAGTTTTCACAGTTGTATTGCTGATGGTCTAACTTAAAATCTGGTGCACGTTTCATATAGAAGCCGAGTTATCATCGGTTTATTTTATCAAAGTTATATACTTATCAAATCATAAATAATAAAATGCTATATACGCTTACTTGGCACCCATAGCGAGTTTGTTGAGCGCGTCCCTGGATATGACGTGTCCGCACAGCAGGCGCATGGGCGGGTTCTGTTCTGAAGCTTGCTGCCGCAGGATGGGGCACGCGAACACTGAGTGATAGCCGCCGCCGTCCTCACCAAGGTCCACCTGAAATTTGATAGCTCTATGATTCTTCTAGATTAGATGTATACCAAGGTTAAAGGATAATCATATTGACCTTGCGATATGGTGACGTGAAATTGGAGCAAAGGAGGTAATGTGGAATGTGTATAACTTTTTACCTTGTAGGATTTGGGGTCTAAAGATGTCTATAATAATAAGTATTACTTTACGTTTCTCTTTGATTTATATTACATCCTTAAAGCTTTTGGACGACACAACCCTTTCCAGTGAGTGAGTAGCTTCTCGGCATGGTAACGTAGGCCTATCTTCTTAAACTTAAGAGCTAGGCTCTTGTTGGTGCAGCATCTTCCACCGGTCTCTTGAGAGCCAGCTCCTTGACCTCTTTATACATCACGACTTTCATTTTATCTTTAACTAGCTTCTGCCCGCGGCTTCGCCCCCGTGGAATTCGGTCTGTCATCACATCCCACGGGTACGGGATAAAAAGTATCCTATGTCCGTTTCCTGGTTCTAAGCTACCTCTCCACCAATTTTCAGCCAAATCGGTTCAGCCGTTCTTGAGTTTTAAATGGAGTAACTAACACAACTTTCTTTTATATATACAGATACTAGCTTCTGCCCGCGGCTTCGCCCCCGTGGAATAAAAAGTATCGGGAACGGGATAAAAAGTATCCTATGTCCGTCTCCTGGTTCTAAGCTACCTCTCTACCAATTTTCAGCCAAATCGGTTCAGCCGTTCTTGAGTTATAAATGAAGTAACTAACACGACTTTATTTTATATATATAGATAGATTTGTTTTGTGTAGCCCATTCTCGGCCTACCCCTTCCTCTTTTTCCTTCTATGATGTTTTTTACAAATTCGTCGTGGCGTATAAGGTGGCCTATCATTTACCCCTTCTGGTCTCTATGCTCTTTAGCAATTTCTTTTTTTCTTTCACTTTTTGTAGGCCTATAACCGCACCCTAAAATTGAGTATAGCGAGGTACGCTGTATCATGTATCAGGTTTGTGTGTATGTGTATAACGGGCTACCTGTTGCCAACTTTTTGACGGTCAAAAAAAGTTCTAAAATTAACATACCATCACGCCTGTATTCCCCTAAGAGTTAGGCAGAGGCGTACTAATGTACACCCACAGTTCGCCGGTATGTTTGGGTCTTATGTAATAGGGGGCGAGCCTATTGCCATTAACCGGGCACTAATTCCAAACTCCGAGCTGCTACTGGGAGTTTCATAGAAAAACCCAATAACACTGCTCGACCTGGGAATCGAATCCAGGACCTCTAGCGTAGCAGTCGCGCTCAGGACCACTGGGCTAATGAGGCAGTTATAAATGAGGCTAAATACTCGTCGTCGGACCAGGCGGCGATGACGTGCGGGTGCGCCATCTTAGCGCGGATGTCGTGCAGCGCGGGCAGCACGCGCGCGCCGGCCAGCACGCCGCCCGCCAGCGGCGAGTGTATGGTGTTAGTGTGTATGGTGTTAGTGTATTACTTGGAAGGGCAGCTCGTCGTCGGACCAGGCGGCGATGACGTGCGGGTGCGCCATCTTGGCGCGGATGTCGTGCAGCGCGGGCAGCACGCGCGCGCCGGCCAGCACGCCGCCCGCCAGCGGCGAGTGTATGGTGTTAGTGTGTATGGTGTTAGTGTATTACTTGGAAGGGCAGCTCGTCGTCGGACCAGGCGGCGATGACGTGCGGGTGCGCCATCTTGGCGCGGATGTCGTGCAGCGCGGGCAGCACGCGCGCGCCGGCCAGCACGCCGCCCGCCAGCGGCGAGTGTATGGTGTTAGTGTGTATGGTGTTAGTGTATTACTTGGAAGGGCAGCTCGTCGTCGGACCAGGCGGCGATGACGTGCGGGTGCGCCATCTTGGCGCGGATGTCGTGCAGCGCGGGCAGCACGCGCGCGCCGGCCAGCACGCCGCCCGCCAGCGGCGAGTGTATGGTGTTAGTGTGTATGGTGTTAGTGTATTACTTGGAAGGGCAGCTCGTCGTCGGACCAGGCGGCGATGACGTGCGGGTGCGCCATCTTGGCGCGGATGTCGTGCAGCGCGGGCAGCACGCGCGCGCCGGCCAGCACGCCGCCCGCCAGCGGCGAGTGTATGGTGTTAGTGTGTATGGTGTTAGTGTATTACTTGGAAGGGCAGCTCGTCGTCGGACCAGGCGGCGATGACGTGCGGGTGCGCCATCTTGGCGCGGATGTCGTGCAGCGCGGGCAGCACGCGCGCGCCGGCCAGCACGCCGCCCGCCAGCGGCGAGTGCGGCGCCAGGCGCAGCAGAGCGCACGCCTCCTTGATGAACAGCTCCGCCGCCTCCGCGCCTGCACATTCACACTCACACTCACACCTTGTATTGGAACACTTCAAATGCAACCACATGATTGCAAGTCCGACGTCCTAGCCATTAGGCCACCGCCGCTTTAAATTGAATCACATTGAATCAAAGAACAGCACCGACGATCGCTAACGCTATAGAAAACTATTAAAATGCATGGGAAGTACATACCTATAACGCTAATTCATGACATTCTGACCACGTGACTTAGCGTTATAGGGATGTACTTCCCATACATTTTAATAGTTTTCTATAGCGTTAGCGATCATATATTGTAAACTTGGCTAGGCCTGGTATCTTCCTTTCATATGCTCATTTGGGATTTATGGGATTATACATATGCGATATAGGCAACATTGAACGTAAATTCTTGCGAAAACACAGCCAAGTAATTAAACTATATGCACTTGGCTGTTTAGAGTCGCGTTAAAATTATCGTATAAATCGGTGTCTAGTGTTATTTATGCGTGCAGAAAGGCCCTGTACACAGAATTGGCCTTGTAATAAACGAACCCAGTGCTTTAGGGTCGAGTAGGTGCTGGTAGATAGCGGGGGCCGCGCCGGCGCCCGGCGTGCACCAGGCGAGCGCGCACACGGCGGCCTGCAGCGCCCTCTCGTGGCGCGCCGCGTGGACCGGGAACTGCCGACGAGCGTACTCGATAGCGGCCACCACGCCCTTCTCGCGCGCCAACTAACAATAATACAGAAACATCTTACAATATCACTTTCTTTTTGATGTATTAATTTGAAACTAATAATGCATATTAAGGGGCCGTCCTAAAAATTGACGCATTTCAGTGAATTTTGTTGATCGATTGTGAGGAATCTACAAAGAATTTATATAAAGTTATTAATTATTTGAAAAGAACTGTTTTTAAACCTGGCACAAGCGGAAATGGATTTTTCAATTTACTTCTATAATAATCGTAAATCCCTTTTATTGAGAACTCCTTTTCCCAAAAAACGCGTATCGAGTGAAGTTTGATGATCGGTTTACAAGAAAATATTAGTATTACTGAATATTAAAAAATACTATAAAACCTAGCATATGCTCTACTTGGCACTAGCGGAAGCACTTTTTTCAAATTTCATACAAAATATAGCAGGAAAAAAATATTTACGTAACGTAATTTTTCGTGAAAATTGCAGACAAATATGTATTTTTTTCTATTTTTTAGAAAGACATTTTGATTATTTTTTAAATTACTTAATAATCTTCAGTTATCCCTCTAATAGGATCAAAAATGACTTTAAAAAAAAAATATTTTGATTTAGTAAATGAAAGATGAAAAGACCTATAATTGTGCTATAATATCGAGCGCGCAAAGCCGCTTGCGCCAGTCACGATTGGGCCTTCCCAGCGAGAGGACGTATCGCTTTGTGTCACAGGCGTGCGCTTGTTCGACGTAAATATTTTCCCAAATTATACTGCGATTAACACAACTTGATACGTTGATTATTTTATAACTTCTTATTTCTAGAAAAGCCCTTTATTCTCTGGGTCTGGTATTTTTTGTAGGAAGTATGGGTAGTACAAGTTTCTCATTGTGCTGATTACGAAAATGTTTTTTTTGAAATCCAAGATGGCGGACATTACTTTTCTAAATAAATTAATATGGGTGTCAATTTCAAAGATTTTCAGGGGCTGATTACGAAAATTATATTAATTTTGAAATTCAAGATGGCGGATATTGCTTTTCTATATAAATTGATATGGGTATCAATTTCAAGGATTTTCAGGGGCTGATTATGAAAATTATTGAAATCCAACATGGTGGATATTGCTTTTCTAAATAAATTGATATGGGTGTCAATTTCAAGGAATTTCGGGGGCAGATTACGAAAATGACATTAATTTTTAAATCCGAGATGGCGGACATTGTTTTTCTTAATAAATTGATACGGGTGTCAATGTCAAGGATTTTCAGAGGCTGATTACGAAAATGACAGTAATTTTGAAATCCAAGATGGCGGACATTGCTTTTCTAAATAAATTGATATGGGTATCAATTTCAAGTATTTTCAGGGGCTGATTACGAAAATGATATTAACATTGAAATCCAACATGGCGGACATTGCTTTTCTAAATAAATTGATATGGGTGTCAATTTCAAAGAATTTTGGGGGCTGATTACGAAAATGACATTAATTTTTAAATCCAAGATAGCGGACATTGTTGTTCTAAATAAATTGATACAGCTGTCAATGTTAAGGATTTTCAGGGTCTGATTACGAAAATGCTTTTCTAAATAAATTGATATGGGTGTCAATTTCAAGGATTCTCAGGGGCTGATTACGAAAATCATAATTATTAATTTTGAAACCAGAGAAAATTTGGTTAATTTTTTTCAAGTTAAATATGAACTGTTAACTATTTGTGATTTTTTTGCACATTCCTAGATATTATTATAAAGTTATTTTAGTGATGGAAAAACTCGACAGCGATCAGAATTTGAACCTGCGTCTTCTGGTTAGATAAATCAGATGCTATGATCAATAAGCCGCCGCGAGTCCCACCTGCCAGGTCTAAATTTGCATTCACATTCCGAAAATCATAATTATTAATTTTGAAACCAGAGATTAAAATTTGGTTAATTTTTTCAAGTTAAATATGAACTGTTAACTATTTGTGATTTTTTTGCACATTCCTAGATATTATTATAAAGTTATTTTAGTGATGGAAAAACTCGACTGCGATCAGAATTTGAACCTGCGTCTTCTGGTTAGATAAATCAGATGCTATGATCACTAAGCCGCCGCGAGTCCCACCTGCCAGGTCTAAATTTGCATTCACATTCTGAATTTACGTCTTAAAGGTGACGTCAGTAATATCTATTGAAAAGTCACTTCTTTTTTGAAGAACATCCTACAGCCTGATTGAACTTGGGATGTAGTTCCTTTGGAAACGTACAGTACAGTAGTTCCCAATCTTTTTGGCCGGGCAGAGGTCGTTGCACCCGCCTTCGTGCGCATGGTACAGTCAAGTGGAAAATTACTAATGCAAATATCCTATTTAGTATTAGATCAGTAAGTAGATAGATTTTTATTTTATACATTGGCATAACATAATATACATAAAAAAAAATATTAATAAAAGCAGGCGTAGTAAATTCTCAGGAGCTCGGAATTTGAAATTTGTGCCCGGTTAATGGCAATAGGCTCGCACCCTATTACATGGGACCTAAACATAACGGCGAACTGTGGATGTACATTAGTGTACGCCTCTGCCTAACCCTTCGGGGAATACAGGCGTGATGGTATGTTATGTTCGAGGTACTTACGACTGCGACTGCGTGTGATTGCGACATTAAGTATAATACCTATAGCTCTCAAGAGTCGGCCACCGAATTTCTAATACAAACGTAGTACCAAGTTATATCGTAAGTAAAACACAATTTATTGGATTAAGATTTATTATGGTATTATGTTTTTGCCGGCAATTCAAGCATTCAAATTTAGACAGCGCAATGCTTGGTAATTTAGTAGCTATTATAACGCTTTATATTTTACTAGCTTCTGCCCGCGACTTCGTCCGCGTAGAGGAGATATAGGAGATATATGAGGATATATAGCCTATAGCCTTTCTCAATAAATGGGCTATCGAGCACTGAAAGAATTTTTCAAATCGAACCAGTAGTTCCTGAGATTAGCGCATTCAAGTAAACAAACAAACCAACTCTTCAGCTTTATATATTAGTATATATATAGATTAGTATAGATTTAAAATATGCCATTAAATGATATACATTACAAACAAAATTATGCAATCATAGCACCCATTACAAAGCTCTATGTTCTATTAGTCAAAAAGCAACCTCATCTTACAATAAATTATTTATAAGTAAAGGTTTTAATACATTCAAAGGTATGAATATTGTAGTTATCGCCGTGATTACTACTGTAGTACAAAATTTATGTCTTATGTTGGTCCTTCATTAGGCACATTCTACGTGCATGGTAAATTATGAAAAACAAATACCAGTTCTTCAGACATCTCATCTCACACTTTTCACGATGAAGTGGAGCAAAGTTAAACTACATACCACAATTAGCACAGATGTGCATACAAACGAGCGGTTTTAGTCGTGACCAAAATATGTTTTGATAAACATTTAACAAAATATTACGATTGAAATGAAACTACTTTTTACGGATTTTATCGCGGTATATTGATATTATTTAGTTCCCGACGTTTCGGATCCTTTACAGCATCCATGGTCACGGGCAGACTGAGGTGTTGGACGTCTTGATGTTAAAATTACTAACAGCTACCTTACATTTTTGTTAATTATTAGCGATCCGATTCACGCAGAACGAGCTCACCGTATCCTTTGTGATGAGCAACACCTGGCTGCAGAGCTTCAACATGTCAAGCAAGTGCTGCATGACAACAAGCTCCGAATACCGCACCCTCGTCACAGAAACCGCGTGAAACGTGCCACAGTTGAGCGTCTACCTGCTGTATTGCCATATGTTAGAGGAGTCACAGACAAGATTGGCTATATCTTGAAGCGAGCTTCAATCAAAACATACTTCAAGCCGCTGAAGAAGATTAGTCAGTTCTTACCACCTGTCAAGTGCCACATCCGTCTTCAAGATGCAGGAGTATACAAGCTTGATTGTGATTGCGGACTCTCATATATAGGCCAAACTAAAAGAAGCATAGGGACCCGCGTAAAAGAACACATTGCCGATGTCAAACACCGCCGTTCCAGAAAGTCTGCAGTTTGTGAACATACCCTAGACAAGACCCAGCACTACATCAGATTTGATAAACCACAAGTCCTCGCAAAAGAAAACCGATTCCTACCCAGGATGATTCGTGAGGCTATTGAAATCAAAAAACACCCAAATTTCAATAGAGAAGATGGTTGGGTTTTACCAGCTGCTTGGAATCCCATTATAGTATCTATAAAATCTAAATCCAAGCCTAAAACTGCAAGACCAAAGGATACGGTGAGCTCGTTCTGCGTGAATCGGATCGCTAATAATTAACAAAAATGTAAGGTAGCTGTTAGTAATTTTAACATCAAGACGTCCAACACCTCAGTCTGCCCGTGACCATGGATGCTGTAAAGGATCCGAAACCTCGGGAACTAAATAATATCAATATACCGCGATAAAATCCGTAAAAAGTAGTTTCATTTCAATGTCTAATATTCGCGTAAGTGTCAGAAATCAGTAAAATATTACGATTTTGAAGTGCCTAGAAAAAGATAAAACTATCAACCCTCAAAAGTAAAAGTTTGAAAATTAAAAATCCCTGAAACACATTTTTCATGATGAGTAACTACATATCTCATTTTCAAATACCTACCTTTAAAAACTATTCACCCATACTAATAAGTACATTAACCTTCAGGCTTCAACCCCCGTTCCCTACCCTTAAAAATCCATAAATCATTAAACTCGTTACTAGGTATTTATTAGTAATGAGTAGCTACAAAAATTACGATTTTCACCCTAATTTCCGCCTTCAAAGTTTTATGTTTTGATGTTTATTGAATATTGTATGTATAAAAATATACTAAATTAAAAACAAAATTGAAAATACAAAAAAAAACTAACGAGAATAAAACTAGAAAATTAATTTAATAATGAAAGGACCAACATTGTTTATAGGCTCGTACGCTCGTTCTGCAGCCATGTGTGCGTGAAAAGCGCACACAAACATAGAATTTACCTAAACTCGATCGAGTGAATTTTTAGGACGGCCTCTTAAGTAGTTCTAATGTCGATAAATTTAGAATAGTATTGTCAACTTTGTGACACAAAAACATTTCTAAATCAATGTAATTTTTAAGTAAGAATATCGTAACCATGAACTAGATACAAATTCAACCTGGTTAAAGGATATATATTTTATGATATTAATAAAATATATATTATACATAGTTGATGAAAAAGTATATTATGTCACAAATGTCAAAGAATATTCTCTTCTCTACTATTATAAAATTGTAAAAAAGCTGTTTAATTTGAAGATATTAAAAAAAAAACACGTGGGTTATGGTATATAAACGTCTCCGAATCCGAAAATGTGATTTTTAAAATTCTTGTCTGGTTGTTACGGGTTAGAGCAAAAACTACTGAAATGATTTTAATTTTATTATCACTGTTAGACAGTATATGCTCCAACTTAAAAACTGGTGAACTTCTTATCTCAATTTATTAAACAAATCCTGAGATACAGCCTGACCTCCCTTATGTATACATCAGGGAGGTCAGGCTGTATCTCAGCTTCTCTTCTCAGATCTCTTTTTTGTTGATCACATTGATTGACACTCTTTTTTGTTGATCTTGATTGATGATCATCAATGTTGGTATTTCCATTTTTACGTTTTTACATTTCATGCGAGCGAAGCCGCGGGCAGAAGCTAGTATCAATATAATTATGTACCTTGAATGCCTGCATCCTATGCAAAGTGAAGGGCAGTGGTGAGTTATGTAATTCGTGTGCGCGGCGTTCGGCCCAGTGCAGGGCGGCACTGGGGTCTCCCTCGGCCAGCGCGGCTGCGCAGCGCTGCAGTAACGCAAACGTGCAGGTACGCTCCACACCCGTTATCTTCGCCTCGGCAACAAATGCGTCTCCCACGTCTTCTAGGCCCTGGGTAATAAACATAGAAAAGAGAAATTAAAAAATACTGTACCAATAGTCTTCCCAAAATAGTGTTAGTGCAAATGTCGAGGCGCAGATGGACCCCACTCTACATGGCATTCTGAGAGTGCTTGACGAATTTTGCATTTGATGATTAGGTAGGTATCATTGAAACTAGTGCCGAAAAAAGACTGACTGAAGTATGTAATAGTTTTACCTGTCTATACAAATGTTGAGCAATGGCCTGCTCCATGATAGGTCTATTGACGTCATTACAAAAGGATTCAGCCTTTGGCGCCACTGAAGCATAGTCAGCAATAAAATGCCTGTCAATTGACTTGCCCACTCTAGACACTGTTGCATGAAGTTCTCTATGCTCTGTTGGAAGAAAAAATATATAATCATGCATATATTTTAGCTATTTAAAGGGATTTTTCTTTTGAGCCATGTTTGGCTACAACAACTAATAAAAAAATGGTCAAGAGACATTTATTAGATAATATCAATTCTCAGCTACATGCATGTGGAGCTCAAATGCCTAAAATACTACTGAATACAATATCTTGGACTCTTGGTGTATCTAAACTCCGAAATAAGACATGACAATAGATATGAGTGACCTTTAAGTCGGTGCTAAAGTCATTTCACTGAAAATAATATTTAATCAGGTTGCCAAGATACAGGAACAAAAAATAAACCTGAAGCAGATAGGTAAAAATCTAAACCTCAAAAGCAGGTGTTTATGTTGTTAATTTTATTATTCAAGTACATTCTACTGTTCATAGTACCTATAACTTCGACTTTTAATTGTATTCAGTAACTTGACATTTCGAAGAGAAATAATGATACCACACTACAACTAATAGTGTTAGGATAGTGAATGACTTTGCGTAAAGAATTAAGATAAAAATGGTTTAATATATTATCAAATTAAAAATTCGTAAATAACATGTGAAATATAAGAATTATTAATAATAACTAATAAAAGTGCCTCAATAGCCAAGTGGTCCGGACCGCGACTGCTACGCTACAGGTCATGGGTTCGATTCCCAGGTCCAGCAAAGTGTTATTGGGTGTTTCTATGAAATTCCCAGTAGCAGCTCGGAGTTAGGAATTTGTGCCCGGTTAATGGCAATAGGCTCGCCCCCTATTACATGGGACCTAAACATACCGGCGAACTGTGGGTGTACATTAGTACGCCTCTGCCTAACCCTTCGGGGAATACAGGCGTGATGGTATGTAATGTTAACTAATAAAAGTAATTTGGTTTTTTATTTTCTTCTAATAGAAACAAACAAAAAGTAAAAATCATGTACTTAATTCAAATATTTTTTTAAAAAAATCTATCTTTTAAAAAATAAAGTATTTTAGTACGAAAGGATTAAATATTTAAATTAAATTTATATTAATGAATTTTATTAATAATAAATTATAAATATGTTTTTAATTATTTAATAATAGTAATTTTTTGTCATTATTGACATTTTATAGATTACCTTACTACACTGAGGAACAAATAATACAATTTTTAATAGTTTATATTGTGTTTTGAAGACAAGTTATTACATTTAACATAAAAAGTTGGTTCATATAAGTACATTATTTATGTTCATTCAATTTCGTTCATTCTTTGACGCCTCAATATATTTTTTTTCTCAAAAACTTGTAACCCTTCAACTGTCAAGTTACTGAAGACAATTAAAAGTTGAAGTATACAATCATTATTTTCAGAAACCTGTACTGCTTGAACAAGCTGATAAGCAATATAAACATATTTTTTTGTTTGTTTTGCATCCAGATTACATTGTGTTGTTTCTTTTTTTATTAGAATGTGCCATTTACTTGCTTACTTTATTTTTAGGACATGAAATATAGATTGGTATATGAGACCAAGTGCTTAGCACAATTAAGGAGAAGGCTATGTGGACTAATCATTTTAATCATTAAAATCTTACCAGTAGACATTTGGAAGACAGTTTGCTTAACTGATGCTGCCAAATCACTCACAACCATGGCTTGTGCAGGAGACAGAGGAGTATTGGCAGGTTCTAAGAAGTAAACAAAAAAGTATTTATATATTTATATTTATAAATATTATACAATTGTAAAAAAGCTGAGTTTGTTACGGTTTGCAGCAAAAACCACTGAATAGATTTTAATTTTGTTATCACTGTTAGAAAGTATATGGTCTAACTTAAAAACTGGTGAACTTCTTATCTCAATTAATTAATTGGATCCTGAGATACAGCTTGACCTCTCTGATGTATAGAGGCCCATACAAAGAAAAGATCATCGCTGTTAGTTTTTATTAAAATATTTTTGGGAACCATTTCTAATCCTACTATAGCTTTAGGTGAGCGAAGCCGCGGGCAAAAGCTAGTTTATAAATATTACTATCAATTTTTTAAAGCAAAACTAGGATATGTAATTCATATGAACTATCACAGCAACTGCAACCTCTTTTTACAAACAACTGGTGACCCACGTGAAACTTTGCCTATATATGTAAATTTTCCCAAATATACAACTTTTTCCTGAGAATTACAAACACAACAATATATCTGCCAAGTTGATCAAGTCATTTTCAAGATGATGATGAATGAAGAATGATTAAGGACTACTTAGTCATTAACCATTCATCAACCACAATCATTTCTTTCAATACAATGACAGAAAAATGTTATAGAGGGGAGGTGAAAGGAATGCGAAAGGCAGTCTTAAAGGCAAGGTGCCACAAGGCAATTGTTTACCTGTGTACTACAACTTCGATGCTAAAACACTTTTTTAAAGTACAATCAAAAAGAGGTAGACCTCCTAAGGATACAGTGACCAAATTTCGTAATTGGTTCAGAAACACATAATATAATATTATAATGTAATAAGTAACGTAGGTACAATAACAGTATGACACTGAACAAAGAAAGGGAAAACCAAATATACAACTTACGCTTGGCGATTTCTTTTCTCAGGTCTTCGACTTGGTCTAATATATCTTGGAGAACTCTGTTCGTGTGATCATTTAGAGAATTGAATTTGGATAGAGCTTTGTCCAAGTCTTGTTCTACTCCATTACACGAATCCATTATTTTAATTACGATCACAATATCCTAATTTTATGCAATTCAATCGTTGTGATGTTGGTGTAACTTTCAAAAACCAAGATGTTTTTTATTACACAGCAACAAAAGTAAATTTTCAGTTAAAATACAAGAAAACAGACATTTTACTTCTTTCTTTCTGATTTAAAAAATCAAATGTCATCAAGTGTCAACCAGTGCTGCCTGCCAACCCTAAAAAACTAAAAACAACAACTCGCCAAAAAAAACAGTAGGAAACTGTTGTTTAGTCGAGGTTTTAATACCTACTTGTAATAGCACAATACTAGCCATATAGAAATTTATTTCTCTTATGATGTTGCCTAGCAACGACTTCTGTTAATATTCAAAAACTTGTCTTTTCTCTTGTATGAGCTATTTTTATTATATAAAAATACTATGTCGTTTAGTGTCTAACTTATCGAAATAAATCCACTGCTGATTAAAATACTCTTTATTTCGATATACATAACAACAGGTTATGGGCCCAGGAACCCAGAACGGGTAAAGTACCTATGTGTATTATCTCTTGTAAAAATTTTCAATAAGGATGCAGTCTGTCCAAGCAGTTACGAGTTTTGAAAAACTTAAAGGCCAATGTAATTATGCGACGTGGGCCTTTGCTATGGAGATGTTTCTCATAGATTTGGATTTATGGGAGTGCATAGATGAAAATTTTTCGATGGACTCTATAGAGGCAGAAAAGAAAAACGCGAAAGCGAGGAGTAAAATTTGCCTTATGTGCACCGAAAAGATTTACCCTAAGGTTATGCATCTGAAAAACGCAAGGGAGACCTGGTTAGCACTAAAACGTGCCTATGCTGATGGTGGGCTGCTTCGGCGGTTATATCTACTGAAGAAACTTTTTAATGTTAAGCTAACTGAATTTAAAACTATGGAGGAGTACATAAGTGACATCCAGACTACAACCCAAGCATTAGCAGGTATCAATGCTGGACTCGATGATGAATTTATCGGGATTATCATGCTATCTGGATTAACTGATGAGTACAACTCGTTAGTAATGACATTAGAACATTCGAGCACACCAATTACTTCGGAAAATGTTATTGCAGCGCTTTTGAAAGAAAGTTTGAGGAAAAGCAAAGGCACTGATGAAGATTCAGCGTTGGCAACCAAGAGTGATACATCCAAGATGGTGACATGTCACTTATGCAAGAAAAAAGGTCATTATAAATGGCAATGTAAAAACAAGAAATCGGCTAAAGGCAACAAAAGTACTACTACTCAACTTGAGAGTAAGGACAGTAAAGAAAATGCAGGTCTGATGACTTTGTTATCGGTGTCGGATGGCGATTGTTGGATAATCGACTCTGGAGCTACATGTCACATGACATCAAATAAACACTCATTGGAAAATAGTAAGGTCATTAATTCAAAGGTGGTGACAACAGCAAACAATGACAAGATTGTTTCCAATTTAAAAGGGGATGTGTTTACCAAAGGACGTACTGTACGGTTTGAGGACGTTCTAATGCTTCCAGGCTTAATGACAAATTTACTGTCAGTTAGTAAACTATGTAGTAACAATTGTGTTCTTGTATTTGATAATAGTTCTTGTAAAGTTTATAAGAAAAATGATATTACTTTAGCTGGTAATGCATTGTTAACAGCACCTCTAAAGCAGGGTTTGTATGTTTTAGATAAAGAGGCAGCAATGGTAGTTATGTCTCCTCCAGATACCTCAAGTGCTTCTAGGGTTTTTGATTTGTGGCATAGAAGGTTAGGTCACTTGAGTGGACCCTTGATGGATAAGTTGAAGGGTTTGGCAGATGGTATGTCTTATGGAGCTGTGAGCACTGAACCATGTGTAGGTTGCTGCAAGGGAAAAGGGTGCGTCAAGAAATTTCCAAAGAGGAAAGGTAAGAGAGCAAAGGAACTGCTCGAACTAGTGCATTCGGATTTAGCAGGCCCCATGGAGGTAGAATCCTTAGGTGGCAATAGGTACTACTTGATATTTGTGGATGACTTCAGTAGGAAGACATTTGGGTATCTATTAAGGTCGAAGACCGAAGTTTTAACTAAATTCAAGGAGTTTAAGGCACTAGTTGAAAACCAAACAGGTAAAAAGATAAAAAAGTTTCGTAGCGATAATGGGACAGAGTACACAAATGGCCAATTCCAGGAATTTTTAAAAATTCATGGTATTCAGCATCAGAGGTCTGTGCCGCATACTCCTCAGCAGAACGGAGTGGCGGAGCGCACAATACGTACCTTAACTGAGAAGGCAAAATGTATGGTGCATGACGCTGGTCTGGATAAGAGGTTTTGGGGAGAAGCCATTGGATGTGCTGTGTATCTGAAGAACCGATCTCCAACTATGGCTCTGATGAATAAAGTTCCTGAAGAGGCCTACACTGGAGAACGAGTCGACCTGTCGAATCTTAGAGTATTCGGGTCCCGGGCTCAGGTTCTGATAAAGGATCATAGTCGGAAGAAGTTTGATCCGAAAACGGTCTCAATGATAATGACTGGATATGCCACTAATCAGAAGGCCTATCGATTTATCAATTTAGATAAAAATTTAAAAAATGTTACTATTGCTCGAGACGCAACTTTTTTCGAGAATTTTCCTGTGAATAAGGAACGCGGAAGTTCTTCTGTTAATAAAAAGGATTCTGTTGATATATATGTACAGAATGACAATATTCCTGTAGTAGATGTTCTAGGTGGTTCATCTAATCAAACGATAGAATCGGAATCTGGAGAGCATTTTTATGACTCTGTAGATTCAGAAAGCCAGATGGCAGAGGATTTGCAAGAATCTGTGAACCCAAATGATCCTGAACCTGCAAGTTCTATAATAGAGCAAGATCCAGTGAACTCAAATGTTCCTGAACCTGCAAACGATGTGGTTGGTCCTGTAAATCGGCGCTACCCACTTAGAGAAAGATGTCCAAAGCGAGATAAGGACTTTATATATAACTTTAATATTGCTGATTTTGCTGATCCTGTATCGGTTCATGATGCCATGGAGCGCTCAGATAAAAGGTTGTGGTTGGAAGCCATGAATGATGAATACAATTCTCTGATGGTGAATAACACCTGGGAGTTGGTTGATCGACCGTTAAATGTAAACGTCATTAAATCGAAATGGGTTTTTAAACTTAAGGTTGGAGCGGATGGAAGCGTTCAGCGCCATAAGGCCAGGCTGGTCGCTAAGGGCTATTCGCAAAAACCGGGTGAAGACAATTTCGAAACGTTTGCACCAGTGGTCAAGATGTCATCTATTCGGCTTTTATTAGCGCTGGCAGCTGAAAAGAACCTAAGCATACATCATATTGATGTAACCACGGCTTTCCTTAATGGAGATTTACAGGAGGATATTTATATGGAGCAACCAGAATTTTTTATTCAAAAGGGGAATGATCAGAAGGTTTGTAAGCTTAAGAAGGCTCTATATGGCCTGAAGCAAGCCGCGCGTTGTTGGAATCAAAAAATTCATTCTCATATAATGAAGATGGGATTCACGAAATCCAATTATGATCACTGCGTTTATACAAAAAAATCTGAAAAGGTTTTTGTAGCCATTGCGCTATACGTAGATGATTTCTATATTTTCACCAACGACGTTTCTGATGCCCAAATCGTGAAACAGCAGATCCAAAGTTCTTTTAAAATTAAGGATCTTGGAGAAGCACGTGAGTGTCTTGGGATGCGGATTGAGCGTACATCAGATAAGCAACAGATCCAACTCTCACAGAAGACATATATAGAGAAAATTTTAGAGAAATACGGTATGCAAGACTGTAAACCAGTGAGCACACCTGTAGAAACAAATATTCATCTGAAGCCTGGACCGAAGAGTAATGATACACGATATCAAGAAATCATAGGGTCACTTATGTATCTGGCATGTTGTACGAGACCAGATATATCGTTCGCAGTTACGATGTTATCACAATTTAATAATTGTAATGACTCTAGCCACATGGCAGCAGTGAAACGTGTATTGAGGTACCTGAAGGGAACATTGGATTTGTCTCTTAGTTACAAAAAGTGTAATAAGCCTATGTTCGCTTACACAGATGCTGATTGGGGTAATGGGCCTGATGGGAAATCTTTCTCTGGCTATGCTCTGATTTTTGGTGGTGCTGCTGTTGCTTGGCAATCAAGGAAACAGCGATGTATTGCATTAAGTACTGCAGAAGCTGAGTACATTGCTATTTCTGAGGTTTCCAAAGAAGTAGTTTCTGTTAATGGTTTATATGCTGAGCTTACTGACAAAATGGAGACTGTTACAATTTTTAGCGATAGTCAAAGTGCTTGTAAGCTTGTTTACACGCCTGCAATTGGCAAACGTTCCAAGCATATCAACATTAGGTACCATTTTGTTCGGGAGCTAGCAGAGCAAAGGGTAATTAATATAAAATATTGTGAGACTGCCCTTATGCCTGCCGATATGTTAACAAAAGGGGTCACTAGGCAGAAACATCAGTTCTGTGCTAGACATTGTGGATTAAGTGGGAGTGTTGTTTAGTCGAGGTTTTAATACCTACTTGTAATAGCACAATACTAGCCATATAGAAATTTATTTCTCTTATGATGTTGCCTAGCAACGACTTCTGTTAATATTCAAAAACTTGTCTTTTCTCTTGTATGAGCTATTTTTATTATATAAAAATACTATGTCGTTTAGTGTCTAACTTATCGAAATAAATCCACTGCTGATTAAAATACTCTTTATTTCGATATACATAACAACAGAAACAGTAGGTAAAGTAAAAAAAGGCAGATTTCATACTTTTGCTCATATAAGTAAACAATAAACAATTTTCTTAGTTACATTCCAGAAATCACATACATTGTTATATTAATAATCGCAACAAAAAAAACATAAATCAAAGTAAAATTATTTTTCAGAGTCATTCTCAATTGCCTCATCTTCAGTCTTTTCACACTCATTATTATTTTTTTAATCATACATATTTTTCACAAACTAGGTACTAAGAGATGCATACGCATCTTTGACTATCTATCTATAAGGACCCGCCTCTCATGATCATTCCCCTCTGGCAAGGTAGTGGATTAAAAAATCTAATGCGTTTATCAAAACTGTTTCCGAAATCGATTTTTCATTAACAGAATCGTTTCCGCTCAGTAAGGTCATCATAAATGCTCCGTGTAAATACCGATATACGTGCAGTTAATGTATGCAAAAAAATATCTAATATCTTATTTAGATAAAGATGGAGTTATTATCCGTATGTAAGTATTAAAGTTCATTTATTTCTATTTAAATCACATAATACAATTTATTAATAAAGATCGAGGACGTTACTGATTCAATAATCGAGTATAAAATAATCGTTTAGTTCAAGCATGCACTCCCCACGAGACTACCCGCACTCCCCACGAGACTATCCGCACTCCCCACGAGACTAGCAATTTTTTTTTACTAACAATATCAGCCTTCTGCTAATACACGTAAGATTTAAATTTGAAATATCCATCAAAATGTCATTTTTTGATTTCAATTATATATCATCCAATAGGATGTCACCATTTATGATTTCCAATTATAGGTCTTAATGCAGAATTACCGTTTTTTGGCAATTATAGGCCTTATATATATTATGACATAATGCATAAAACTCGAATTTTAAAAAGTGTAGCGAGACTATGTACCTCTTTTGTTTTGCCATTTTAATTAATGATGTGATAGTGTTTGTTTACGATTTCGAATCGATATCGATATTATTTTCGTGTTCAATGTAAGACCAAATTATAATAATTGCTAAAGATCACTAAAGATGAATATCATGAATTTATGATATCAATATATTTTAATAAAATAACATTTTTGGAAATGAAGTAACTAAGATTATTGATTATTTTTGATATCCAGTATTAGATATTTTAAATGTTACTTTTTCAGATCTACAAAAGACCTTCATTTAAAATGATATAGGTGTGATTGATAAATAATAGCTTAAGCCGTTGCGGATAATAAATAATATTAATTAATTTCGGTTTTTTTTGAGTCCTCCGACGGCGTTCGACATAATTGGCGCAGTCGGTAGGATACTCGCGGGCCGGTTCGCGAGGTAAATTTCGGTATAGAAATTAGGTGAGCCGCCCGGGTGGCCTTAGGCACCTCCAACGAGTATCCGGACCGTCGAACAGCTGCGGAGATCCAGACATTGATACTGCTCAAGAGAAGCTGAAATGTACAAGTAAGTGCACAAGAATCTCTCTAGTGGTGCTTTCCTTATCCCTTAACCTTTACTATATTTCAAGATTTTTCACCCTAGGAATTTAGGGACCCGCACGACTGTTTCTCATAAACAGTCAAGACGGGAAGATTTAGTAGATAGTAATAGAGACATAGATAATATCATGGCACACGAGCCCGATACTATTTGGAAGGCCCTACGCCTAGTCCCGGAATTTGACGGGAACTCTCATGTTTTAACTAGATTTATTAGGATTTGTGATAAGTTAGTGGCTAAATATGTACACGAGGGCCCCGAATATGAGTTAACCAATTTGTCCTTGATAAGTGGTATATTAAATAAAATCACGGGTTCTGCTGCTCGAACTATAAATTCAAATGGTATCCCCGAGAACTGGAATGGCATTAGGAGTGTATTAATAAATAATTTTGCTGATCGTAGAGATGAAACAACCCTCTATAATGACCTCTCGTTGCAGACACAGGGTAATGATACGCCGCAAGAACTTTACGATAGGTGTCAAACTTTATTTAGTACTATCATGACGTATATTACACTTCACGAAACTGTGCAGACTACTATTGATGCTAAACGCGATTTGTATAAAAAATTAACAATGCAGGCCTTCGTGCGCGGGCTCAAGGAACCCTTAGGTTCGCGCATACGATGCATGCGGCCCGATTCTATAGAAACAGCATTAGAATTTGTGCAAGAGGAGTTAAATGTTATGTATCTGCAACAGAGAAATGATAATTTACCCAAACTTACTAACACTCATTCCAAGTCCTTAACTCTGCCTACCCTTTCACCTATGCATGCAAGTTCCCCTGCTTCACGTAACGTTAACGCTATGCATGTACCTAAACCAGTCACGCCCGCTTATATGCAACCACGTATGCAGCCACCGCAACATAATCAGTTTAGATTCAATCCAGGTTTTAATACATTTTCTAACCAACCTCGTATGCCTTCGCATACACAGCGAATGTTCGGTGCTCCACCGCCAAACTACAATCCGCGCAGTAACGTATTTAGAATGACGCCTAGATATCCACCACAAAACCAAGGGCCAAAACCTATGAGTGGTGTCAGTAATTTTGTTTCGAAACCACTACCCCCTACTCGTAGTAATTGGGATTGGTCTAAGAAAGGTAATCCGCCACCCTCAAATTATTTCAATGCACGCGATGTAAATGTTAACGAATGTTCAGGTTACGAAGATTATTATCATCCCGAATATTACGAGTATGAACAGGAGCCTACCTATTATGACGATAACTACCAAATGAATTATTATGACTATTACCCAACTGCATACGATAGTAATTTTCAGACTGAAGTTAATGACGTGACGAATGACAATAATGTTCAAGTAGATGACCAGCCTCAGCCATCTACAAGCAGTGAGGATTTTCAGGGAACTGCGAAATCAAAAAGATCAAAATAGAACTTAACCTTCAGACACAACGGCAATTACCGTACATTTATATTACTAATCCTAATCTAAAATTATTAATAGACACTGGCGCTAACCAGTCATTTATAAGTCCGGAAGCTGTAGATAAATATTTTTCGCACCTACCATTACATTATGATCCGTTTGAGGTCACTAACGTACACGCAACCAGTAGGCATAGCCATTCTATCATTATACCATGTTTTCCCGAGTTAAATGACTCGGAACCTATTAAACTCTTCGTATATAAATTCCATAATCATTTTGACGGTCTCATAGGCTTTGATTTACTTACAAAATGGCATGCTAAATTAGACCTTAAAGATTTAACGTTGACAACGAAATTTGCAGTAAATCATATTAACATTTACAATTCATGCAATCTTAATTTATACGAAAATATTATTCCAGCTAAAAGCAAAAAAATACTTAGATTGCCAATCAACTCACAAGATGGACCAGTTTTAGTTAGTGAGCAGATAATTTGTAACTGTATTATTCACGAATGCTTAACGACCGTTATAAATAACCGGGGTATAGTAGAGGTCGAGAACCCAACTCCGAACGATATAGTATTTTCACTAGACCATCCTGCGCAAGCAACCTTATTTAACATTGAGTGCACGTACACCGAACAATCGTCACCCCGCGTAAAAGAAATTATATCAAAATTGCGTACCAGTCATTTAAACCCAGAAGAGAAGGCAAACCTAGAATCATTATGCTCTAAATATGCTGACATTTTTTATATTGAAGGGGAACCATTGACATTCACCAATAAAATTAAGCACTGCATTAAAACAACTGATGAACACCCCGTATACACTAAAAGTTATAGATACCCATTTATCCACCGAGAAGAAGTTAGTAGTCAAATATCAAAGATGCTAGAACAAGGTATTATTAGGCCATCAGAATCAGCTTGGAGCTCACCGATTTGGGTTGTGCCAAAGAAGGTTGATGCTTCAGGGAAGCAAAAGTGGCGTCTCGTCGTAGACTTTCGCAAACTTAACGAAAAGACGATCGATGACAAATACCCTATACCAAATATTAGTGATGTTCTTGATAAATTAGGAAAATGCCAATATTTTACAACCCTCGATTTAACATCAGGCTTTTATCAGGTAGAAATGCACCCCAGTGACATACCCAAAACCGCTTTTAACGTCGAACATGGGCATTTCGAATTTTTAAGAATGCCCATGGGTCTTAAAAATGCACCTTCAACTTTCCAGCGTGTAATGGACAATGTTCTCAGAGGGCTCCAGAATGTCATCTGTCTAGTTTATTTAGATGATATTATAGTGTTCAGTACATCATTACAGGAACATATAATTAACCTAGAGAAAGTTTTTCAAAGACTAAGTGAATCTAATTTCAAAATACAATTAGACAAATCCGAATTTTTAAAACTGGAAACTGCTTATCTCGGTCATGTTATAAGTAGCGAAGGAATCAAACCGAACCCTGATAAGATAACAGCTATACAAAATTACCCCATGCCTAAAACCCCTAAACAGATAAAACAATTCTTAGGACTCCTAGGCTACTACCGAAAATTTATCCCTGACTTTGCCCGAATCACCAAACCTTTAACACAATGTTTAAAAAAAGGGAAGAAAATTACTTTTGACTCTGACTATATCAATAGCTTTGAAAAATGCAAGACATTACTGACTAACGACCCTATCCTGAAATACCCTGATTTTACCAAAGAATTTGTACTGACCACTGACGCATCCAACTATGCTATAGGCGCGGTGTTATCACAAGGACCTATAGGATCAGATAGACCCGTATCCTATGCTTCACGTACTCTTAACGAGAGTGAAGTTAATTACAGTACCATAGAGAAAGAATTGTTGGCTATTGTTTGGGCTACTAAGTACTTCCGCCCGTATCTTTTTGGACGTAAATTTAAAATCGTAACGGATCATAAACCACTTCAATGGGTTATGAACATTAAAGAACCGAATTCCAGACTGACTCGATGGCGGCTAAAGTTAAGCGAATATGACTTCACAGTTATATATAAAAAGGGCAAAAATAACACCAACGCTGACGCCCTATCTCGTATCGAGTTAAATAATGAAGAAACTAGTTCCATGATTGCTAACGCGACAGACAAACCTCCGACTTTAAATGATTCAAATACTCTTACTGCCCATACTGATAGTGAACATCCTATACTAGAGGTACCTATTGTTGACGATCCCCTTAACAAATTTCACCGGCAATTATGCTTGACTGTAGTAGGCGATATAAAAAGACGACCGACAGCGACTAAACCATTTGATACCCATACTCGAACATCTATACAGTTATCTGAAGCCAATTTAGAGGAAGATTTAATTAATGCAATAAAGGAGTACGTTAATCCTAAAATTAAAACAGCTCTATTAATAAACCCGCCTCTTGCCATGTACCAAATCGTTCCTATTCTTCAAGAAAAGTTTAAAAGTTCAGCCATGAATTTAGTAATAGCCAAAAAAGAAATTGAAAACGTCAAAGAATATCTTAGGCAGCAGGATATTATCCGCCATTATCACGATGGAAAAACTAACCATCGAGGCATTAACGAGTGTTATCTGGCCCTATCATGCAAATATTATTGGCCGAAAATGAAGGAGCATATTTCTAAATTTATTAACGACTGTACTGTATGTGGCCAGGCAAAATATGATAGAAACCCCGTTAGACCCAAGTTCAACATAGTACCTCCGGCTACGAAACCATTTGAGATCGTCCATATGGATCTATTCACAGCACAAAATGAGAAGTACGTAACATTAATCGACGTATTTTCTAAGTATGGTCAGGCGTATAGTCTTAGAGATGGCACAGCTCTCAGTGTTATACAAGCTTTACTAACATATAGCACGCATCATGGTTTACCACTCACCATCATTACGGACCGAGGCACAGAGTTCACTAACCAAATGTTTTCAGAATTCTGTAAAATTCATAAAATCACACATCATACAACTTTAGCTCACGCACCAAATGATAACGGTAATATTGAGAGATTTCATTCAACATTATTAGAGCACTTGCGCATCTTAAAATTACAGCACCGGGATGAATCTGTGATTAACCTCATGCCATATGCTTTAATAGGCTATAACAGCTCTGTACATAGTTTCACGAAGTGTAGGCCGTATGATATTATCTTAGGTCATTCAGATCCTAGAGATCCACTAGATATTGATTTAACGCAACATTTATTACAGCAGTACACACATTCACATAGGGAACAAATGAAAAAAGTTTATGAGTTAATCAACGAATCATCTCTAGCCAATAGAACCGCACTTATAGATAATAGGAACAAAAGTCGCGAACCAGAAATAGAATATCAGCCTCAGCAACAGGTATTCGTTACGAATCCTAGTGCTAGCCGTCAAAAGCTCGCACCAAGATACACTCAGGATACAGTTTTAGCAGATCTTCCTATTCACATATACACATCAAAAAAACGTGGCCCAGTTGCAAAGTCAAGACTCAAACGAGTCCCTAATAGCGCAAAATTGTTACAGGATTCCACTTCTGGTGTTGGTCCTCCAACTGATACAGGGGCAAGAGATAAAACTTGAAGGACTCAATGATGGACCAGGAATTTTACCTTTTAAACTAGGACCCATGAGACTTACTACACATTATCATACATTTTTACAATACGTAGAACTAAAAGATATAGGTGATAAAATCTCTTCAGTACAGACTCAACTAGCTGAAATTAAAGATACATTAGATAACCATACTTACGCTTTATACGAATTACAGATTGACCATTTAACAAGCAAATTAAATATAGCTTCAAATCAGTTACGCAGTTTAGGGCCTAATCGTCCCAAAAGAGGTCTTATAGACGGTTTAGGGTCCGTAGTCAAAAGTATAACCGGTAATCTCGATTACACAGATGCTGTTAGATATAATGATGCCATTAAAATTCTCAAGGATAATCAAGATAAAGTAATTTCTGAACAGAATCACCATATCAGTCTTAGCAAAGATTGGATGGGCCATCATACCGAAATTATAACTAAAATTGTCGAAAATCAGTCCCAGATTAACAAGTCTTTACATAGTTTAATGGATAAACAAATGTATGCACAATACAGTCTCTTAAAATTCGCGAAGTTCGCGCAAATCTTAGGAATAGTTAGTGATAATGTAGATAAGCTATTAGACGAGTTACATAGAATTGAAAATGCGATAGCCTTCAGCGGTGCCTTAAGCACGCATCATTCTATGATAAAATTAGACATAATGACTAGCATGTTAGGAAAACTTAGTAATACATATGATAAAGATCAGCTGTTAGATTTAGAGATTAGAGAATACTACGACGTCATTAAACCAGGGTCATTTTACAATGGTAATTATATTGTAATAGTGTTTAAATTTCCTATCCTATCACCTCTTAAATACACCTTATATAGATTAGCTGTAGTACCGAATGAAAGTAAGCAGGTAATAATTCCCCCCTATCCCTTCATAGCTATCACTAGAAATTTTCACGTGTACATAGAGGCTGAATGCCCGAAGTTAACTGAGCAGTATCTCTGCGAGCAAGAACTCAATCATCAGTTAAGATCACAACCAGACTGTATACAACAGATAATAGAAGGCAAAACTACAGATGAATCCTGCGAGAAAACCACCATTTCCCTTTCGAGAGAAGCCATGGAGAAGCTGGACGACCGTCACTACGTAGTCGTCTTCCCACAACAAACTAAAGTACAACTTACCTGCGAGCGAGATGAATACAACACACTAACCGGCAGTTTCCTGGTTACAATCCCACATAACTGTCTTCTACGAACACATGAGTTTACAATAATTAATATAAATGATCGAGTGGATGGTCAGCCAATGAAGATAACCGAAATCAATACGCAGATGCATGAAGAAGATGAATCTCAACTACCAATCAAGATTAATTCTATCAATTTGAGAAATCTACATAACTTACAAGATGAAATCAATCTTCAAACACCTATTCAAGTGGAGTCATCATCATTATACCATACAACCATACCATTCTACACGACACTATTAGGTGCACTCGTACTAAGTTGCATAGTACTGTGTTACCGTTTTCGACCCTGGAGAGTTAAACAACCTGTCGAACTATCATCGCCCAATGCTGCTGAAAATAAAGATCCCGTTTATCAAGATCCGGAAACTATGCGACGCCAGAGAAAATCACAGATGCCAGCAACATTTTCCCTAAACGTCTTAAAATAGTTGCTGAACTACAGGGGGAGGTGTTACGCGACGGCCTTCTACCTATCCCGCTGACGGTGCATCAACAGTGGAATATTACCATCGCGAACCAAATACACAGAATTGTACAAGGTGACGGAAACGCTGACGATGCGGCACGTGTAAGCGGCAGCGGTGGGCTACGTGACGACAGAACTCGGTCATTCCGATTCATACTTCGAATCAATACATTAGGTTTAGACTAATTATTAAATTGTAATACTTTATTTTAATAAATAATATTAATTAATTTCGGTTTTTTTTGAGTCCTCCGACGGCGTTCGACATAATTCGCCTGCAATTGGCAAACGTTCCAAGCATATCAACATTAGGTACCATTTTGTTCGGGAGCTAGCAGAGCAAAGGGTAATTAATATAAAATATTGTGAGACTGCCCTTATGCCTGCCGATATGTTAACAAAAGGGGTCACTAGGCAGAAACATCAGTTCTGTGCTAGACATTGTGGATTAAGTGGGAGTGTTGTTTAGTCGAGGTTTTAATACCTACTTGTAATAGCACAATACTAGCCATATAGAAATTTATTTCTCTTATGATGTTGCCTAGCAACGACTTCTGTTAATATTCAAAAACTTGTCTTTTCTCTTGTATGAGCTATTTTTATTATATAAAAATACTATGTCGTTTAGTGTCTAACTTATCGAAATAAATCCACTGCTGATTAAAATACTCTTTATTTCGATATACATAACAACAGAAACAGTAGGTAAAGTAAAAAAAGGCAGATTTCATACTTTTGCTCATATAAGTAAACAATAAACAATTTTCTTAGTTACATTCCAGAAATCACATACATTGTTATATTAATAATCGCAACAAAAAAAACATAAATCAAAGTAAAATTATTTTTCAGAGTCATTCTCAATTGCCTCATCTTCAGTCTTTTCACACTCATTATTATTTTTTTAATCATACATATTTTTCACAAACTAGGTACTAAGAGATGCATACGCATCTTTGACTATCTATCTATAAGGACCCGCCTCTCATGATCATTCCCCTCTGGCAAGGTAGTGGATTAAAAAATCTAATGCGTTTATCAAAACTGTTTCCGAAATCGATTTTTCATTAACAGAATCGTTTCCGCTCAGTAAGGTCATCATAAATGCTCCGTGTAAATACCGATATACGTGCAGTTAATGTATGCAAAAAAATATCTAATATCTTATTTAGATAAAGATGGAGTTATTATCCGTATGTAAGTATTAAAGTTCATTTATTTCTATTTAAATCACATAATACAATTTATTAATAAAGATCGAGGACGTTACTGATTCAATAATCGAGTATAAAATAATCGTTTAGTTCAAGCATGCACTCCCCACGAGACTACCCGCACTCCCCACGAGACTATCCGCACTCCCCACGAGACTAGCAATTTTTTTTTACTAACAATATCAGCCTTCTGCTAATACACGTAAGATTTAAATTTGAAATATCCATCAAAATGTCATTTTTTGATTTCAATTATATATCATCCAATAGGATGTCACCATTTATGATTTCCAATTATAGGTCTTAATGCAGAATTACCGTTTTTTGGCAATTATAGGCCTTATATATATTATGACATAATGCATAAAACTCGAATTTTAAAAAGTGTAGCGAGACTATGTACCTCTTTTGTTTTGCCATTTTAATTAATGATGTGATAGTGTTTGTTTACGATTTCGAATCGATATCGATATTATTTTCGTGTTCAATGTAAGACCAAATTATAATAATTGCTAAAGATCACTAAAGATGAATATCATGAATTTATGATATCAATATATTTTAATAAAATAACATTTTTGGAAATGAAGTAACTAAGATTATTGATTATTTTTGATATCCAGTATTAGATATTTTAAATGTTACTTTTTCAGATCTACAAAAGACCTTCATTTAAAATGATATAGGTGTGATTGATAAATAATAGCTTAAGCCGTTGCGGATAAATTTGTTGACAAAAGAATTTATAAATTAACATATTTAAATCGTATTTCAAAAATCATTGAAAATGATTTCTAAGATACGGTATGTTTAGAAGGTCTGGGGTCTCTTTTACCGCTTAGGTGGAAAACCAGCACATGTCCCGCCTGATCGTAAGTGTATATATAGTGTTAATGTACCCTATTATATGAACGCTTGCAACACCTGGGGTATCACTCGCCCGTTGCCGAACCTGTAAAAATCTTTTCACACCCGGTAGACAACCCACAACACCGGTACCCCCACTGCCAACATAACGCTTCCTCGCGGAGCTCTGGTGATCTTGCTCACCGTTAGGAACACAACATAGTACAGTCACAGATAATAGAATACTAGTAGTACAGTGCTATGTTATTTGGCTACTATTTTCTGCAAAGTGTAGGTGTTTCCCCAGTTGGGCAGCTCCAATTGTAAGTGAGTTATTCAATTCCACTATGCCCTGCCTCTCGGGGTGTTTCTTCAAACACATTATTTTCTTTTTTCGATATCCGGCTCAAAGAAATAACGAGAGTACGGAACACGACATACCATCACGTCTTTATTCCCCGAAGGGTTAGACAGATGCGTTCTTAGGGGGCGAGCCTATTGCCATTAATCGGGCATCAACCCTTAATTTTATAGAAAAACTCCAATAACACATTGCTCGACCGGGGAATCGAACCCAGGACCTCTAGCGTAGCGCTTCTGTTCATATTAACGCGCGACATAATGAACAAAATCGTATTTACTCCTACTTATATCTCGTGGGAAACAAAATGCTCTGTCTAGTGTTATTCCTAATATATCAGCCTGGCAAAGAAAAGAAAAAATCAAAATGAAAGAATCAAACTAATTGGTATCAAAGTATTTGTAACATAACGTCCCCAATATCCGCTCTATCTATACTAATATTATAAAGAGGAAAGATTTGTATGTATCAATGTATGTAACAAATAAACTCAAAAACTTCTAGGCCGATTTCGAAAATTCTTTCACCATTTGAATGCTACATTATTCAAGATTAACTTAGGCTATAGAATATGTATTTCGAAAAGATTGCGATTTCTCTCACCCGTGCGTTTATTTTCCAATTACTTAGTATGTTACACCTATTTATCTATACCTAAACAGTTCCTTTGTTTTGTATTTCATTATCATGCAATGAGAGCATTGCATTGAAAATAATTATGACGCAAGATATTAAAAAGGTGTGTATGGATGATTTTAATTTTGCAAATAAATAATTACATATAAAAATAATTTGTAATGTTGTTACGTTTTTCTCCATTCTTCCTAAAATAATCTATCGATATAAAATATCGACATAGTAGCTTCCTAATTATTTTTATTGTATTATACGTTCGTATTGTCGTCAATTCTTGTATGTTGACGTATTTGACCTCTATGTGTGCGTAAATTGTGTTAGTGGTGAAGAATTTAATATGTGTGAGTTCGTGGCGATACAAAATGATTTTGAGTATGTGTGCAGCAATGTCTATGTAGTGTTTCCTCCCCCCGCACCAAAAGTGACAGACTTTTTTGTTCATAGAAATAAGCGCGTCACTTGTCCAGGGATAGATAGTCAAAGATACGCATCTAATTTTGTTGAATTACGTCATGTGCCTTTCTGTGGCTTCAAATGCAGTTATTTCGGATTTAGTGTGTAATACTCCTTTATAGTTGTAGTAGGTAAAAAATGTTTGCATAGTGTAATATGTGGCGCTGAAGAACGCTAGTTGAAAAACAGTAATAATGTTAATGTGAAACTGAAAACAGCAAATCTACTGTTTATGTAGTTATGTACTTCAACAATGGTTAAAACCATAGACATAATGTCTATGGTTAAAACAGTAGGGTTGGTAACACTGGTGTCAACCTCAGAGTAACCATAGACCATAGAGATAGACCAAGTACAACCAACCCTGTCAAGTGTCAACACAGTGGTTCATTGAAATATTAATAAACTAAAAATACTATGTAAAATAGTACGTAGATAGTTATTCTCTTCAATTCAAGAACCTTAAGCTTCAACTGCAAATGTTATATCTGCTTCTAGCTTAGGCTTCAAGAAAATAAAATTTCAGCATATTGTCTATGATTTTTTTCTCTCTTCTCTCTTCGTTTTTGTCTGTGGTTATTGCACAATTGTTCGATTTCGATCTGGTGTTTTAGGTTAGATTGTCTTGTTGATTAGATTATTGAAAATTCATTATATTTTACTTACTGAAATATCTTGGACATGGCTCAAAGTAAGCTAAATGATATGGCGGGTAAATTTGCCAAGGGCGGACCGCCTGGCCTCAACATTGGTCTGAAAGTGATGGCCGTTGTCGGCGCCGCTGCTTATGGCATCTCGCAGTCCGTGTTTACCGTCGAAGGTGGTCATCGTGCTATCATGTTCAACAGAGTTGGAGGTATTCAACAACATGTCATGAGTGAGGGTATGCACTTCCGTATACCTTGGTTCCAGTACCCCATCATATACGACATCAGGTCCCGTCCCCGCAAGATTTCATCACCCACCGGCTCTAAGGATTTACAAATGGTTAACATTTCTTTGAGAGTACTCTCTCGCCCTGATGCAAGTTCACTTCCTATAATGTACAGACAGCTTGGTACTGATTATGATGAGAAAGTGCTGCCATCAATTTGCAATGAAGTATTGAAATCTGTAGTTGCCAAGTTCAATGCATCACAGTTGATTACTCAGCGTCAACAGGTTTCCCTACTGATCAGAAGGGAGCTTGTAGAACGAGCTGCTGACTTCAACATCATTTTGGATGATGTTTCTCTGACTGAATTAAGTTTTGGCAAAGAATACACTGCTGCTGTTGAAGCTAAACAAGTTGCCCAACAAGAAGCACAGCGTGCTGCATTTGTTGTGGAGAGAGCCAAACAGGAGCGTCAGCAGAAGATTGTGCAGGCTGAGGGTGAGGCTGAAGCTGCTGAAATGTTGGGAAAAGCAATGGGTATGAACCCCGGTTACTTAAAGCTGCGCAAGATTCGTGCTGCTCAAAGTATTTCTAGAATGATTGCGCAATCCCAAAACCGTGTATTCCTTCCGGGTAACAGCTTGATGATCAACCTTCAAGACCCAACCTTTGACGATTTGTCTGAGAAACTTACAAAGAAGAAGTAACATGAGGCTGAGAGTGTGTACGCTGAAAGCTTGGAGCCTGCGACCACTCTTACAGATGTTGATGCTGCTGTTCTAATAGGTGGTGTTGCTTCAGTTGTCGTTTAGAGTATTCGTTTATGTAGGCACCATGAGCATTTCAAATAATATTATGTAAAAAGTCAGCATGTTCAAATATATATTTGCATTTTTACGTTAATTAGTTGTAGGTTTATAGCATGTATGGGAATCTAATGATTGAAATAAAAGATTTCAAAATTATTCATTGTTGTTAATAGGTAGTTCATAACAAACATACCATCACTCCTGTATTCTCCGAAGGGTTAGGCAGAGGTGTACTAATGTACACCCACTGTTTGCCGGTATGTTCAGGTCCTATGGAATCGGGGGCGAGCCTATTGCCATTAACCAGGCACAAATCCCTAACTCCGAGCTGCTACTGGGAATTTCATAGAAAAACCCAATAACTTTGCTCGACCTGGGAATTGAACCAAGGACCTCTAGGGTAGCAGTCACACTCAGGACCACTTGGCTAATGAATAGTATAGTATAATAGGTAGTTCCATACTTCAAATTAGTTTTAGTGGATCCTGAACCAGTTATTGAAATTATCTGTATCAATGAAAAAATCCCTTACAACTTCTACATCCATGTGTAGTGGTGTGATGAAACTTTTTATTCCACCATGATAGATCTAGTGGAGCCCTAGCCCTGTTATAACTCCCTTACTAACAAACACCCCTCTGCTAATCCCCTGCCATTATTATACCATTGGCCACAAAACCAATGGAGCCCATCCTATATTTATTGGATAAAAGCAGTTGACATTAAAATTTGTTTTCTGAATCCTGTGCAGGTGCACCATAACACTCAAACTGCACCAGCAGTTTTTACCTATATTAATGTAAATAATTTATCTCATAGTTGCTTCCTGATGTTTAGTATTACAGAATCCAATTTTAATGTGGAAATAAAATATCAGTCAGGACAGTTTCTTACAGAGACACCACTCTGAATAAGATTTTGGTTAGACTAATTAATAACAGCAAAATCTTTTTCAGAGTGTCTGCTGCATCACAATAAGTAGAGATACATGGTGATCTCAAGGGGTAGGACAATTAATAAAATTGTAAACTTCTCTAATAATTTAATAACTCTATTAAAAATAACACAGCCAGACTATTTTGACAAATTACTTTTTGATTGCAGAGGGTTGTGGACATCTAAATCTAGACATTTCAATTTCGGCTTCAAAGAAACTCATATTATCGTATTGAAAATATTCTGGGGCTTTGTAGACTCCAGTTTTGTTTGGATCAACGCCAGGACCCACTGGTTGACCTGCTGGTTGAATGACATTGCTGCTCAGTCCAGGAACATCAGGAACTGTCTGGGTCGGTGGTGCAGACGGCGGGGGGGTACTCTGAGCTCCCGCACCAGCACCCTGACTGTAATATTTAGTTAGAAAAACTCGTAAAGTGTTCTTCCGTAGAGCATTCATCATTTTTAGATTACACAACCACAGGCCACAGCAACCAAAAAATCTACAAAATAGACATTGAGTTGAGATTGACAGACAATTTGACAATTCACAAATATTGACACATAGCATCATTGTCATTCATTGTTGTTGTTATTATAATTCGCCAAAAGGCAGGCAAAGGTTTGAACCATACAGCCTTGTCTTATTTTGACATGGCATCAGGCATGACAGCCTTTGACTATCTATCTATAAGGACCCGCCTCTCATGATCATTCCCCTCTGTCAAGGTAGTGGATTAAAAAATCTAACGCGTTCATAAAAACTGTTTCCGAAATAGATTTTTCATAAACAGAATCGTTTCCGCTAAATGCTCCGTGTAAATACCGATATACGTGCAGTTAATGTATGCAAAAAATATCTAATCAGAAGCTCATCACTGCCTGATCCCTTTGTAGTGTCCAAGATATTAAGACGGTTTTTTACCTCACTTTTGGTAAGACATAAACCAGAGAGACAATTAGAATTGTTTGCTAAGCTGCTAAGAAAGGAGGAAGTTTTAATAATATCGCGTGTAGTTGTATGATGGCAATACACTGAAGAGAAATAGGACCCAAACATGTTACAAATCTCGTTCCCATCATCAGTGCAATTCATGCCATTTGACATCGAAGCAGGATAGGCCTACCTCCCATTTCGTCTAGCTTTTATGTACGACCAGAAAATTTTGGGGTTCTTTAATATTTTTTGTTCTATGTCGTTAATATATGAATTGTAGCATTCTTTAGCTATTTTATTGCTATGTTTACAACGCCAGCGAAACGATATTTTATTCCATCGGATTTTTGTACGTATTATATCGTTTTCTATATTTCTCCTTTTCACGCAATAATTTCATTAGTTTTTATTAAACCAAGGGGGTTTTGTATTATTGTTTTTAACGGTACTTATGAGGACAAATTTTTTAGTTAATTGATTTATAACTTCATAGAAAATATCAAGCACATTATTCGGGTCATTAGTGTCAAAAAATAATTCCTGCCAATTGACTTTGCTCAACTCTGCATTAATTTCCGGGTATTTGGCTTTTCTATAATTTAGTCTACTAGTTAAATTGGGTTTTAAATTATTAGTAGTAATAGATTGTAGGACAATTTCAAGTGGAGGATGATAGAAATCAATCTTTTACTCCCAGTTTTCTTTTTACTCCCAGTATACTGCGCTTCATCGCTCGTTGGCAAACCTCGAGTGTGGACCTTTGAACAACAGTCTAAGACCAAGTTTGTGTACCGTATGTGAGGATGGGGAGTATGCATGCGTCCATCAGCTTGCGTTTCAGGCATAGTGGTAGCTTACCTTTCATTAGCTTCTTCATGGCCCAATAGCTCCTCCAGGCGTTTTCGGTGCGTTCAGCAACGTCTTTGTCTTGTCTCGCCTGGAAGGAGACTATTTGGCCTATAATATAGTTACAATAAAAATTAAAATACAATAGCATAATTTTCTTTTAATCTAAGTAATCACGCCCTAAAACCCAGTTTCACCATACTATGATTGTTATTTTAACACACTGTTAAGGTTTGTGAATATCCCACCACATGCTAATCGCTTGTTAAATTGCTTAATCAGCTGTTACTTATATCTAATCATTGCTCTGCGGGTCTGTTAAATTTTTAACAGACTGTTAATATGACTTGTGTACTGTCAAAATCTTTCTAAAAGAACAAAGGAGACCCTTTCATGAAGGTCTGATTAAGGTGAATAATTTTATTTTGGATTGTTTTAGAAATATTGGATGAATAAAGAGCTAGCTTATTGCCATTAACCGGTCACAAATCCAAACTCTGAGCTGCTTCTGCGAATTTCATAGAAAAAACCAATAAGGCAATAACGTTATGGTTGACCTGGGAATCGAAGTCATAGCCTGTAGCATAGTGATCGTGCTTAGGACCTACTAACTTAGCTCAACATTTAGCCTAAACAGGAACTTTTGGCTAAGGCCTATTGGTGTGTAGGATACTAGTTTTAAATATTATACATACGAGTACTTATTATTTTTATAGTTTTAAAGATATAATTATTATATAAAATAAATAAAACTGCTTATTTTATGATCAGCCATTTTTGACTTTATTTCAAATTAATTTGGAGTAGATATTTCATTCTTCATTTTCCGCTGTTTTGATTTTTCTTTTAGCTACTTTGTCATCGCTGCCTCAGCCTCAACATGTTTTTTCATGATTTGTCATCAATAAGTAATTCAGTTTTGCTCTGCACCAATTCGTCATTTATCGAAGTTTGAAATCTGATCTGAAAAAGGTGCAATACTTTAAACATTTTACTTAAGTAATAAACACTGAAATAAAATAGTAACAAACATTTTGTTCATAATATGAACTATATCTATATTATATCTATATTATAGATTACTCAAAATTAGTTCCTACCTGTTGAGAATATTATATTGTATATTATCGCCACATGATTTAATTGTTCCATGACACTGAGTACCATGGCATTGAAAAAGCTCGAAGAAGTGATTGTGGTTTGCTCCAATCTTCGTTTTTATTAGCAGTGGCATCATATTTTATTATTCATAACATCTTTGTCTTCAATGATGAGCTATACCAATATTTTGTTCTCGTTCGAAGAAAAATTCAGCGCGAATGTTTTTTAGATATTTCTTCTGCTGAGGCCTAAGGGTGAAGGTACTTTTCACAGAGATTATAATTTAAAAATATGAAAAAAATCCGCACAACAGAACACAAAAATGATTATCGTCAATTTATTGTTGATGTTTTATCTATCAAAATTAAAAATACCCCGGTTGCCTTGGAATTAGAGAAAAAGAACGATGTAATAAATTCGGCCGTATTACATTATTATACGACTAGTTACAATATTTGACATATCAGTATCATTGATATACGTTGCTATGACTTACTGTTTTGGTCGTATTAGAATGTGAGTGAAGGCTTTGTGTATCATTCAATAAATGCTTGATTTAGTAACGCACTGTTACATTTTCGTCATGGGACATATCCTATTTTAACAGCTTTGTTAAATTTAAATGCCGATTAGTTAATGCCTTGTTATATAGAAATTGATGAAACTGGGTCTAAGCATCACGCACGACGGTTAACCAAAGGTATACCGTCTTACCGTCCCCCCCCCCCCCAAAAAAGGGTTAGTTTAACCCTAGATTGAAGTTCGCCGGTAAGGTTAGGTCTCACGTACCGTAATAGAGACCGCACGCTGATGTAAAAATTCTACATTTTATATTGATATTTCCACGCCTGTTCAAGTATGAGAGGGTATGAGAGAATGTTCATTGATTGGAAAAAAGTAGATGATAGCACTTGAACCCGACGTTTGCTCCATCATTTCATAAAATAGTAATATGGAATATAATTCATATTTCGTTGTTAGTAACTACGCTAATTTAGCAAGTGAGACGAAATTCATTATGTATAAGGCAGATTGTGAAATTTCACATGGGAACAGTGTTGCCAGGGCCCCTGAGTCGAAAATTACGTTTCGTTTTGCTATAAAAGAAAAATCTAGTATTACTTATCTCGTTGTTCTCCTCAAAAGTTACGAAAAATGCCTTAAATATAAAAATTACTTACATGTAACGCGAGGGGGTCAAAAGTTACGAAAAATGTAAGAAATGTAACCATCTGGCAACACTGCATGGGAAATCACTGTGAAACATAAAACATTTCATCAACAAATGCAAAGTAGCAAACATTTCAATGTCTAGTACATATAATAGGTCTTTACCTATGAAATTGCCGTTCTGCAGTACTGGCCATTTCAAATCAAAATATTTTTTGTTTGGCTAAGAATTCTAATTTCAAATTAATTTTATTTTAAAAACATCGAATTCTTTTTCCAAAAGTAGTCATTTGTTTATTGATTAGTGTTACATTTTCATCGCATTTCAATATTTTTCGTCATCATGGATACGTTAAAATTTCGGTAATTATGGAATATGAGTACCGTCGTGGCAGCAACGCGGCACAAGCGGCACGCAACATCAACGACGTTTACGGAGCTAACACTACAAACCAACGCACCACCTGTTATTGGTTTGCTCGCTTCCGTTCTGGGAATTTCGACCTGAAAAATGAACCTCGCGGTCGTCCGAAAACTTTGGTCGACAATGACGAATTAAAGGCGATTGTGGAAGCTGATGATACACAATCGACGGCTGAATTAGCAGCAGCTTTCGACGTTAGCGTTAAAACAATATTGGTCCATTTGCGTCAAATTGGCAAGGTAAAAAAGCTTGACAAATGGGTGCCCCACGAAAATGATCGCCAGCGCGAAGTACGCGTCGAAACGTGCCTTGCACTGCTCAACAGACACACAAATGAAGAAATTTTGAACCGCATTGTTACCTGCAATGAAAAATGGATTCTGTTTGATAACCGCAAGCGCTCAGCAAGTTGGTTGGATCCTGGATCAGCACCTAAACAATGCCCTAAACGAAAACTTACCCCTAGAAAAGTAATGGTCACTGTTTGGTGGTCTAGCGCTGGTGTGATTCATCACAGCTTCTTACCAAACGGGGTGAGCATTACTGCAGATGTGTACTGTGAAGAACTCAACACAATGATGGAGAAGCTGGCACATCTCCAACCAGCATTGGTCAATCGCTCGTCTCCGCTGCTCCTGCACGATAACGCGCGACCTCATACTGCACAGCAGACAGTCTCCAAGTTGCAAGAACTGGGGTTGGAAGTTCTCCGTCATCCGCCCTACTCACCAGACTTTGCGCCTACAGACTACCTACTACTTTTTCCAGAATTTGGATAACTTCTTGGCGGGAAAAAAATTCAATACCCGAGAGGCAGTACAAAATGCCTTTGAAGAATGTGTTGCCTCCCGTCCAGCTGATTTCTTTAAGAAGGGCATCAATAAACTGCCACTGCGTTGGCAAAGATGCATTGATTGCATGGGTGATTACTTCGATTAATACAAATAAAAAATACATGAAAAAAAATCGTTTAAATTTTTTCATACAAAACGGCAATTTCATATGTAAAGACCTAATATTTAGTCAGATGAAATTCATTTGATCATGATTACTTGCAATAGTCAAACGCATACGTACACTATGTAGTTTACATTAGTCTATGTTTATTGTTTTGGATAAATACTGAGAATAGGTCAGGGAGTGATAATTAATTATTATATTATGAAAATGTACATGATTGCGAAATGGAATTGGATTCTAACTCGGGACCTACAACTTGACAGTCCAGTTCCAAATGCCACATCACTACATATTTATGTGCATCTACATCTGAGGCATCTATCTGAATACTAGGGTTTAAAGGCAAGGATTTTCGGGAAATTAGGCCTAACTCGCTTTGACTATCTATCTATAAGGACCCGCCTCTCATGATCATTCCCCTCTGGCAAGGTAGTGGATTAAAAAATCTAACGCGTTTATCAAAACTGTTTCCGAAATCGATTTTTCATTAACAGAATCGTTTCCGCTCAGTAAGGTCATCATAAATGCTCCGTGTAAATACCGATATACGTGCAGTTAATGTATGCAAAAAAATATCTAATATCTTATTTAGATAAAGATGGAGTTATTTTCCGTATGTAAGTATTATAGTTCATTTATTTCTATTTAAATCACATAATACAATTTATTAATAAAGATCGAGGACGTTACTGATTCAATAATCGAGTATAAAATAATCGTTTAGTTCAAGCATGCACTCCCCACGAGACTACCCGCACTCCCCACGAGACTATCCGCACTCCCCACGAGACTAGCAAATTTTTTTTACTAACAATATCAGCCTTCTGCTAATACACGTAAGATTTAAATTTGAAATATCCATCAAAATGACATTTTTTTATTTCAATTATATATCATCCAATAGGATGTCACCATTTATGATTTCCAATTATAGGTCTTAATGCAGAATTACCGTTTTTTGGCAATTATAGGCCTTATATATATTATGACATAATGCATAAAACTCGAATTTTAAAAAGTGTAGCGAGACTATGTCCCTCTTTTGTTTTGTCATTTTAATTAATGATGTGATAGTGTTTGTTTACGATTTCGAATCGATATCGATATTATTTTCGTGATCAATGTAAGACCAAATTATAATAATTGCTAAAGATGAATATCATGAATTTATGATATCACTATATTTTTATAAAATTTAATAAAATATCATTTTTGGAAATGACGTAACTAAGATTATTGATTATTTTTGATATCCAGTATTAGATATTTTATTTGTTACTTTTTCAGATCTACAAAAGACCTTCATTTAAAATGATATAGGTGTGATTGATAAATAATAGCTTAAGCCGTTGCGGATAAATTTGTTGACAAAAGAATTTATAAATTAACATATTTAAATCGCATTTCAAAAAATTTGAAAATGATTTCTAAGATACGGTATGTTTAGAAGGTCTGGGGTCTCTTTTACCGCTTAGGTGGAAAACCAGCACATGTCCCGCCTGATGGTAAGTGTATATATAGTGTTAATGTACCCTATTATATGAACGCTTGCAACACCTGGGGTATCACTCGCCCGTTGCCGAACCTGTAAAGATCTTTTCACACCCGGTAGACAACCCACAACACCGGTACCCCCACTGCCAACATAACGCTTCCTCGCGGAGCTCTGGCGATCTTGCTCACCGTTAGGAACACAACATAGTACAGTCACAGATAATAGAATACTAGTAGTACAGTGCTATGTTATTTGGCTACTATTTTCTGCAAAGTGTAGGTGTTTCCCCAGTTGGGCAGCTCCAATTGTAAGTGAGTTATTCAATTCCACTATGCCCTGCCTCTCGGGGTGTTTCTTCAAACACATCATTTTCTTTTTTCGATATCCGGCTCAAAGAAATAACGAGAGTACGGAACACGACATACCATCACGTCTTTATTCCCCGAAGGGTTAGACAGATGCGTACTTAGGGGGCGAGCCTATTGCCATTAATCGGGCATCAACCCTTAATTTTATAGAAAAACTCCAATAACACATTGCTCGACCGGGGAATCGAACCCAGGACCTCTAGCGTAGCGCTTCTGTTCATATTAACGCGCGACATAATGAACAAAATCGTATTTACTCCTACTTATATCTCGTGGGAAACAAAATGCTCTGTCTAGTGTTATTCCTTATATATCAGCCCGGCAAAGAAAAGAAAAAATCAAAATGAAAGAATCAAACTAATTGGTATCAAAGTATTTGTAACATAACGTCCCCAATATCCGCTCTATCTATACTAATATTATAAAGAGGAAAGATTTGTATGTATCAATGTATGTAACAAATAAAGTCAAAAACTACTAGGCCGATTTCGAAAATTTTTTCACCATTTGAATGCTACATTATTCAAGATTAACATAGGCTATAGAATATGTATTTCGAAAAGTTTGCGATTTCTCTCACCCGTGCGTTTATTTTCCAATTACATAGTATGTTACACCTATTTATCTATACCTAAACAGTTCCTTTGTTTTGTATTTCATTATCATGCAATGAGAGCATTGCATTGAAAATAATTATGACGCAAGATATTAAAAAGGTGTGTATGGATGATTTTAATTTTGCAAATAAATAATTACATATAAAAATAATTTGTAATGTTGTTACGTTTTTCTCCATTCTTCCTAAAATAATCTATCGATATAAAATATCGACATAGTAGCTTCCTAATTATTTTTATTGTATTATACGTTCGTATTGTCGTCAATTCTTGTATGTTGACGTATTTGACCTCTATGTGTGCGTAAATTGTGTTAGTGGTGAAGAATTTAATATGTGTGAGTTCGTGGCGATACAAAATGATTTTGAGTATGTGTGCAGCAATGTCTATGTAGTGTTTCCTCCCCCCGCACCAAAAGTGACAGACTTTTTTGTTCATAGAAATAAGCGCGTCACTTGTCCAGGGATAGATAGTCAAAGCTAACTCGCGACGAGAAAATCTAGGTGACAGACATCACGAGCAAAATCTGCAAAAAAATTAACAGTTACGTACTTAGTACATAATGAATATCATTTAAAACATTTATAATTATTATGCTCGAAGGAACATGAAACTATTTTTAGTGAACTGAGTCTAAAAGTATACATGTACCTATATCTTTGACTATTTATATCCGTCGCCAATGACTAAAATACCTTAGACTAAAGTCTAAGTAGAATACTTACATAAATTAATAATTTCATTGCTGGTCGCAGTAGCAGTAAAGCGTATTTGAATAGCGCAGTATCGCATTATCTAAGTAAAGCAGTATCTATGGATTGTTTTCCCTATTGGACATTGTAATATAGTCGACTATGTAGCAATTCTACTATCTTAGTTTAACGTTAACGATTCTATATTATCTTCCAATGTTCTTTTTCATATTCCTATAATCAAAATAAGCACTAATGATCACTTTTCTCAAGCAATATTAACAATAACGATACCATGACTTCACTAAAAACATATTATTTATTCATTAGCCGAATACACTCATGATGGATGGATCGTTACTACAGGCATTCTTTACTTCCGTGGTACATATTTTGCGTCTCTAGTGTCTATGGTTCTTTTTCACGACTGTTTTGGATAGTTTATCTACCTTGCTTATATTGCCGATTTTTCGGTTTGGATGCGGAATATGTGTATAATTTTACCGTGTAATCAATATTACAAAGTGTTATAATGTCCTTCAATCATAGTTAAGTCTTATCGCTGTGTAGGTCCCCGTAAAACATAAGTTCAGCCATTTACATGAAAGGTGAGTATAAAAAATTGGTACCTCTATTTTTTTTTGTTAGCTTAGGTTTCACCCTAGTGACACTTGGAAATTCGTGAATTATGTTATTGTGATTGAGTTCTCGGGTGTTCAATACCTGAATGAATTATTATCCATATAGCTTTGCTATGTTATAGTTCATATAGATATTTATTTGCCGCTATTTTGTGAGTTATATTTATGTATAGTAACTATAACCCGCCCGAGTTGAATAGGTCATGAGGAAGCAATCCGTTCCATTTCATGGAATCGTATTTTGTAATCAATATATTATCGGGCTATCCTAGTTTCAAGTGACATAAGTATTACTACCCCATCGTGATAGTCCTCCAGAAAACATTTCAATCCAATAAATTTCAAAAAATCGTGAATTTCTTATCAGACAACAAACAAATTGTAGAGTATGAAAAAATCTCAACATAAAACTCTGAAATGGAACGCTTTTGTAGTCTGTGGTTTTTTATTTAGATTTTCAGAAATTGCTAAAATTGTCAAAATTTTCACATTTCGGCGTCGTTTTTCTAATTGATTTGTCGAATCGTGAGAAGAGTAAATTAAATAAGAGATTCAAGTATAAGCAATTTGTGCAACAAGTTTTATATTATAGTGCTAAATCTAGACAATAGGTACATGAAATGGCTGCCGAGCTGCCTGTTTGTGATGTACTATGTGAAGCAATGGAGTATTTATCCAAACTCGGCTCGAATTTACGATCTCGATCCGAGAGTTTAAAAGAGAAAAGAATATGCAAAGATAAACTAAAAAATGCGCATGCTGTTCATAAAGCTGCAAACAAAGTGCTCCTCATATGTGAATTGTCGAAAAAATCACTTGATAATGTTGAGGCCGGTGTTCGCAAAGTACTGTCTATAGTTGACGCTTCGCGAGTTCACGGAGATATTGGCGGGAAACCAATCGATAAGTCAAAGCAAAAATCTGAAGAAAAATGTTACCATTTTGAATTTGAAACCCACAAATTGCGGATATCGAAAAAAATCCCAATAAAACATTATATGTCAGTACAAGTCTTCGCAAAAAGTATGCCTTCTTCTATACTGGAAAAATATCCTGTATATTTCGACTGCAAACTCAAACGGAGCAGGAAAACAGCTGAAAACAAAATAACTTCTAAAAGCTCAATTTGTGAACATGATACAAAAGAGAACTCCGATGGGTCTAATTTCAAAGGTGAGAAAGTATCAACTAAAGATATTGAATCTATTGAAAGTGGACCTGAAAAGTCTAAGGACAGAAAGATTTCTGTAGGCTATGAGAAAACCAATACAAGAAAATCATCATCAGTACTGTCAAATTCTCCAGTTGAAAATGCAACTGGTGAAAACAATGACATCATTGGCAGAGTCCAATCTCCTGACTTGTTGACTCAAGGTGAACATTCAGCCGTAGGGGATAAGGAAAGTGATATGAATTTAGAACATAACAATGAATCAGAAAAATACAAATCAAAGGAAGATTTAACAGTATCTGACCTCATTGAATGCTTTGCAAATGAAGCAAAGTTAGATGTCAATCTACCTGAAAATGAGACAAAGAGTTATGATTCAGAAAATCATAAAACAAATTGTGAAAAACATAGAAGAGGAGGAATAGAAGCAATAAGTATAAGAAAAAAGTTTAGCAAAATTAAGATTGCAGATGATAGCTCAGAAAGTGATGAGGAGAATTTAAAAACTAAAAGCATATGTTTACAGCAGAAAACTAAACCTTGCCAAGAAAACAGCAACATAGAAAAAGATATAGACTCTGAACCTAAGTCCAAGAAAATTAAATCAATTGATAATGATGATACATCTCAAAATAAAGAGGACTCTGATAATTCAATGGAATCAAAGAATAGTCAAAGTGAACAAAGAAAAGATGGTGACTCTAAGCCAATTATAAGATGTGTAAATATAACTAAATTATTGAAACCAGATGTTTTAGGTACTAAGACCATGGAATCACTTGACATTGAAAAGCATAAACAGAAAACAAAACATAGTAAAGCTGGTTTAAATTGCAATGAAGACCAGAGAAAAAATGGTAGACATGGCAAAGTAAGTCAAAGGAAAATTGGTTCAGATAACAGTGATGATGAATTTTGGGCACTCAAAAGAAATGAGGTTAAGAAATTTAAATCTAAAAAGTTCACTGTAAATATCAAAAGGTTACCTCAGTTATCTATTAACTTCTTGCTTACTCATAATCTTAAAAGAATTTTACAAGGTAGCAAAACTATTTGCGAGGTAACAAAGGACAGGGATAACAAATTTGAACATTCCTTAGTGAAAAATGTTGATGAAGTTAAAAATGCCTTACTTAATGATTCTGCATCAGAAGACACTGATAGTACTGTCAGAGCTGAAGCAAACAAAGTAAAAAAGTCTCTTCTCAATGATTCAGATTCAGACAAAGAATCAACTTCCAAAGTTGCTGATAATAGCAACCAGGAAAAATTAATAGACACTGCAGCAATAAAAGATTCACTTCTTAATGAATCTGAATCAGATAATAATGAAGAGCAAGTTACAGAACAAGGAAAAAAGAGACCGAATTCTGTTATTAGTGGTATAGAGCAAGATACACAAAAAATTAAAAGTGCATTACTTCATGACTCTGATTCTGATAAGTTTCAAGCTAAAGAAAGTGATGAGACAACAGCTACTTTGCAAAATACTAATAATGATGGTGAATGTAGTGAACAGAACAGACAGAGAGACAATGACCTGCCACAGAATGATAAAGAAGATAATGTATGTGAAGTTCAGTCCAATATAAGTGAGCAAACTGAATCTGTTCAAGACCCAGAAAAAATAAAGTCATCTCTATTAAATGATTCATCTGAGAGCAAGTCAGAATCATATTATGTAGTCAAAAAGAAAAAAAAGAAATTCAAGCATGAACAAAAGCATGCCAGTAAAAGTATGGAAGCTAAGAAAATGCTTCTCCATTATACATCTAGCTCTGGATCTGAAATAGAACATTTACACAAATCTGATAAGACATCTAAAAAACGCACATATAGAAAGATCAGAAGAAAATCACGTATATCAAGCTCATCTTCATCAAATGAAGACGAGGATACTAAACACAAAAGCAAAGATAAAGGTTCCAATTTAGCTAATCAAAATATGGATCAAGGTCAGGTTGAAGGAACCATTGATGAACACTCCAATTCCAATGTTAGCAAGGTTAGGAGATAAGTACATATAAAATTAAAAAAAAACCATTGCCATTTAATAGTATAATGGTAAACATGTAATTGATAGGTACAACTAATTAAGTCAATTTTAGTTTTTAAGCAAGTAAAACAAAAGTTTAATGTCTACTTGTGTAACATACATAGGTATCTGTTTAAGAATAATATTATTCTGTATTATTGTGCATTAATAGCGGTCAGCAATTAAATGCAAATTGAAACATTTGGGAGTTTTTATTTAGTACAATCAGACAAGAAAGGCATAAGGTAGACTTTATTTTTACACAGAATACAAGATAAAGGTATAAAAGAATGAAATAGGCAATGCAATGTGATTTTATTGAACACCTTTTTTGTAGTTTATACCTTTATTTTGTTTTTGAATTGAATTATGGCATGCAGAATTTTTGGAAAATAAATATGATGCAAATAATTACAGATGGTACGCTCTAAAGCAAAACCCAGTGGAAGCAGTGGCCAGAATTCAGACAATCAAGACGCAAGTGACAAAGATATTGATGGGTAAATATCTCTGAAAATAAAATGGGGTTATGATTAGATGTATTGTTATTTTACCCCATAATAGAGAGAAAATGCACAATCATTGTGTCATAAGTGTCATTACAGGTGCTGCTGAGTTAACTATTTCTAAATAGAAAATACAGATTGCCTTACAAGAACATACTGTCCATGCACATACTTTTATATTTTTCGAAACATCTCTAAAATATGCAAATATCTGGCTCATTAGTCTTGGCTTCGATTCCCGAGTTTTGATGTGCTAATTACTATAGGCTCACTCCTCTATTCCAAGGGGGCTAAACATACCAGTTAACTATGGGTGTATATTAGTACACCTTTGTCTAACCTTTCGGGTTTATATTGGGATTGAGGTTTTTTAACAAGCCACCAGTGTCGAATAATTTGACACTGGTGGCTCGTGCTTAATTCATTTACTATCTATCATATGAAGTGAAACATATCAATGATTGATATAGGGCCTTTGTAGAGCAAGCTGCTCCACTTTGCTGAAATTGAGTAAATTTCACTGCTTTACAGTCTCATTTCATATTTCGACCATCATATTATTATATTCTTTTCAAATCATAGCCTATGACACTTATTTAATGTATCAATGACCAATTAAATTGTAATAATCTGGTTAGTAGTTTTTAAGTTAGGATCTACCATCCATACACAAACATGAACTGTTAAACCCATTACCCTTACTTTTCCATAGTCTGGGTAATAATAAATCTGCTGCAACTATAAAATTACCCATGTTCATAGGCTGACAAACTTGAAAAATTTAAACAAACCGCATCGACGGCGCGACTCTACTTCCACGAACAACACGGAAAGTCGTAGCTCTGCGAAGAACAGCAAACCGAAGCCAACGCCAGCGATAGGCGAGGACTTGCTGGATGGCATGAGCAGCTCTGACGCTTCGGAAAATGACAATACGGTAGAAGAAGGTATATCAGTTTCATCAATATCCTATGACGGCGGCATAGTAGTTAGGTACCTACTGTCATGATTACTACATGCATATTGCTGAAATCCTGGTCATCATCATGTTTTTCTATGTGAAAATCCAAATTCTGTCAGTCAGTTTTGGTGTCTTTTGGGGGAGTCTTTTGTTCAGCCACTTTTGGCCAGCTGACTTTTTTTATTATACCATGTAATATAATTATGGCAAATAATCATACGACGCGCCTGATGCTTGCGACACCAGGAGTATCAATCGGTTGCCGACCCTGTAAAAATCTTTTCACACCCTTTTTGAAGAACCCCATGCTGTGGTCCATTGGGAAAACTGAGTGTGCGTGGGAGGAAATTCCTCTGGAATCGCACAGTATGAAACCAGAGTGGTTCTAATGTATGTGGATGAACTCCACGCCGCTGGCGATGATAGAAAGTAGCCGTTGGCATCATTTCGAACAATTCCTCAGAACACTGCCCATTATACTCACACAGTGAGACCAACTAATTGATTGAAGTGACTTCTAATAAAGAACTGTGAGGTCTCTGAGTATTGGAGATTTGTATGTACCTACATGACATGCCATAACTTGCATACTTGCTTTTACAGATCTACCTCCAGTAAATATGTCAGGGCTCAATGGCGCCAGCATTAGTCATCTCGCCAAGGATGACTTGCTTGGAGACAGTGACACCTCTGCATCACACCATAATGAACAGGACGAGGTTGAGGTGTTATATGTTTTACTATTTAGTTCCGAAAAAATTTAATTTCAAAGAATTCTTGCAGTCCCTAAACATAAGTAGTAGGAATCTTGATGTTATTGTATATTTTTTTTAAATCAAATTTATTTATTCAGGAACAGACTGCAGTTGATTCCGAAGTGGAAGAAGAAAGGTAAGTTACAGTTCTAAGCCACTTTTAAACTTACTAACTTCAGTTTTTACTTTTCGTATTTTTGTTTTGCCTTATCCGTAAAACTGTCCTCTAAGCGGGACTATTACGCTAAAGGTACTAGGTTCGATTCCCAGGTCGAGCATGTTATTGGGTTTTTCTATGAAATTCTCAGTAGCAGCCTAGAGTTTTGATGTATTATTATGGCTATAATCTCGCTCCTTTATTCCACGGCACTTAAACTTACTAGTGAACTGCTAATATACGTTAATGCACCTCTGCTAACCCTTCGGGGAATACAAGCATGTTGGTTTGATGGTAAACTTACTCTTAACAGTGTAACATTAAAACGGCGCAAAGCAAACGCGATATCGTCTGACTCCGAAGGCGGCACGTCTCGTCGTAAACAAAATGACGAGGATGTGAGATTAAGTGACTTCGAAGATTCGGAAGATGAAAGCTCGCAGTCGGCGAAGCGGTCTAAACGGAAGAAGAAAGGCTCCGAAAGTGATGCCTCAGGCACATCCAGCACTGACGGAGGGTATGATAATCTAATTATAGGTTTTACCTAGCTCCTGCCTCCTAGTCGGACTACGGAGTATGAGTCAAATGTCTCAAAGTCAAATACTTTGGTACTCCTGTTAATTAGGATTGATAGACGCCTTTATTCTTTACATACAATTAGCTAAGACAAAGAGGAGAATATTCTGAATATTACCTCTAGGGGTCTTGCTGTATTGAAATGAAACACGACAAACACAAGAATAATATTCAATTTGAAAATGTCTTAAGAAATTGCATTTAGGAATAGGACAATGAATTCAGAACGTAGCATTGACAAGCTTAGCATAGAGTTGGCAATCTAATTTCTATTCCACATACGTCGGTTTCCTTATTAGGTATAACTAAAACAGATTCAAGATAGAAACTGAGATAAGATAAATAATATTTGTCATTCTAAAATGAACCTAGTTTTCATGTTCTTAAAAACAATGTCACCGATTTCTATCAAATGTTAATAGAAGTTAGAGTGAGGGCTGCGATTATTTTCCAAGTTTTCAATTTTTATTTAGTATAGTCGACTGAAACCATAAATAAATATGATGCTACTTCAAATATACTATTAGTGAAATGTAATATTTACTTGTAGTAAAAAGAAACGTCGGCGCATAAAACTCTTGAATGACAGCGACGCCTCTGGATCGGACTCTGAAAACGAGGGAAGAAATAAACATGGAAGGAAGAATATACGTAAGGTATAAACATTATTATGTTGTATATTTCTGTCGATACCAAAGAGTTTTCATACTTGGATTATACATATTATGTGTGATTGTAGGTCATGGGTAAGAATCAGTTGGAAGAAGCTACAAAGAAAGCAGCACGCGAAGAGAAAGAGAGGATTGCCCGTATTAGTGAAAGGCAGAAGCTGGTAAGTTTCATTTACGTAATTTACTAAGTTTTTTTTTGTAAAAGCCTTTCTTGAAGTGGAAGTGTCATTACCGTTATTTTAGTTTTATTATTTTCTGATTAAACTTTTGCCTGGTTAGAAGTGTAGATTATGTATAATATTTTCTACCAAACCATAATGAAGAATTGGATATGGATGTTTGAACTTTGATGTCCTAGAACTCATCATTAAGTAAGATGCGGCAAATTAGTATCTAAAGTTAGAGGATGTGTGAGCAATTGAGAGACAATTGTTTTCTTTATTCACAGTACAACAACTTGGACTTTGATGAGTCGGGTAAACCAGATGAAGTGGTATTGGAGAAAGTGGTGCTGGATTTTGACCCTGAAACAAAAGAACCTCTGATTGAGGTTGATAGAGGCCTTGTTAAGAAGCTGAAACCTCATCAGGTGAGTTCAGTCAAGTATTTCTCTGATGAATAAGGGTCATTCTTTTGGGGTGGTAGGTGATATTTTTACTCATTTTGGTTTCTGTCTTCAATAAATTTGAACGAACCGTGGGATCTGAAAACTTAGTTATGATTGGATCACAAATTGTCTAAGTATTGTTTTAATCTGTCTAGTTATAAGTTGAAGAATTAGTAGAAAAAGTGAAATCCTACATAATAGGTATAGAATCCATATTATGCGTCGACAATATAAATTATAATTGAATTCCAGAGTCAAAGTGAAATACTTCTCAATGGTCAAAAACTGACGCGGTTTTAAACAGTCTTAGGGAAGAAACTTCAAAGATACTTATATAGTGAATTCATACCCTATTATGTACTTAACATTCAAAGTAACTTTTTAGTCAGATAAGTACTAAATGCTTTTGTTTTTAGGCTAACGGCATAAAGTTCATGTGGGATGCATGCTTTGAGAGCGTGAAGCGTATTAAGAAGGACAAAGGGTCCGGTTGCATTCTTGCTCACTGCATGGGTCTTGGAAAAACTTTACAAGTAAGTTGAGTTCGATTAATTTTGTATTATCTAAATTCTAAATCCTAGAGGGGTATGTACCAGAGAATGGGCATTTGAGTAAAAAGGCTTGACATTATATAATTTTCTCAATTGTTTGTTTAATTAATTTTTTCATCGTGTGCGTGTTTCGGAATTATTAAAAGTGGAAATTCAGAACTGTAAAATATTTAAGTAATTATGAAAGGTCAAAAACTTTTTTCGTGTTTAAAAAAGAGGGTCTTATGGGGATGAAGAAGTTCGAATATGAATGCATGTACCATTATTAATTCTGTAGTAGTTTGAGCCCTAGCTTATTATATGATGGGTCTATTTAAACATTTATTTTTAAATAAATAATTTGGCTCATTAAAGCCAACAAGTTTATTTGAGTCATCTTAAGGCTGATCGTTTCGCTGAGCCCGTCAAATTCAAATTACAATTGGTTTTCCGCAATTTGTAGGTCTATAACACATTCTAGATAAAGGTTTTAATTCTCAATTGTAAATATTGTATAGCTAATGGCGCAATTACTACAACTAGGAATCTAGAATGTGTTATAGACCTACAAATTGGGAAAAACCAATTGTAATTTCAATTTGGCGGGCTCAGCGAAACGATCAGCCTTAACACTACAATTTTTCCATCGATCTGCGGGTATTCATTGAGTATACATTTGCCTAGCTCTTTGGGGGTACAGGCGTTATGGTATGGTATATTATTTTGCATATTCTCTTCAGGTAATATCTCTAACACACACGCTGCTCATCCACGGCACCCTCACGGGCGTGAACCGAGTGTTAGTTGTGTGCCCACTGTCCACTGTACTCAACTGGGTCAATGAGTTCAAGATATGGCTCAAACACGCTCACTCAGAGTTCGAAGTTGATGTCTATGAACTGTCCAGGTAGGAATCACTTCATTATACCTTAACACTTGTTACTACCACTAAACTAGTACAGGCGTCTCAAAATGACAGATTTCCGCAATGGATAATAAATACTCTGTTGTTTGGAGATTTAATTGATAAATAGATTAAAGAAATTTAACCGTTTTGGATACCATGATGTGCTCGCGACCGTACAAGCCTTTTCTAGTCAGCAATTTTTAGACTCCTGTTTTTGCTGTCCTATAGTATTTGCTGCAGGTTGCTGTGATCCTGTTTGTATTGAAGTATGAAGCATATCATAATATGTAACTAACTGACTTGATATAATACTAACAATGGCAGTAAACTTATACACACTTATATTTACGTAGTTTGAACCGTACAATTTATACTACAAACAACGAAAAAATTGGATAATTGAGAACCACCTTTAAGAAAAATAAGACTTACACATTTAGAGCTAAAATTTGCTGATTATAATTGATACTAGCTTGTCGCCCGTTGTTTCGCCCGCGTTGTCCCGTTCCTAAGGATCGTAGTGTGATGTTTAATAGCTTGAAACCTTCCGTTTATTGATGAAAACCAGCAGTTTTTTAGTTTATCGCGAACAGACAGACGCGGGGGTGGACTTTAATATGTAAGGATTGGTGAAAAAATTCTTCCCAAAGATGTCATTTCCACATCAAAGCGCCCAGTCCTAAAAAGTTTAATGGTTCTCCAGGTATAAGCAGAACTCGGAGCGCGCGTTCCAGCTGCAGCAGTGGTTCGAAGGTGGCGGCGTGTGCGTGCTCGGATACGAGATGTTTCGCAACCTTTCCGCCGACAACAACAAAAAGTTCAAGAAGAAGATGCTTCGTAGTTTCCAGGAGAGTCTAGTTGATCCAGGTCAGTGCCCAGTGTCCCTTTAAAGTTTTTGACGAAACTGACATAAATATATTTTTTATTTCTGATTTCTCAAGAACCATCAAAGCAATGTATTTTTTTTTGTTTAGAGTTCTATTATCAAGACTATTAGTAATGTGCGACCCACATAGATAGTAAGCTTTTTTAAAAAAATAATACGAATACTTTTTTCTTGGGTTTAGCAGTGAGACTGCTGTAGTAACTCAGTTTTGAGCATTAATTGGGTATTAAACAATTCAAATTTCAATAAATAAATTTTGAATCAATTGATTAATTCTTAATGCCCATTACTTAAAGACAGTATCGCCATTAGCATGATAAAAAATCATATTAAAATATTATCGTGGAGCATTAATATACAAAATATGATATGGCAATAGGCTCGCCCGCTATTACATGGGACCTAAACATACCGGCGAACTGTGGGTGTACGTACATTAGTGCGCCTCTGCCTAACCCTTCGGGGAATACAGGCGTGATGGTATGTTATGTTATATGATATTCATTTTGGTTTTAGATCTGAATCATTTTTTTACACAGGTCCAGACTTGGTGGTATGTGACGAGGGACACTTGCTGAAGAATGAAAAGACAAGCTTATCCCAGTCCATGAACAGAGTGAAAACGCTACGCCGCATTGTACTTACCGGAACACCACTACAGAATAATTTGAAAGAATGTGAGTTAACAATAACATAACAATTTTTCTTTTACGAATAATAACGGCCCCTAATCATCCTGATTTAAATGAGTTTGGCGTATCCAAATTAATGTATAGATATATGTCGGTGTAATCCGGAATATGCCGGTGCCACAGATAAAAGAATACTAGTACAGATGCCTCATCCCATACAAAGAAATGGGACCTTCCTATCGGGCGAGATTCTTCGGGCAGAATTGTTTTTCTTTTGTAGGCGATAGATGTCGCACGTAGCACGCGCGTTCACGCATGCGACATCTATCGCCTCGGGTTGTATATCAAGTGTTTACTATATATTTAACCAATAGATGGCGCTGGTGCGCCGGGATGTAGGTAGGTACCTAAAGTTGCTACTTGTTGTTAATACGGTCGCTCACCCCGAACAGGTACCTACCTCCTTCTCGGTAGCGCGTAGGTACTTATGTAATACATTTAATTTTATAAAACTACTTACCTATCTTCTTACGCGTAGTTTATTTTCGTTATTATTTAACGTAAATTCATGTAAAAATGTAGGTGTCATTTTCAAGGTTTCTCAGGATACCTACTGATTTCATAAATGACATAATATATTTTTAATAGCCGACATTATTTTTTTTAAATATAACATGACGTGGGTGTCAATTTCATAGTTTCTGATTGTGAAAAAAACAAAATGTTTATAATCCAAGATTGTGAACATCTAATTATTATTTTTTATTTAATAAGTATTATAAAGCTAAAAAGTTTGTTTGTTTGGTTGACCGCGGAAATCTCAGGAACTACCTACTGGTTCGAATTTAAAATAGGTATCTTTTGTGTTAGATAGTGCATTTATCGAGGAAGGTTATAGGCTATAAAATATCTTATAAAATATCACGCTATGACTTATAGGAGCGGGGCATCAATGAAAAATGTAGCAAAAACGGGTAAAAGTTATTTCTTTTGAGGGCTTCCATTGCGTGCGCTGCGTAAACGAAGTCAATGGCTGCATAATATACCTAGGTAGGTACCTACCTATCTATCTGTTAAGGTTGACTCACTACCTATAACCTTTTTTGTTGTAGGTACCCAATCAAATTTGTTCTAAAATAATGCATTATTTGCGAAGGTGTTTAACACAACAAAAGTGTAGTATATACCTACACTTTTGTTGTGTTATGGATTAATATCATTAATCCATACCAATTAGGTACCTACTTAAATACGTTATTCATCACAAGTAGGTACCTATTTAATTTTGAACAGAATTGCCATTGACATCATTTGGTTTTAATGAATATCGGAGATAATTATCATAGTTTTAAAATAACTCCACGACAAAATAATGATCAAGTAGGTAGGTCGGTACTTAGCCTACCTACCACTAGCGCTGGCCGGCCGTTTAAAACGAGACTTTGTCGCGGTTTACTAGAATATTTTCTAAGTAAGTAGGTACCTAGTTTAGTGATGGAAAAAATCGACTGCCTGAAAATCGAGCCTGCGTCTTCTGGTTAGATAAGTACACCAGACGACCACTGAGCCACCGCGAGTTTAACTATTGAAAAGCAAGCTGCCTACTTTGCTTGTCAACCGACATCGGTGTAGGAACCTACCTACCTATTTAGCCAGAAGACTCTACGCAGGTTCAATTCCGCCCTTCAAAGTTTCCTATATAGCATAGAAAAAAAAAGCAAAATATTACAAAAAAATAGTTTAAGTAGGTAGGTACTTACTTAATTGATTATTTTGGGCTGGGAGGTGACAACTGACAAGTGTCCGTGATAAAGACCGAGTGACAAACCGAAATCCACGCGAGCAAAGCCGCGGGCGGAAGCTAGTTCTTATATATCTTTATCGCAAAATGATAATAAAGTTATTGTATAAATATACCTAGGTACCTACCTACCTACCTACTTACTTACAAATGCCTACTACCTACATGTCGCACTCGCAACGCAACTCAAGTGGCAAGGCAACGAGATCTTCCCGCAAAAAATAAAATATAATATTTGGAAGAGATTACTTACTTACTAAAAACACAGAGTAGTATATCTACTCATGTGCTAAAAACTAGGTAGGTACCTATCTACCTAGTTGCTTTAAAAATAATTTTAATGTTACGAAAACAAACATGATTTTCCGACCTGCTACTAAATGCAAGAGAATTTATACCAAAATAAGCTTGTTTTAAAGATTAATTTTAAAATAACGAAAGCAAAAAATAATTTTGTGACCTGCTACAAATAATTTTAAGTCACTACGATTAGAGCTTATACTGTGTAACTCGTTCGCCTCGCTATTTATACCTAAGTACATCAGTCATCAGTTCATCACAGACACATACTTGCAGCTAGGCGGCTTGTGATTTTTTTTCATGGGGTTCACAAAAATAGTCTAGTGTTTGTTGAACGTGACAGGTGAACATTATGAGGTCCAGGGTTCGATTCCTAACTAAATAATTAAAGTTTTAAATTAAAGTTTAATTTAGATAGATCTATAAATGTTTAGTTAGGAATCGAACCCGGGACCATACATTTTTATCTAACATAATTATAATACATATACCGAAGGGTTAGGCAGAGGCGTGCTAATGTAGGAACACTCACAGTTTTCAAATACTCGCATGCATAGAAAATTGATCCATATTGCGATACGCCCAACGTGCATAATCGGATTGGCAAAAAAAAAACTTTGAACTACGAGTATTTTCAACCCGCGCTGCCGGGACGGCGCGCCCGCGCCGCCGCGACCGCGCCGCCGCGACGCGCGCCGGGCCGCGCCTTACGCTGTGAGGCGAGGCGGGCTGTGGCTAGGGTTGCCAACTCTTTGTCGGTCAAAAATAGAGGGTAGTTCTAAAATTATTACCCATAAAAATATAATAGATAACGAAAACATGTAGTAGTTTTGCCTACTAATACTTATACTTTTTTCAGAAATATTGTAGGATAATATTTATATTATATAGTAGGGTTAGAACTCTAGCTGTGCCAAATACTTTCAAGTAGGTAAGTACCTACCTATTTTGATACTTGGTTTTTGACACTGGTAAGTGTATCTCATCCCTACGCGCATACCTAAGACATCATGACAATGAGTAGATAAACGTATCTACTCATGATGACGTAAACACTTGCTTCCTTCAACTTCCTTTGTCCGCAGTCACCTGGAGTATGCCTCTCAAGTCTGGAACCCCAATTATAATGTTTACATAAATCGTATTGAGAGCATACAGAAAAGGTTTTTAAGGCACATTCAATATAAGTGTAAAACGTTTATAACGAATTATACCCACCGTTGCAAAAAATTTCATATCCTTCCACTTTACGAAAGGCGAAAAATATCGGATCTGGTGTTTCTTTTCAAAATTGCCAATGGAAAAACTGGTGTTAGCGAGTTATTACACAAAATCGGGCTGCGAGTGCCGTCTGCCTTCTTACGTAGACCTCATTTACTACACACCCCAGTGGTAGCCACTACGTATAGACAGAACTCGTACATGGTGAGAGCGAGTCGCAGTTACAACGCAACCTGCCTGGAAGCTGATATCGACATTTTCAATACTAGTGTTGCTAAATTAAAGAAACTTTTATCTAATAATTTCTTTGAGCGCAGATAGCCATTTATGCTTTGTGTCAGATTATAACTTTATACAAAAACTTGTTATCATCATATTTTCATACATTATCTGTTTGATATAATTTTTAAACTACATGTGGAAACTTGTAATTGGCCATATTCTACATAAACAAATTTAATCACTGTATTGTTAGCTGTAAGTTTTCCTAAAATGAATAAAATAAAAAAAATAAAAAAATAAAAACACGCTATAGGGCTTCCCGCCCACAGTATTTTAATTTCATCTACCTACCTACTTGCATAGCGTGTGAGCTACCTACAGCAATGAAAACCTCTTACTATTCACTACAAAAGCTTAGGTACCTACTTAAAAAGTAAATGATAACGTAAATCTTATTAGATATGTACCTAGGTACCTCTACCTACCATTTTAAATATCTAAGTACCTATCATAAGTAATTATTTCAATATGATAGGTAAGTACTTCGTAAGTAGGTACATAAATAGGTAGGTAAGTAAAACTAGTAAGTACCTACTACGTGTCTCACTTTTTACCCTATTCACTATCTAGGTAGGTAGGTATTTTGTTCGGTAGAAGAAGCGAAATACCGATCTATTAAAAAAAACAAATACTTAAACGTACGTAGGTACTAGTACCTAAGGTAGGTACCTACTTAATATTCTTCGTTCTCTGGTAGGTATATAGGTACTATGGTATATATAGGTATGCTTACGGCTTTTAAACACAAAACCATCACGACACCGTTCGTTCGTTACGTAGGTAGGTAGGTACCTACTACGGCGCATTCGCAGCTGTCGGACTACCGAGTGTATATCTGATCTAGCGAACTCGAGCGAGACGCGATGGTATGATACCTACGACTCGCGTTCCGTTCCATTCCGACCGTCTGCATGATGCATTTATTGATGATAGAATACTGATATTTACCTATTTTGTGATATATATATATATATATCTATACCTAGTAGATACCTACTTGAACTATGTAGGTATCTACTAGCCTACCTTTTTTATTATGTAAGTACCTATATTCGGTACAAGGCACCTACACGAAGGTAACCCTAACTATTAGGTGTAAGTCGCTTTCTAGGTAGGTACTACCTACCTAGGTATGTTCGTGTTGTCATCATAGTAGACTATCGTATGTATTAGTGCTTCGCCCCCGATGGTACAAAAAGATAATACATCATTAGAAAAACTTCGTCTGAAATATAATATTCTTATAATAATACTTGATTTAAAAAAAAAAGAGAAATAATTATAGACTCAGAAACTGCGAACAGCGCCATCTTTTCTTTTTGTAAAATGAGCGAAAACAGCAAACAGCGCCATCTATTTACCAAAGAAAGCGAGAGTCACGAGGATTTAATTGAATATCATATAATTGAAGAAATTAGACTTAAATTATATTGTCCTATGTATAAACATTTGATATATGTAAGTACATATTTTTTTAAGGTCTTTCCTCGTAAGAATTTCGAAGCCAAACACACGAGGTTTGGGAATCGATACATGTAATGCCATCTATTAACAATTCATTTGAACTATGTTTCATTTGTTCGGGATGAGACCCCATGCCGGTGCCATCTAGTTATTTAGAATTAAAAGATAGACTTGTAAAAGTGTATTTTAAAAGATGATGATTTATTTACAGGAATAAAAAAATCACAACAAAATACCTTACACGGAATGACTTACAACAGAACTTTTGCTTATCTTGTGTTGGTGGCAGTGTTGTTATGGATATCCATATCCATAACCGAAACTATCGGATATCCGAAATAAAAAAATATCCGTAACCGAATCCGAAATAAAAGTTTTGGTTAGTTTCGGATAGGGCGGAGTCTAACTAAGCGGCTACTGTGCACTGTGCACTCCGCTGGAATGCGACACCTCTCCCGCTACCTAATGACGTCACAGCGCGAGGTGCACGGCAGTGTTGTTATGGATATCCATATCCGTAACCGAAACTATCGGATAATCCGAAATAATTTAATATCCATAACCGTAACTGAAACCGATATTATATTTTACCAATATCCATATCCGGATCCGAAATTATATATCCATAACATCCCTGGTTGGTGGTTAGTTAGCAAACTAACCACCACGAACCACACGAAATGCCTAAATTAAGGTTGATAAATTACAATTTCTTTCCGCCTCTCAACCCATACTCTCCAGGACTTAAGTTTTCTAAAGATTAAGTCCACAAGTAAAAAGTTTATTATGCAATAAGAATAGATAGACACTTTTATTTGTCGCCAGATTACTGCATGGTACAGTTCGTGAAGCCAAACCTACTGGGAAAGTACAATGAGTACTTGAATCGTTTCGTAAACCCCATCACCAATGGACAGTACACAGACTCTACGGAACATGATATCAAAGTCATGAAAAGACGATCGCACGTACTGCATAAAATGTTGGATGGTGCTGTGCAGGTGAGGAACTGATATTCCAAAAATTTTGTTGATTCTCGAGTTTTCATTAATCTCTGTTGATAAGATCATCACTTGTATTAACGGCCTTACTAATTTATAAATAAAGACTAAATTGGCAGACTAGTTGCTGCATCTTTTTATGAAGAATTACCTATTGAAGACAACAGTGACTTTTCAGTTTTTAGTAGTCAGCATTTTTAAGAGGGCAACTGATTTGGGCATCTTGAAGCTGAATGAGCTTGGTTTTAAGAGTCTTAGTCGTAAATTACGACGAATGTTTATGAGCATTTTATATTTGTTTTCAGAGGAGAGACTACGGGGTGCTGGCGCCCTTCTTGCCTCCGAAGCACGAATACGTGCTTTTCATAACACTGTCTGACGTACAAGTGAAATTGTATCAGTTTTATTTGGACAATTATTCTAGACGGTATGCCATTTAAATATTTGTAATCCTACTATCCTACTAATATTATAAGTGCGAAAGTTTGTGAGGATGCATGTTTGTTACTCTTTCACGCCAGAACGGTTGAGCGGATCTGGATAAAATTTGGCACAGAGATAGATTATAGTCTGGAATAACACATGGGCTACTGTTTATCTGAAGTCCACGCAGACGAAGTCGCGGGCAGATGCTAGTTTGTAATAATTCACACTCACTTCTGTCTTGACTGTTTGTCCTCAAAATGTAAGATCATACATTTGAATGAATGATATTTATTCGCTAGTATTACAAACTTGAGACAATCAATGTTCATAATAATATATCATTCGCTCACAGTGTCTACTATATCTTAGCCTATTATCCCTGATTTGAGTTTATTGGTAGTGTGGTAAGATATTACTAATGATTCACTGCGTTAATAGATGTCTGAGTGCAACAGTTAACTAAGTTCATTGCATCGCGTGAGAATTGCATATTGTTTGATTTGTAAGATTTCAGATTATTCTCAATTCTTTGTTGCAAGTCAGACAAGTACAAATCATATGGAGATTCTTTATTCTACCATACTAAATTAGTTACCATATTAACTTAATTATATTATACTTAAATGATTTTAACAAAATCTTTGTTCCACCCAGACCGTTGCCTGGCAAATCGTCAGGGTTTCTCTTCCCCGATTTCCAGTCGCTGCAGAGGATATGGACGCACCCTCTCGTGCTCAAGTACAATTCAGAGAGATACGAGATTATGCAGCAAAAAAAGGTATGCTGGAATGCACATGACTTATATAGTCGTTTTTACTATCACAATAAGCATACCTATTCATAGGAGATTTAAATAAATTGTTATGAATTACATGGTTCTCATGATCTGTCATGGTACAGATCGCCAAGTAAAGAACAACTTTGCTATGCAAACATTAACTAACAAATATGTAGATGAAAAAAAAACATGTATACAATCTAAGAGACAAGGCTATAATAGCCCAATTGAATTAATACCAGCTCTCCAGCACCAAAGATGTATTTGAAATATGTTTGTTTCAGAGGGAGAGAGAGGAGGAAGACTCGGAAGGATCGTTAGTTGATTTTATAGATGATGATTCTACTCCAGAGGTTAGTTATTTGTCACAATAGTAATATTTTGTTACTCATCATTATGATGACAAATAACTTTTTTTTTTTCCGTACCCTTCTACGTTGGGTGGTAGAACTGTTTATCTGGGTGGCGTGGTATTATCAAATATACTGCTGCTTAGGCCGCTTTCACATTAGGACTTTAGCGCGGCCGAAGCACATGCCTTCATTATAAGAACAGCCGCGTGTTATTAAAGCGGTTTAACCAGTAGTGTGCTTACTTTATTGGGTACCAGTCAGACGGGTAATGTAGTCAGTTAAATAAAACAACTGATCTTCTAACAGTCATTGCATATTTATTTTATTTAGTTTTAAAAATTACCGATAGTTATTTTCGAGGCATCGTGGAGTCTGTCTGTGCGTTAATAAAAATCACGGTGCAGTTTTGAATTTTTGAATTTCGAATCACCTGCTTACAATGTGATCTATCTAAAACTAGCTTCTGCCCGCGGCTTCGCCCCCGTGGAATAAAAAGTATCGGGAACGGGATAAAAAGTATCCTATGTCCGTTTCCTGGTTCTAAGCTACCTCTCCACCAATTTTCAGCCAAATCGGTTCAGCCGTTCTTGAGTTATAAATGGAGTAACTAACACGACTTTCTTTTATATAAGTATATAAGATTTATCCTTCGATTATCTAGGAAACTTCAACAGAAGAATCCTCTGACGACCTATCAGATGATAGCGATGATAGCCGTAAGAAGAGTAAGAAAAAGAAATCGGCTAAAAAGAGTAAGGCTAAAGATTCCAAGGTGGGCACGCGGCGAGGGACCAGAGCTAATCCAGGTATTTATGATCATAGTGATTAAAAGGTTTTTATCTTATCAATTTTCTCGATGTCTTTTTGTCTACTTCTCTCCAATTATCAAGGAAGATATCTAAATCAAATTCCTACTGTTATTTCCAGTGATTTGCCACGAATAATTTTTCTATTTTGTTTTGATTAAACATTTTTCACAATCATATAATTAACAGATACCGAGTATGTATAGTCAAACATAGATCATTCAGTTCGCCTTACTTTTGTTCTGCAGTAGAGATAGATGACGACGAGGATGTGGCTGAAGTAGTTGAGGTGAAGAACGAGAATCCGACGGAGTGGTGGATCAAGCTGGTGGAAGACGAAGAGTTGGACGATATGCGTAACTCACACAAACTCGTGCTGCTCTTCGACATACTCCGCCAGTGCGAGACTATTGGCGATAAGCTGTGAGTGATCCTTATGATAATTTGGAACCAAGTTTCTGAATCTTATGACCCAAGGTTTTGAAATATTTTCTCACGGCCAAATACTCAAACACTGCTCAAGTTTAAGATGTAAATCTTATGTTGTCACAGTCAGCTTGACGTGCGTTTTAGCTATTAATTTTCGAAACTTGGAAGTAACATCAATATTTATGTTACAATATCACATTTATTTTCCTTACATCACTATCTCATGGTCACGCACATCATTAGCGTCTATTGAAGACAATATCTATTGAACATTGTCTTCAATAGATGCTAATGACGTCACCTTGTGTGCTTCGACTAAAAAGGCTGGCTTTGCAGTAAGTAATATAAAATTTACATGTACGGTTTGTTATCAGGTTGGTGTTCTCGCAATCGCTGTACTCCTTAGATCTGATAGAGCACTTCCTTGGCAAAGTCGACGAAGCTACGCAAGAAGGGCGCGTTGACGAGAAGTTAGGAGGGCATATTGGTAAGTATGCTACTATATTCTACGGACATTTCGTCAGTGCCTCATCTTTTAGTTTCTTGAAAAATGAGGAGTCTCCAGATATCAGGAGTGCTGTGTCCCGTAAGCAACTTACCCATACCTTCCTTCTTAGAAATTTTCATTGCCATTTCATCAAGTTGGTCCTCTATGTTAGGAGTGGTATTGGGCAACCTTAGCTTAATTAATAAGCCCTTTACATTACCATACCGTTTATCCCAAAATGGTAATTCCTTTAGAGTTTTTAGACATCTACGTACATATTTGCCGTATGTTCATCAGGCTCATGGTCCCCGGGCGTGGATTACTTCAGGTTGGACGGCTCGACATCATGCGAGAATAGATCCATATGGTGTAAAAACTTCAATAGGGAAGACAATCCCAGAGCCAGGTCAGTGTAAATCGATTATTGAACGTTACATTTTTTTACCGATCTTATTGGCGTGTTCCTTCAAAGAGGTCAGATGCGTACTCGCAACTGTCGCGTATACTAGAATTGACAAGATGTTGATAAACGAGTATATTATTGGTATTGACATGTTTTATGAATGTGGAATAAGCAAAAGCATTATGCAAGAATCGTAGCAAGTAGCAAGTGGCGGTCTATAGTTTCTGTCTACACCTGTGGAAAAATGGCGTGACTGTCAGTATGTACAAACATTTTTAACATTGATTGTTGTTACATTTATGCATACTGTATTGGTGATGTATTATCCTTCAGATTGTTTAAGTGTAAAAAAGTAACAGACAAAGCAATTATACCTTTACCGTTCTAGCTCTGCAGTCCTATGGTTATTTTAGGACAATAAAAGGTGTGTAAGAATAATTAATTGTTTTGGCAGGTTATTCCTAATATCGACACGCGCCGGGGGGCTTGGTATCAATCTGGTGGCCGCCAACCGCGTTGTCATCTTCGACGTTTCGTGGAACCCCTCCCACGACGTGCAGAGCATATTCAGGGTCTACCGCTTCGGACAGAAGAAACCCTGCTACGTATACCGGTTTCTAGCTATGGTAAGTTCTAAAGATCGTTCGACTAGCTACTTTAGGTAAAGGCACATTTAAAGTAATTCATTATAGTTACGGAAATTAATTCAACTAAATCGTGAAAAGATCCGGTCACAAAAACAATAGATTTTGCATAGTGTTCGTAATTTGTTACTTGATGCGTTAATTGCCAAAACAGATTCCCAATATTCAGTTTTCCATTTTATAAATCTGTGTAGTTATTTGGCTTTTCCTTTCCGGTCTATTATCCAACGTAATCCATTATTATTTTACAACTAGGGCACAATGGAAGAAAAAATCTACGAGCGCCAAGTGACCAAGCAGGCGATTTCCAAGCGTGTAATCGATGAGCAGCAGATTGACCGGCACTACGCCGAAAACGATCTAGCGGAACTGTACAAGTTTGACGCTCGGCCCGACGAGCCGCGCCCTCTGCCCACGTTGCCGAAAGACAGGCTGTTTGCCGAGATGTTGAAGGAACATGAGGCACAGGTATACCTACCATGATTCACTAAGTTTCGTTGTTTCTTCTTAGAGTGTGTTTGATATTAAATTGAAACAACAACAATGACTTGTAAAAGTATCTTTTAATAATCTATTTGCATAAATAAATATCATTTTCATTAATTACTACCAATTGACCAACAGTACCACTACCAACTGGTTCTTTATATTGATGATTGAGGCAGCGGAAAAGTGACATAATTAGTCTTGCAGTACTTCGTTGAAAACTGTTTGTCAGGATTGCACAAGTTTTCAGCCAAATAATAAAAATAGAAATTGTGTGTGTGCGTGAAGCTAAACATTAAATGAACATGAAAAAAACATTATTCTTTTCTATAGATTTACAAGTATCACGAGCACGACTCACTGTTAGAAAACAAGGAGGAGGAGACGCTTAGCGAGGAGGAACGAAAGGCAGCCTGGGAAGACTTTGAAAACGAGAAGAACAAACCGCCGCCCGCGCCTTTCCCATCCGCATGGCCTATGCATAACGGAATGAGTACGTATCATCTATTGGTAACAGTACTGTCTTTTTTTCTGGATCCTTGAGTTTCTATTACCCACGACAAGGATCGCCCAATTTACAAAACCTTGAAATAACTCCCTCTGTATTACACAATAGTCCATGTTAAGCTGTAAACGACCTTTGACTAATCGGAGTAGACAATAAAATATTTATATTATTTGTGTAGTGCCGGGTCTGTTAGCGCAACAACAGCAACAGCTGGCGTACGCAGCGTTGGTGGCCATGCTGCGCAAGGACATGCCCAACATCAGTGACAACCAAATTCGAGACATGCTGCCGCTCATATACAACTCTACTCCAGGGGTGAGTGTTATGTTCATACAATATACTTTCTGTAGACATTATTCATTTTTTAGCTCTGGGATTTTTTTGGAAATAATAATATATTCTGGAATACTGAGGATATGGAAACTAGAAGGTCGTTTACACTCCCATATTTACGAACAGGCAAACTAGTTAAGAAGATCAGGTAAGAGCACTAGGTTCCGGCACGTGCCGCTTTTCTATAGTAGATCAGCTAACTCTGTACAAAAGCACACGACGGAATTCTTTGCGTCCTTATTTCCCATAAACCAAACAACTGCGACTAATTTATTTATAAGTAAATAATATAAATTTATTCACATTTTAACATTTATCTGTTTAGATGTTCAGTGGATATGATTACGGCGTAAGTGTGTCGATATTTTTATGTCCCTTATTTATTCCCTTGTATACGCCTAGTTCAGACACCGCCGCCGTTAGACGATTATTTTATGTTCCATGCATGTCATTTTCATTATTTTGTAGTGATGCATTTCACAAATGCTAGTTTATTAATTAACATTTGATGACATTGAATTGTTTCTATGTTATAGATAATGCAGAAAATGGGAGAATTATTTAAATACGCTCAGCCAGGAATGATGAATCCTGGAATGATGAACCCCGTCATGAATCCTGGTGAGTTTAATTGTATTCAGCATTAGTTAGTAAAAACTTACTTTACAGATAATTATGGCTAAATTGACTTATTTGTTGTTTTTGTTCATGCATCATCTATTAATGTTGGATGTAAATACCTCTCCGCGGGCAACAGCTAGTAGTTTGCGGGGAGGCTGAGTTATTTGACGCTTTTATGGTTTCTGTGTAATATATAGATATGTCCGCAGCGGCGAGCGGCGGCGGCGCGGCGCTGGGCGGCGCCAGCGGGCTGCAGTACGAGCCGCCCTGGCAGCGACAGCACCAGCAGCAGCAGCAGATGCGCCTGCAACAACTCATGCAGCAGAATGTTCGTATATTGCCATTTATAAATAAATGTTTAATGACCGGAATACACATTGAGTAGACAAACTAATTTCATATTAATTTTGCGATCAAGCCTAAGCCTATCAATAATAATAAAAATAAATAATAATATAGGAACATAAATATTATATAATGTTATGAACTACATACAAACCAGCCATGACTTGTATGTATAATGTATATGGCGCATGTTAGAGGCTAAACAGCAATACGTCCGTCACCACTTCTAAATGTTGTTGATGGAGCTCTTTTTAACAAATAGGTACTATATGATAACGATTATTTTGATATTTTCGGTATCGTAACATGATTCAATGTAATTTTGTAATTTTTGTTAAGGCTACATTCAGATGACTGGCGCTTGGCGCGCGTTTTGCTAATGCGCGGTTACAAATCCCAATTATTACATCTAGACAATTAAAATGTCTCGTTACATCTTGATGGTGTAATCGCGTATTAGCAAAAAGCGTGTCAAGCGCTTGTCATCTGAAGTTTGCGTAACTGACAGCAAATGGGCGCGAAGTTCTACGCGGGCGGGCTCGGCAGCCGCGACCCCGTGGCCATGGCGCTGCAGCAGCAGCGCGCGCGCGAGATCATGCTGGGGGGCGCCGGCGCCGCGCGGCCCCGCGGCCGCCCGCCCCTCGCGCCGCTCACGCCCGTCACGCCCCGCGCGCCGCCGCCCTCCGCCGACGTCGTCAACCTCGACTCTGACTAGACAGTATGTACACAACTTACCATCTTTCATCAACGTACCATCCTTATAATTTCCCATATATGCATACTTACGTAAAAAGGGTCACCGTACTGCTTGTACTCTCGCTCGATTCATAGCTGATGGTGACTGTGGAAAATGCTAATGTAGTGTTTTGTGAATAAAGGTTTATTTTATTATTCATTTGTAATAATTTTTATTTTCTAGTAATTTGCAGTGACTTGTTATTTGCAAAATATTTAGGTTAATTAAATTTACAATACCTTAAACAATAACACAACTTTCCTCATTTTCACCACGACAACCTTGGTATTCTTTCATCAACAGGTAGCGAGAGGTGCAAATTGAACAGATGTGTACAGTGAACGATAATAGGTGCTACACTGCGATATGGAGTGAAGTGCAGTCGTCGTAAACTCATCGGATGGTCGGAACAGTAGTAGTAGTCGAGTACAGGGATTCCACCCTCCGGTTGAATCTGCAGCGTCTGCACTCAAGGTAATCATCTGGCCAAAATACAGTGATATTTTGGAGTGTTGGCTCCATAATGTAGCTTTTCGCCTTGAGGCTTGCGCTCTTAATGCTACATATCAAGAATCTCAGTATTTTATTTGTAGTTCACGCCCTGTTAGACATAGCCGTATATAATCGTGCATTTTCTTTTTCAACAAGGACTAGTAGCGTCCACATATCAATCAACTCCATTTTGTTTCTTTCAACTCAACAATAGCGAAAGCCTAAGGCGTAGTTTAGTAAATGATAGGCGCACAAGTTCGGTCATATTTTAAGCTTCGTATAGATAATTGTGCTCGGACTTGAAATGTGACACTTGTGCTTGTGGGAGTTAACATTCTACTTTCTGACACTGTGTGAAGATAACGTAGAGACTTGATCAAACGAAGCATCCTAGGAAAGCTATAAGTATTATGTTCTTGATATTTATTGATTATTCATCTTTTAATTTATTTCTAGATAAGAGTGGACCTGCAACTTAGTTATTACTAATTTTACTTGTGTTAACAAGTAAAATTAGTAATAACTAAGTTGCAGGTTATAGGGAAACATCAACATCATTCATCTGACAGATTGTTGCAGTTTTATCAAGTATATGATAAAACTAATCACTCTGTGTGTGTAATATATAAACATTATGAATGCACTGATTTATAATGAAACCATTCAAGTAATATAATGTGATTTTATCCCTGCTCTTGTAGGATGCTTCAGGTGTCAGCTTGATAAATTTTAACTATATCTCTCAGTACAGGAAATTAGTGATAAGTTGTATGTTGATAGTTAGAAAACTTCTGTGTGTCTAACATAGTAGTGACCGAGAGTGAGCACGAAGCTGCATCATCATACACACAAGCAATAGTGAGCAAATGGAGTACTAGTTATATGCAATAATTACTATCTATCTAGTATGAAGGAATTCATCCAATATTTAGTCTCTTAAAAAACATCCATCATTGGAATATTGTTAACATTGGTGACGTGTAGACAGTCTTTCGCAACTCCCAGACCGAGTCTTCTGGAAGATGAAAAAATAACAGGTTGGCAGCTTCACGTCAAAAGTACTTGTCGCCAATAAAGCACTCCATTTGACATCTAATCTGTGGGAAGCACCCATAATGTAACAATATAGTGATATTATATTACACTATATAGTAACTGCAACACCAATCTTAAATTTTAATGTTATTTACTGGTTTATGGAGTTTTAATCAATATTTTTAATAAGGTACTGGAGTAAATAATTGTCAATGTAGTACATAAACCATTAGTAACATTGATGTTCGATTCTAAGATTAGAGAGTTATTTTTGATGATTATGATTATCACATATTTTGCTATGGTGACACAGTTAATTTTAGTGCCCTGATCTGTTTATGATGTTAGTTAATTATAATTCTGTAATTTAAGTAATTACAAATTTCATCAGAATGATGTCAGGAGAAATGAATTATACGCAGTTTTTATCATTATAATCCCTATTTTATTCGATCTTGGATAAAAGAGTATTTCAAAAATCGACGATTAAACATTTTTCCAGATTCAAGTACCTATCATGTAAAATTTAGCAGAATATTTAATATTACTTCAGAACTCTTTAGTTTGGGCCTAAGCAATTTATCTGTTCAAAACAGTGTACTGACATTGAAATCATAGTGCAGTATAACTGTGTTTTATTTGCAATTTTTCTATTTACTGATCTACATCACTATTGTTTTAGTGATGTTTATGTGACTGTATTTATTTGCCTGCTATTGAACAGGCGGTTTAGTTGTGATATTGTCTAATATTAAATTTTTGTATACGTTTATTTTAATTGAGTCACTAAGGTGACTTTAATGTTAGATGCAACAAACTTATAGCGATATATTTTAGAATACATTAATGTACCTATAGTGTAACATAAAAATGGTAATGCATTTCAATTTGAGTTCATATATCTATTATCTGAAATTCTCATTGTTTTATAATAATTTTGGATTATTTTACAGATTTTCTATGCTTAAAATGTTATTTATAATTATAATGCAGTTATGTTAATAAACAAGCAGTATTTCAGTTAATTGTAAGGTCATGTTATATTCATTATCACCATACATCCCTAATTCCGAATAGTTTATTTTTGTTTTTTATACAACTACCTAGCAATAGTGTTGCTACATGAATATTGTGAGGTTGCTACACATAAGTGAGGACTGCTGTAATTGTTTTCTTATTTATGTAATATAAATAATATAATTGTAACTGTAGAGAACTTCCTATTATTTTGTAGTACAATCAAAGTATAATAAATGATTCAGAAATGTGTAAAACATTTTTTATTTACATTTTGACACTGACATTTTATGTTGTAAACACACTTTTACAAATCAATGTTTTACATTTTATTAACAAGATCACTCCCAACATTTACTTACTTGTTGCAACCTCTGAAAATAAACACTGAAACAAACCATGGCCTTTTGAAAATTACGGTTTGAAATCATTTAATTACAAATCACTTAAGTATTACAGAAATAAATACTAAAATATTCTAAATTATAAACTACATTAAATGTCCAGAAGCAGCGTGTCGAAAGAACATAAATACAGTATTACTTATTAAAATTTCATCAATACAGTATTTTATTATTGGTAAGTAGGGTAGGTACAAAAAGTTTACGCGGCCACCGTGTGGTGACTCGATATGCAAGAAATATAAAAGACTTATTGGTTTCTGACACTTGCGCGAATATTAGACATTGAAATAAAACTATTTTTTTTCGTTCTGCGTGAACGGGATCACTAATAATTAACAAAAATGTAAGGTAGCTGTTAGTAATTTTAACATTAAGACGTCCAACACCTCAGTCTACCGGTGACCATGGATGCTTGTAAAGGATCCGAAACGTCGGGAATTAAATAAAATTTAATACAACGCGATAAAATCCGTAAAAAAAAATAGTTTTATTTCAAAATATAAAAGACTCCTTCACACTGGAGGTAAATTAATTATTTTATTATATACTAGCGACCCGCCCGCGGTTTCACCCGCGCTGCCCCGTCCCTAAGAGTCGTAGCATAATGTTAAATAGCTTAAAACCTTCCTCTTGAATCAATCTATCTATTAAAAAAAACCGCATCAAAATCCGTTGCGTAGTTTTAAAGATCTAAGCATACATAGGGACAGACAGCGGGAAGCGTCTTTGTTTTATAATATGTAGTGATTAAGTAGGCTTTTTTCTTAGTGAAATTTAAGGATGTGGCATTTCAATAACCTTTTAAATAGTGATAATGATTGTGTTTCTTTTATATCTTTTGGCAGTGAGTTATAAAGTTTTGCTCCCTCGTATTTTATGTTTTTCTTTCTGTAATTAGTTCTAGAACTAGGTATGTGTATTGTGTAAGTTGTGTGCTCGTCTCAGAATACACTTTTGTATATGTATGTTTTTTTGTGAATGTGATGTGTGTTTGTGTTTTTCGACAGGATTTTATGTATTAAAATACATGTATTATATTGGTAGATTTGGGTTAAATTAAATAATTTAGTTTGTTGTTGTAGTTGTTGTAGTTAACTAACAACTGCACCAAATTGAATAATTCTTCTTTCATTGTGTGAACTCAGGACAGGTAGCTAGTTGAATGTAAAGCAAATGCATTGCATTTGGCCACATGCACAACACCTCCCATGACCTTTATTTTATGTAAACTTGTCATATCCATAAGTGGTTAAGGATTTTCTGGTGCTTATTTTTATGTCCATTAAACTATAGGTAGCAGCAGTATAACAATCATACATTTAGATTAGGAATACCAGTCTTTACACCTACAGACACTTCAATGTACTTGAGCAATCTGCGTGCCAAGAATGTAGCATTCTCAGGATCAAACACATTTGCAGATATAATATCCAGCTTCATATCATTTTGGAAGTTTATTAGGTCACTAGCACTAATCGCCATGGTGTTTACAGGAAGTCCACTGGCATTCACAAGGACCACACGACGAAGTTTCAAATCTGAATGCACTTGTGATAAGGTTTTCTTTGCCCACTTTAAACAAAACAATCTACTTGTATCAACAGCTAAGATAACAAAGTCAATACCGATCTTTCCGGTCAAGGCAGACTGTTTCACGACTTTCTCCAAATGAAAAGATCGCAACACAATTAGTTTCCAGCGGAAACTCCCTTTACTGTGAACTTCTATAAGGGCTTCCGATATTCTTTCAATAATATCAATGTTTGATGAGAGAACAATCACTGATAAAGTATTGTTGCAACTTGTGGGACCAACCCATGGTGCCACTACGTCTTCTTCAATCATAGACATTTTTACAGTTATTCGCCAAAAATACTTTCTATAATATTATTCACTACAATCAATTCAAGTTTTAAATCTTATTTCGAAATGTTTCGAAACAAACAACCTCTAGTCTGAACGTTTAGATTTGAAATTTTGATTGACGTTGACACATGACATTTCTTATTTAGTATTTTATGAACTGGTAACTTATACTAACGACCCTGGAGTTTAGGCGGGAAAATGAAAAGTGCACATTGTCGATTTTATATTATTTTTCAAAACTTGAATTTCTCCGAAGTTGAATGTGTAATTATGGTGGATAATTAACCATTAAGTATTCGTGAACGTGTGAGAGTGTAGGCAAATGATATAAAAATGAAAATCGTGACTTTTTGGGTTCACACCTAAACTCCATCAAAGCCTCAATAAAGTTTCTACCGTTTTATTGGGGCAACTGAACATTATACTTGACACTGGCGAACACAAAAAGTGTGGTGCCATAATACAATCCCATGATGGGAAATAATTATTACCTACTTGATTATTCTAATACTTGACACTGGCAAATACAGAAAAAAGCGTGACGCCATAATTAAAAAACTAATGACCGTGAACCTTTGACTATCTATCCCTGGACATTGGACAAGTAACGCTAACGCTTCTATGAACAAAAAGGTCTGTCACTTTTGGTGCGGGGGGAGGAAACACTACATAGACATTGCTGCACACATACTCAAAATAATTTTGTATCGCTACGAATACACATATCAAAATTTTCACCACTATCACAATTTACGCACACAAACAGGTCAACATACAAGAATTGACGATAATACCAACGAAGACAATAAAAATAATTAGGAAGCTACTATGTCGATATTTTATATCGATAGATTATTTTAGGAAGAATGGATAAAAACGTAACAACGATTACAAATTATTTTTATATTATAAGTAATTATTTATTTGCAAAATTAAAATCATTCATACACACCTTTATAATATAAACGCACGGGTGGGAGAAATCCCTAACTTTTTCGAAATACATATTCTATAGCCTATGTTAATCTTGAATAATGTAGCATTCAAATGGTGAAAGAATTTTCGAAATCGGCCTAGTAGTTTTTGAGTTTATTCGTTACATACATACAAATCTTTCCTCCTTATAATATTAATATAGATAGAGCGGATATTGGGGACGTTTTGTTACAAATACTTTGATACCAATTAGTTTGATTATTTTCGTTGCCAGGCTGATATATTAGGAATGACACTAGACAGAACGTTTCGTTTCCCACGAGGTATAAGTAGGAGTAAATACGATTTTGTTTATTATGTCGCGCGTTAATATTAACTACCTTCTGGTCAGAAGCGCGACTGCTATGCTAGAGGTCCTGAGTTCGATTCCCCGGTCGAGCAATATGTTATTGGAGTTTTTCTATAAAATTTAGGGTTTATGCCCGATTAATAATAATAATAATAAATGGTTACGCAACTCACATGCTCGCTTGGCATCCCAATTCCAACAATCCTTAGAGTCAGCATCGCTCCCCCAGTTCCTGACAACAGGAGTTACCCACTTGCTTCATAAATCAGGTAGTACCACGGAACCTAAGAACTTTCGACCTATCACTTGCTTCCCTACTTTATACAAACTTCTTACATCCATTTTGAGAACTAAGATTAATCATCATATTGATAATAACTCAATTATCTCTGATAGATGTCTCACTCTCAGAATGGATGTAGGAATGGGTCTCGTGGTACTAAGGAGCTACTCCTCATTGACATGACCATTTGCCAACAAGTTCGTCGTTCCCGGAAGAATGTCTCGACATGCTGGATAGATTATAGAAGGCATACGATTCTGTTCCACATACAAGGCTTATGAGGGTGTTGGAGTTATACAAAATAGATGCAACTCTACGCACCTTCCTTATGTCATGTCTGGGGCAGTGGAGAACAATACTTCTCTATCCAGGATGTCGACAGATTCGCGGGGACTCTGAACCGATTAGGATTCAGCGGGGTATATTCCAAGGCGACAGCCTGAGTCCGTTATGGTTCTGCTTAGCTTTGAACCCCCTTAGCACTTTACTCGAGGGATCAAGGCTGGGCTTTCAGTTGAGAAGAGGAGGTCAGATGATATCCCATCTCCTTTACATGGATGACCTGAAACTCTTTGCCCACAACAATTTACACCTAATCGAATTACTGAAGATAACTGAAAATTTCAGTAATTCTATTAGCATGGAATTTGGTGTGGAAAAATGTGCGGTCATGCATGTGAAGAGAGGAAGGATTATATCGAACTCCATACATCTCAAATCCCTCTCCTCAACTGAAACCTATAAATATTTGGGCATGTCGGAGGCGCTAGGCATTAAAGAGGATGACATGAAGCAATCATTACAGGAGCGCTTCTTTGGCCGCTTGAAAAAAGTAGTAAAAAGTCTTTTATCAGGTGGAAATAAGGTGCGCGCCTATAATGGCTGGGTCATGCGTCTTGATGTACTCCTTTGGCATACTCAAATGGACGCAGACAGAACTTGACGCCCTGGACAGAAGCGTCCGTACATTGTTGACTGCACATCGGATGCATCACCCGCGTTCATCAGTTATGAGACTGTACATGCCGCGGAAATGTGGGGGACGTGGCTATTTAAACACTAAATCCCTTCACAATTGCGAGGTGTGCAGGCTTAGAGAGTTTTTTCTCAAGACTGACGTAGGGATGCACCGAGATGTAGTCGCGGTAGATAAAGGATTCACTCCGTTATCCTTGGCTAAAGAGAACTGGCGCAAACCTATTATACTTGATACTGCTGGCCGCAGGGAGATATGGCAAAGCAAGGAACTTCACGGACGCTTTTATCGGGCCCTACATGGACCTGATGTAGATTTTCTAGCGTCCGTGTCCTGGCTACGTTTCGGGAACCTCTTCGGGGAAACCGAAGGTTTTGTCTGTGCAATTATGGACGAAGTTATAATGACGAACAACTACCGGAAATATATTATAAAGGATGGCACGAATGACATTTGTCGGGCATGTCAACGTCCAGGAGAATCGATCCGGTCCGATCCGAATCCGATATTATTTCTGGGTGCTCTCGTCTTGCTAACGGTGAATACTTGCACAGGCATAACCTAGTAGCTAGGATTATTCATCAGCAAATTGCTTTGAAATATACTCTTGTGGACTCAGAGGTACCATACTAGATATACTAGTATTCTATTATCTGTGCTATAGGTATGTGCCCGACCCAGTTCTTGATAATGGTTGTGTTACTCTGTACTGGGATCGATCTATTATCACTGACAGGACTGTTACTGCCAATAAACCTGATATAGTGGTGATAGATCGATCAGAACGCCGTGCAATTATTGTTGATGTCAGTGTTCCGCATGACGAGAATCTCGTGAAAGCTGAGAAAGATAAACAAATTAAATATCTAGACTTGGCGCATGAGATTGTTGACATGTGGGATATTGACTCTGCAGTCATTGTGCCGATAGTTGTGACCGTCAATGGTCTAATAGCCAAGAGCCTCGACTCGCACCTGCGGAGGCTCTCGTTAGGCAACTGGGTTAAGGGCCTGATACAGAAAGCGGATACGGCGCGTATTGTTTGGAGGTTCCTTTCTCTGGGACCCTGACTGCCGGTAGCATGGACCCTGTTCCCAATACCGGTGGACTACTATTTTTTATATTTTTTAAATGTATTTGTATATATTTTGTAAAAATATTTAAAAATATATATAAATAAGTTTAACTAATAAATGAATGGAATAATAATAATAATAAAACATTTATTTCAGACGATATAAATAGTCCATATTTTAACACACATAATAATATAATAATAATAAATAAATATAATTGATGAATGAAAATGAATTAACATGATTCTACCTGCCCCAAGCCCTATATATGGGTGCATGTAAGGCCTGCCAGTGTTGTATGAAGGGCCCGTCCAACGTGTTGGCAATAACGGAAAGGAGACCGTTGCCGCTGCCCCGCACTCTACTCGCTATCGAGGTCGCTCTTTTGCGCATGCTGGCATAAAAACAGTCAATGCGGACCCTTGCGAACATTCCCGATGCGCTGCAGCTGCGAGGCAGCCGCAGCAGTGCCCTCAGCGCGTTATTATATTGAACGTAAGATCTCTGCAAACATGATACCCACAGACTACTCGTATAAAAAGATGTGCAGTATGCTCGAAACAGGGTCACCTTCACATCCCTAGAGCTACGAGCAAACCTGCGGGCAATCATATTCGCCCTCACTGACAGCGCCAATGGCCATAAGCTCGCTCCCTATTATATGCAATGTAAACATACAAGTGAACTATACATTAGTACGCATCTGTCTAACCCGTCGGGGAATAAAGACGTGATGGTATGTCGTGTTCCGCACTCTCGTTATTTCTTTGAGCCGGATATCGAAAACAGAAAATAAGGTGTTTGAAGAAACACCCTGAGAGGCAGGGCATAGTGGAATTAAATAATTCAACTCACAATTGGAGCTGCGCGACTGGGGAAGTACCTACACTTTGCAGAAAATAGTAGCCAAATAACATAGCTCTGTACTATGTTGTGCAAGATCGCCAGGGCTCCGCGAGGAAGCGTTGTGTTAGCAGTGGGGGTACCGGTGTTGTGTGTGTTGTCTACCGGGTGTGAAAAGATTTTTACAGGGTCGGCAACGGGCGAGTGATACCTCAGGTGTTGCAAGCGTCCATTGGCTACGGTAACCACTTACCATCAGGCGGGCCATGTGCTGGTTTTCCACCTAAGTGGTAAAAGAAACCCCAGACCTTCAAACAGTACCGTATTTTAGAAATAATTTTCAATGATTTTTAAAATACGATTTAAATATGTTAATTTATAAATTCTTTTGTCAACACATTTATACACAAAATTATTTATCAATCACACCTACTTCATTTTAAACAAAGGTCTTTTGTAGATCTGAAAAAGTAAAAAAGAAAATATCTATTATCAAAAATAATCAAAATGAAATTATAATCTTAGTTACGTCATTATTTCCAAAAATATTATTTTAATTAAATATTATAAAAAAAAGGTGATATCATACATTCATAATATTCATCTTTAGTGATATTTAGCAATTTGGACACGAAAATAACATTATCGATATCGATTCGAAATAGTAAACAATCACTATTACATCATTAATTAAAATGACAAAACAAAATAGGGACATATTCTCGCTACACTCTTTAAAATTCGAGTTTTACGCATTATGTCATATTATATAATACAATTGCCAAAAAAAGATGATAAAGGTAATTCTGCATAATTGAAAATCATAAATAATGACATCCGACAATTCCGACATATAATTACGTATAGTAAGAATATTATGTCTTACTTCAATGTATAATTAAAAATCATAAAATGACATTTTGATGGATATTTCAAATTTAAATCATAAGTATATTTTAAGAAGACTGATATTGTTAGTAAAAAAAAATTTGCTAGTCTCGTGGGGAGTGCATGCAATTTTATACTCGATTATTGAATCGGTAAAGTTCTCGATCTTTATTAATAAATTGTATTATGTTATTTAAATAGAAATAAATGTACTTTAATACTTACATACGGAAAATAACTTCATCTTTTTCTAAATAAAATATTAGATATTTTTTTGCATATGTACATTAACCTTTGACTATCTATCCCTGGACAAGTGACGCGCTTATTTCTATGAACAAAAAAGTCTGTCACTTTTGGTGCGGGGGGAGGAAACACTACATAGACATTGCTGCACACATACTCAAAATCATTTTGTATCGCCACGAACTCACACATATTAAATTCTTCACCACTTACACAATTTACGCACACATAGAGGTCAAATACGTCAACATACAAGAATTGACGACAATACGAACGTATAATACAATAAAAATAAGGAAGTTACTATGTCGATATTTTATATCGATAGATTATTTTAGGAAGAATGGAGAAAAACGTAACAACATTACAAATTATTTTTATATGTAATTATTTATTTGCAAAATTAAAATCATCCATTCACACCTTTTTAATATCTTGCATCATAATTATTTTCAATGCAATGCTCTCATTGCATGATAATGAAATACAAAACAAAGGAACTGTTTAGGTATAGATAAATAGGTGTAACATACTATGTAATTGGAAAATAAACGCACGGGTGAGAGAAATCGCAAACTTTTCGAAATACATATTCTATAGCCTATGTTAATCTTGAATAATGAATGTAGCATTCAAATGGTGAAAGAATTTTCGAAATCGGCCTAGTAGTTTTTGACTTTATTTGTTACATACATTGATACATACAAATCTTTCCTCTTTATAATATTAGTATAGATAGAGCGGATATTGGGGACGTTATGTTACAAATACTTTGATACCAATTAGTTTGATTCTTTCATTTTGATTTTTTCTTTTCTTTGCCAGGCTGATATATAAGGAATAACACTAGACAGAGCATTTTGTTTCCCACGAGATATAAGTAGGAGTAAATACGATTTTGTTCATTATGTCGCGCGTTAATATGAACAGAAGCGCTACGCTAGAGGTCCTGGGTTCGATTCCCCGGTCGAGCAATGTGTTATTGGAGTTTTTCTATAAAATTAAGGGTTGATGCCCGATTAATGGCAATAGGCTCGCCCCCTAAGTACGCATCTGTCTAACCCTTCGGGGAATAAAGACGTGATGGTATGTCGTGTTCCGTACTCTCGTTATTTCTTTGAGCCGGATATCGAAAAAAGAAAATGATGTGTTTGAAGAAACACCCCGAGAGGCAGTGCATAGTGGAATTGAATAACTCACTTACAATTGGAGCTGCCCAACTGGGGAAACACCTACACTTTGCAGAAAATAGTAGCCAAATAACATAGCACTGTACTACTAGTATTCTATTATCTGCGACTGTACTATGTTGTGTTCCTAACGGTGAGCAAGATCGCCAGAGCTCCGCGAGGAAGCGTTATGTTGGCAGTGGGGGTACCGGTGTTGTGGGTAGACAACCCACAACACCGGTACCCCCACCGGGTGTGAAAAGATCTTTACAGGTTCGGCAACGGGCGAGTGATACCCCAGGTGTTGCAAGCGTTCATATAATAGGGTACATTAACACTATATATACACTTACCATCAGGCGGGACATGTGCTGGTTTTCCACCTAAGCGGTAAAAGAGACCCCAGACCTTCTAAACATACCGTATCTTAGAAATCATTTTCAATGATTTTTGAAATACGATTTAAATAATATGTTAATTTATAAATTCTTTTGTCAACAAATTTATCCGCAACGGCTTAAGCTATTATTTATCAATCACACCTATATCATTTTAAATGAAGGTCTTTTGTAGATCTGAAAAAGTAACAAATAAAATATCTAATACTGGATATCAAAAATAATCAATAATCTTAGTTACGTCATTTCCAAAAATGTTATTTTATTAAAATATAGTGATATCATAAATTCATGATATTCATCTTTAGTGATCTTTAGCAATTATTATAATTTGGCCTTACATTGAACACGAAAATAATATCGATATCGATTCGAAATCGTAAACAAACACTATCACATCATTAATTAAAATGACAAAACAAAAGAGGGACATAGTCTCGCTACACTTTTTAAAATTCGAGTTTTATGCATTATGTCATAATATATATAAGGCCTATAATTGCCAAAAAACGGTAATTCTGCATTAATACCTATAATTGGAAATCATAAATGGTGACATCCTATTGGATGATATATAATTGAAATCAAAAAATGACATTTTGATGGATATTTCAAATTTAAATCTTACGTGTATTAGCAGAAGGCTGATATTGTTAGTAAAAAAAAATTCCTAGTCTCGTGGGGAGTGCGGATAGTCTCGTGGGGAGTGCGGGTAGTCTCGTGGGGAGTGCATGCTTGAACTAAACGATTATTTTATACTCGATGATTGAATCAGTAACGTCCTCGATCTTTATTAATAAATTGTATTATGTGATTTAAATAGAAATAAATGAACTATAATACTTACATACGGAAAATAACTCCATCTTTATCTAAATAAGATATTAGATATTTTTTTGCATACATTAACTGCACGTATATCGGTATTTACACGGAGCATTTATGATGACCTTACTGAGCGGAAACGATTCTGTTAATGAAAAATCGATTTCGGAAACAGTTTTGATAAACGCGTTAGATTTTTTAATCCACTACCTTGCCAGAGGGGAATGATCATGAGAGGCGGGTCCTTATAGATAGATAGTCAAAGACATTAACTGCACCACCAGCACCACAGACTACTTAGAGTATGTCTCTACCTGGTAGAGACTAGTTTTTGTGTTTTAAAAAAATATCTACTTTACCTTATCAAATAAGTAGGTAGCTAGGTACCTACATACTTGATTTTCGAGTTGGAGGGAAAGAAGTAAAATGAAAATTATTTTTTAGTGTTCTCCTTGTGATCTTTATTTGGTGTAAAATGAGGCGTAGAGACGAAAAGTTTCCTGACAACGGCTTCGAAGCCTGGGGAGGCTACATGCAAGCTAAAATTGCTAAATTAGAAGAACAATATACTGTAAAAGCTGGTAAAGAAGAAACACTATCCAATATTTTTACCGGTGTGAGTATTTTCGTTAACGGATTTACAATACCTTCCTCAGATGAGTTAAAAGTGCTTATGACCAAACATGGAGGAACATATCATACGTATCAAAGGGGTAATGATTTTATAATAGCCTCCAACTTACCTGATACTAAAGTTAAAAATATGTCCTTAGCCAGAGTTGTAAAACCCGAATGGATAATAGATAGCATTGCGTCCAATAGCTTATTAGACTACAGAGATTACTTGCTTTATAAAAACTCAAGAACTCAAAAACAGCTTAACTTTAAAAAAGTAATAAAAAGCAATGGTACCATCACAAGCAAACTCAAGTACCCTTATAATGCGTCGGCTCAAATTGTATATGAAAAAAATGAAAACATTGTAGAAGATAAGAATAAAACAAAAATTTTACCACCAATAAATGATGCGAGACCATCTACTTTCAAAACTACTGCTGCTGGCCATATAACTTATTTAGATCAAAACCTGGCTACAAAAAATATTGGTCCAGTAACCAAGACTGCTGCTGATCCCAACTTTATTGCAGAATTTTATAATAATTCGCGACTACACCATATATCACAATTAGGGTCTTGTTTCAAACAGTATATTAATGATTTACGGGAGACTAGCAATTTCTACTTTCCAGCTCGAGCTAACTTAAAAGAAAAGATTTCAAACCTAAATGATTTTAATGAGTTATCTCAATTAAAATTTGAGAAAAACAAGGTAATTATGCACATTGATATGGACTGTTTCTTTGTATCTGTTGGTTTACGTGATAGACCTGATCTTATAGGTAAACCAGTTGCTGTTACTCACTCTAGAGGAGGCCAGGGAAGGTCAAAGAGACCCGGTGTTGACCGTAATACTGAATTTAGTCTCTACAAACAGAAACAAGCCAAGAAATTTGGCAAAGCTACTGGAAAACCTCAAGATGAAATTGTATTTGAGAGCAGAGTAGATAACATTGCTGATGAAGATGATAAATTTGGTTCTATGAGTGAAATAGCCTCATGTTCGTATGAAGCTCGAGCCAAAGGTGTAGGTAATGGTATGTTTATGGGTGCAGCACTAAGGTTGTGCCCTGACATTCAGACTATACCATATAACTTCGAGGGCTATAAAGAAGTGGCTTATACTTTATACAATACTATAGCTCAATACACTTTAGATATAGAAGCAGTATCTTGTGATGAAATGTATGTAGACTGTACTGAGCTATTAGCAGACATTAATGTAAATGTTCAAAGTTTTGCATCTATATTGAGAGAAGAGATAAAACAAAAAACAGGATGTCCATGCTCAACTGGATTTGGTGGTAACCGTTTACAAGCAAGACTGGCTACAAAGAGAGCCAAACCAGATGGGCAATTCTTCCTTACTGAAGATCTGGTGGTAGACTTTTTCTTTGAAATAAAGCTCAATGATTTACCTGGTGTAGGTAGACAGACTGCTCAAAAGTTGGAATCATTAGGTCATGTCACATGTGGTTCTCTACAAAGTTTAACATTAGCTACCTTAAAAAGCCATTTAGGGAATAAGCTTGGTGCTCAGCTATTTGATCAATGTCGCGGTCGCGATCTAAATCCTTTAAGTTTTTATACTGTGAGGAAGTCAGTTTCAGCAGAAGTAAACTATGGAATTCGATTTGAAGACAATGATCAATGCTTAGAGTTTTTAAAACAATTATCAGCTGAAGTACATGCCAGAATGCAGCAATTCAAAGTTTTAGGGAAATGCATAACTTTAAAACTGATGGTCAGAGATGAAGAAGCACCTGTGGAAACCGCCAAATTTATGGGCCATGGTTTTTGTAATGTCATTAATAAATCAAGTTCCTTGAACAATGCTACTAATGATATTGAAGTTATAACTAAAGAAGTAATTTCACTTTGCAAGAAGCAAAATATAGATCCAAAAGAAATGCGGGGCATTGGTATACAGGTAACAAAGCTGGAACCTGTTCATAGTAAACCTTCTAAAGGAACAATAAACAAATTTTTATCTAATAATAAAACAATTAAAATAGAAACCAAACCTGAGTTAATTCCATCTACAAGTGGAGTTTCAAAAATAGCTGAAGAAAATTCTATAAATAAACCTAGCACTCCTAGCAAATCAATATTTCAAACTACATCACCTAAAAAGAAATCTCCCATCCTTGCATTAAAATCTCCTGGTAAAAAAAGAGGTAGGCCCCCAAAAAGTTTAAGGATTCAAAAACCAACAAAAAACCTTATGAATATGTTTCTTCAAGTACAAAATGTAATAAGAGACTTGCCATACAAAGACCCAATGATAAAAGAAAATGTTCATGACGAAATACAACCAAACGTAGAAAGACCCAAAAATAAGTTATTGGGTCTACCCTGGGAGAAAGTTAGAGAGATGTTAAGAGCCTGGCTCTCCAGTGGCCAAGCACCACTTCTATGTGATGTTAATATGATTGTGGACTATCTACAAGAAATGGTGGTGAATAAAAACATTGAGAAACTTTTTATTTTGATGAACTTTGTAAGAAGGATGACCAGAGAAATGGGTAGTAGTAATTGGCTGGAGGTTTATACTATTATATTGGAACAAGTACAGAATGCTATGCTAGCTGTTTATGGAAAAAAGTTATTTATCTGTGATTAAGAACTAAGAAGTTACACTATTAAATAAGGAACCTGTGATAACTAGTAAAAAAACAAGAGTTTCATTCAATTATTATTCAATTTATTTTTCATTTTGATACTATTTTCTACATCTATAAGAGGAAAAAGTAAAATTTTCACTACATTAAGTAAGTAATTTTGTATCAAACGAAATTGTCATACTTCATTAAATAAAATTACCTGTGGATCTGTGCTAAAATACCTCATGCAATTGTAAAAGTTAGTTACTTATGTAACTTTAAAATTTGGCAGCTGCAGAATCGAAAATATTTCTAAAGGGAATTTAAAAATAACAGACTTCCTGGCAATATTTTTATACATGTTTCCATTTTTACATAAAATCCTTGATTATAGGAATTTTATCTAAAAGATAATAGGTATTCTTCACAATTTGAAATGGCAGTTATTATCACTTTATGTTAATACATACTTTTACAACACATAGGCAGTAATAGTTGAAAGATAGTATGCAAAAATAAATGTCACCAATTAGTTGTTAAATCTCAGATTTTGAAATCTAAAATTTATTATCACAGTTGCTTATTGCAAATAAATCGAAGGTATTTTGACTTGTAAACATAGTCTGCTTAGTTACTGGATAATTTAGTAATAAAATATAAACCATGATTCAAAGATAAATAAGAATTTTAACTGTAATATTGTGCATATTGTAAGAAAACTAGTTTCATCAAGCTCATAGCTTGCATTAATTCTTAAACTAAATGCTTTGTGACAACCATTGACATTATCTACTTTTAAAATATTTTGCGATATTATTCGTAAGCTGAAGACAAAAGAAGCGATTTCTTACAAAAAAACAACTAAACTCATCCCATGTAAATTAATGTTAGTAAGGCGAACATAGCATGAACATATATACGAAATGGCATGTAAAGGCGTAAATATCACTTAGTTATGTCAGTTGCATCTCTTGTCTAAAAATTGTACTGGCTATTATCTGATTCATTTTTTTGAAAGTTCAAATAATTATAAGTTTCAATTGAGACTGGCCTTTTCTCAGTCTTATTTCCTCCAAGTATATTGTGATAATGTGTTATAGAAATGCAGCCGACGTCGTGTTGTCCCCTCGTAACTATCTCACGCAGTCGAATTGACGGAGATAGAATGTTTGAATTTGGAGTCGATGATGATCTCGTCGCCTGATCTGATGTTGTACGAGTACAGTTGCTTGGTCGGGTACTTCATCTCCTCAGGACCCTGGAAAAACTTAAAAAAATAATATAAACTGTTAATACATACCGAAGCATAAACTATTAATACAGCACAATAGACGTAGGTATCCAGAGGCAAATTAAAGACTCCTTACAGTTCGGTAATATATTTAAACGAATTCGGGGACACATAAAAACCATCATGTATAAAGTATTAGAAAAACTAGCGTTAGATTTTTTTTGCGATTGTACAATGATTGCCATATGCGATATGTATTTCATTGTATTCATGCGTAACAGCAAGCTAATATGTACCTACTTCATTATGCAGGTAGGTATATTTATTACCTGAGTGTCTCTTAGCTCCTGATCTACGTAGAAGAGTCTCATTTTGGCTGCGGGAAAACCGGCCATCCGCTCTAATCGCGTCTTCAAGTCGGATACAGTCCTAGAAATAAAATAATTATTCTAAGCTTTCAATTCGGAGAAATCACCCACAGTCAGTTGTTTTGTATACAGATGGGGCACAGGATCACTAATCTTAGCAATTAAATATTATGAATAACGAGATTTCGAGTTTTTAAAAAGTTTTTACCGACGTGGACGTCCCTACCATTTTTATTGACAGGGAACTTCATAACCAGCTCGCTGACCTTCACATCAAACTTTCTCAGAATTAATAAAATTCATAGTGATATACAATGAAAATAACTTGCCTATAAACATCGACGGTGCGTACTTCGCTGTTGTCGCCACACGTGAAGGTGATCTGCACGCGCTTCTCCGGCCGCAGGTCCACTGACACCAGAGGATCTAGCTTGCCATGGACACCCACCAATTCCCAGTACCTGTAACAATTTGAATTGAAGTCAAATTAGGCTTCGTCAAAAAATATATATTGCTATTTTTTATATTAAACGGTAGATATTAATATGGCAGCAGGGTCCGTAGAGACCTGCAATTAAAAATCTAGGTCGAGGCGTGCTGACTAAGAATATAATGATTATAAAGTACATAAATGTTGGTACATAATGTTTATAAACAAAAAAACTTGAGCCATTCGAATTAGGCATTATAATATAAATGCAATTCACCAGAATTGAATATCTCTATACCGACAATGCACCAATAAGTGCTACGATTAAATCGTCGTTATAAGTAACACAAGGTACCTATAAACTGAGTGAATTTTATGATTAGTCACTCCTACATTCTCATTACCATAAGTATTTGGTCATTTAGGTCGGCTATATTGGCTCACATGTATTGCTGAATTGCTTCTTATTGATTGAACCTTCGGCGACCCTTGCAATTCAGGACTTGAAATTTCTGCACCATTTGAGTAACTGCGGCTAAATAATCTATGATCTGACTACTTCTGAGTGAAATCATTTAGCTAATCTGCGTGATACAAACATTGTGTTGTGAAACATAACGACGACCGACGACCTCTGTGGTTTAGTGGTTCGAGTACTGGATTGCTGACCATGAGGTCGTGGGTTCGATTCCCACAGGACACAAAAATTTATGTGATTAATATAAGTGTCTGTGTTCGTCTGGGTGTTTCTTATGTATTATAAGTATGTATTTACAAAAAAAGTACCTATTTACGTATTATATCCATTGTGTAGTACCCATAGTACAAGCTCAGCTTAGTTTGGAACTAGACTGATGGTGCTGTGTAAAAATGTCCCAGAATATTTATTTATTTATATCAGAATACAGAATATTTATTTATTTATAATATTTATATATATAGTTTTGATTGGAAAAAAGTAACTATAGATATTTTCATCAAAATATATATGTTTTGTAGCGTACCTATCAGGCCGGTCAGACTCTGGTTTCTCCATGTAATACCGAATGAAGGCTCTCTCCGCCGCGTCTCGTTCTTCCACCGGCACTGCTCCACCGCCGTTCAGAGTCCTCACGAAAGGCAACCGTGCCACCAACAACAGCCGTCGTTCGTGCTCCGTTGACTCAAAACGCTCCCATAGCGGCCAGCCCTGGAAAAATCAGAAAATAGAGGGTCAAAATTAGGGTTCTTAACAATAAAATCGCACGAAATAAGAATACATGCTTGAACCATTCAGTGAATCGGCTGAAATTAGCAACAATTATTTCTAAATGAATAAATACGTGAAAACTTGAGGTTTTTTAATGTAAGTACCAACAATCTACATAGAAGTTTATTTAAGGAGAAGTGCAGGAATGCCAATATTTTTTTATAATAATGCTTAAAAATTATTCAATTAATAAAAAAATAACATTACACACACTCCGTTTGACACACACCTTTTTTTTACGCCATATAAAAATATGGAAAAGTCGTATAAAGGTTGAAAGTATGGAATTTATTATGATCGAATTTCGAACATCGGGCCACCTCTATATTACAATAGATCTAAGTATTTCTATGCATTGTAGCCTAAATAATTAAATATTTTATAACATCTACAAAAATGGGCAGTCAGTATTCATGTTGGAATGGAAACGTAGTAAAACATAGATAGGTACCGTAATATTAATCGAAAGAGCCTGTTTAGTGCCTAAATTCATTATAATAGTGAACATGCATAAATAAAAACTTAGAATAATAATCACAAAAACTGCCAAAAGATATGCCCCGGGTGAGGATCGAACTCACGACCTTAAGATTATGAGACTTACGCGCTGCCTACTGCGCCACCGAGGCCGGTGATAATGAACGCAAATTAGGTATTCAATATGTACTGCGACTTTTGTACGATATTTTTTTATAGTAGGTACGTAGTGTTATCGCTCAGTATACTTTGTGTTATATCTTTGTAATGTAATAAAATATTGGTGGAAGGTTAGGTAGGTACATAAAATAAAGTTTTTTTTTAAGAATGCCACAGTAAGTAGATAAGTACGGTAAATACTTAGGTAGGTACTGTACTGTAGAATCCGTAGTATAGTAGGTACTACTTACGTATTTCGGGTAATGTTGCGTAAATGGTCAATATAAATAAAGCAATCCTATAACAAGAATCCAGAAGTCACGAATTGAATTCAAAGTAATGATTGAAACAAAAAGTTCTGCTCAAGGTTCCATGAGGATCAAGTTTCCTTGTAGGGCACGCGAATCGATGCGAAGATTTTAATTCCTGTCCCGCCATGTACTTATTTATGACTAGTATGATTTCTTTTAAACATAGTTTAGGAACTTCAATTAAGTATTAGGTGGAACCTCTTTTTTTTAGTCTAACCAGAAATGACGTCGCTTCTTTATAGCACCTACTTACTTAAATTATTATAATGAGATGCTAGTATTTTTTCTTTTACTAAGTATATCTTCCTACCCAGATACTACCTACTGGCACACTTCAATCCATTATTAAATCATTATATAAATTAATAAGGCCTAAAACCTCTTTCTAGTCGAGACCTCCGCACTTACAGATCATCGATCCAAAATCTCTATCACAAGTTTTATAAAAAAATCCTTAGATCACATTGGGTAGGTAGTAGGTGTTTTTATTTTCCCGACTTATTTTAGGCCCATTCACACGATGTAAATGTCTTTCCGTTGCATGCAATAAAAAATGAAAGCAATCAACTAATCTTCTTGCGTCGTCCAAGCACTGTTTAGACGGTACAACTTTTATTATTGCCTCAACTTATTGCATTCAACAGGCAGTAAGTTGAACGCATAAATGGCTTCGTGTAAAATCAGCCTTTAAATGTTAGTAGGTACATAAAATAAGTGAAACAAGTCGTTTGCTGATTTTTAGTTTAACTTCGACATCACTTGGAAAATGGAGGTTGCATAGGAAAGTGGCTCTCTCACTAATATAGCAAACAAACCTACACATATTTCTACATAATTCTGTGCAAAGTTTAACCTCGGACATATCAAAATTAGCCATTACCTAGCAGATAATAAAGACTAAAACATCTAACACCTTCTCTACGTTAACATGCACACAAAATTAGACCTAATAGGTAAGGTCTTTGAGTTTAGATTTTAATATTTTAGCATTCCTTTGTTCTCCCCTATATGAGATCTTTGAGCGTGCGTTCAACCTTGCTGGCCTGTTTTGCCTAAAACGGAAGCGGAATCACCTTATGCATCGGTCCCTACGGTATTTACTATTGCCGCATGTTTATTCCCTTTTCCTCGCAAGGTTAATTTGCAGCTCTTATAGGAATTTCAAATGCCTAATAACACTTCTCGATCTGGGAATCGAACCGTACTGGGTTCGATTCCCAGATCGAGAAGTGTGCCTAGTGACTGCTAGGCTAGAGGTACTGGGTTCGATTCCTATAAGAGCTGCAAATTAACCTTGCTTACGACCACTTGGTAATGAGGCAGTTAGCAAGTTAACTCTTTACTAGTACTTAGAAATAGGTACAGTTTTATAAGAATTAAATAAGATTTTCTGAAAAGTTTGTTTTGTATGCACCAATGTAGGCAGCAGGTTGAGGAAATATATTATTCGTGTAAAGCAAATTAATAATCATTTTAATTATAATAAGGATCTAGTTCTAAGACTGAAGATTAACTTTTTGTAGCATGTTGTAGTCTTTCCCTGCAAATTGTCTGACTCATAACGTCTGGCTACCCACGCGGGAGTGGTCACACGACCGTTCCAAAATTAAATAAACGGTAATCATTTTTAGTTCCGTTCCGATCGGTAACAGCCCCGTTCTGAATCATTAAGCTTACCGTATCGATTGAGTAGTGTCAACAAATACATGCAACATTAATGCATTGCCATTCTTGATATGGTTTTATGTATTTATCAATCTACATAGTTAGTACAAAAATTCATCAAAATATACTTTTGATTTCACCTGCTTACAAATAATATGTCCGCATTCCATTCGATTTTGTTATGTATTCCAGTTTCAAATTCTCTTAGTACTTAAATTAGATACTTGTGATTATGATTATGATTAGCCCGTTGTGACCCACTGCTGGGCAAAGGCCTCCTCCTCATGTGTCTACATCTATCACGATCTTGAGCTATTTGGACCCAATCTGCACTGAAGGTATAAAAATCGTCACGCCATCTCTTTTTTGGTCTGCCACAACGCTGCCTATCGGTATCAGGGCTCCATTAATTTTGGCCCATCGATCATCGGACATGCGACACACATGGCCAGCCCAGCTCCCGTTTGAGCTACGTCAGCAATTTGGGTTTTTGAACGCAATGTAGTGTTTCGTATACAATCTGTTCTTTTTACGTTAAGCATACTGCGCTCCATCGCCCGCTGACAAACCTTGAGTTTGGACTTTTGGGTGTTTGTAAGTGACCAAGTCTGTGCGCCGTAAGTTATATGGGACTCCCCATATAACTAACCTATACACATGTCCATAACTTTCCTTTTTAGTGGACTTGATACTTGTACCAAACTTTATTATCTATTTGGTAGTAATATTAGCACCCATAGAGTGCAATTATTATTGTAAGGGCAGGGGGATTTGGAGAAAGGTGAGAAATGGTTTGAGGGTTAGTGTCTCATTGGAAGAAACAGTGACGAGTTGTTTTTGTTGTTGAGTTGAGTTGTTGTTGTAGGGTTTTGCCCTCCAAATTTTGATTTTCAGTGTTCAAACACCGCATGACGATCATATCGAATCATAACACAAAAGCAAATGATCATATTTTATTCCCATATAAATTAAAAACAACACACGATAAAGTATCACGAATAGTCACGATGCACTGGAGGTAAACAGTGGCTTAGTCATGGTACCTATAATAAATAATAACTAGCCTTACCTACTGTGAGATATCGCGATCTAGCGTGTACGTAACAGAACAAAGAAGTAGGAAATATTTCGTACTGACGTTGTAGGAACATACCTAAGTACTTCGCATTTGAAAATGGAATAAAATCAGTCTGAAGTTAAAGAAAAACGTAGGTAGGTTGTACAATGTCAGTGCCTAATTTGTACAGTTACCTACCAAGTATAGTACTGTATCTAGATCTAGAATAGATCTATAAGTCTTTTAGAAATGACGTCTTATCATTATATTTCTATGGCTGTTCTAGTCGGACGACGCAGCAGGAAATGAGCCAATTTTTAAGAGGATTTGAGTAGCTAAACACCTTTATTATCTAACACCTAGGTATATTATCCAGAAATAAGTTGCATAAAAATTGCTATATTTCGTCTGAAAGACTCTCCAATATTATTACTTACTTAATTAATTCATATGAAGGTACCTATATAGGAACTGGACGCTACCAATAAGGACAAGAAGCTATACGTACATAGGTATAAGTAAAGAGACACGAAACCAGAAATTGTAAAATAAAGGTGCTCTAAAAGGAAAAGGCATTTTGGAAAGTCACGGACTCACGTCTCCTCAAGCGCCGTTCTCCCCTTCCCAGTCTGCAACGATATACCCACCTACTACTATTTAGCAAACCTATATTTTATCGAGCTCAAGGGCAAAAGGAGCTTTGTATGATGTCATAATTTTAATATACATTCCTTGGGCAAAAGTCTCGACAAAGCAGTCTGGGACACATTAAGTTTTATGAATAGAGGTTTAGTTTGCAGCAAAACCTGTGAGCAAAACATTCCACCTAATCAACTGGTGTCACACAATAGATTAAAGTCTGAAATTCGCAAAATATATATTCCATTTTGCATTATTAAAATGCAGATATATTTCATAGGCTGTCTACAGAATGCTCCATATTGAAAAATAAGGTATAAGTAATTGTTAAAAATAAGTAGATTTTTATCTATTTATGACAGATCACAATAAAATTATTCCAGTAGTTATCAAAGTATATAGGTATATAATTGAATTGTGCTGTGCGGTAAAAAATACTCAGTTGTTGCTAAAGGGAAACGACTGCACTGCGTGCAAAGGAAACTGCAAAGTGCCCTTTACAATGTTAATAAACACTTGTGTAATTATCGTGGTTTAAACTTGTTTCATGATAATAAGCAATTATCTGTTTAAACAAGTTAACTTACATGGTACGGAGTCTAATCTACTATTTTTTTAGCTCAGTTGTTATTGGTTACTTTTAATTTTTTTAATAATTGGCAGGTATTTTCAAATACGTAGTGAGGTACGTGATAAAATCCTTTTATTCGTCTGCGACTCAAATGGTTCGTTGATAACCATTTTTAAAAATAATAATGGTCGCTCAAAAACTAACAAAGCATTAGGTTATAATGAAACATTATTCGTTCTATTTCCCTTCAAAAATTACAGAAATATAGGCTCAATTCATCCAATTGTTATCACCATTGCCAACAAATAAAGATACTTTTTTGAAATCGATAAGCTTCGCATTAATTATTAGTGAGTGAAAGGTGTACAAAATCTGAATTTTCCAAAATTTCCACCACAATTCTATCTAACGTCTGCGAAAAGTTAGAATATAGGTAGGGATAGCGGGGACTGGGGATAGTTGACCTAAAATATTGAGTGCCGTGGGGTAATGAATTCATAGGTCACCAGTCACGACGCTATGGCGACGACCAAGTCTCTCGCTTGGATAATTTATTTCATATGGGCTAATTCATTTGACTGTGTTCAAATTAGTTTTTTACTTGTTCATCGTAAAAGGTAATTACTTAACTACTATTACCTACATCATTTTTTCAATCCATCAGTACCTATCCTTCTGACAGCATTTAATACTCTAACGTGCTAAAGTATTCTTATATCGATATTAGGATAGACCTTGCGAATATCAATCGCTGACATAAATGTAAGTAAGTAGTAGGTACATACCTAACAATACGTATAAAACCTGTCATTGTGAGGCTTCGTGTGTGGGTGGAGTCTTCAGACAGATAGACCAGAAAGATAAATAAGTAGTAGGTACCTACTGTATAGTTAGATATTTAAGTGCATATTGATTAGGTTTTTGATATGTCGCTGCAGCTCATATGCTTGCTTTTGATAGAATTGTGTCTAGTACCTATAATGTTCAAAATTATATCTTACCTAATTTTAACTTCTACTTATTTAATTATATCTAAGCCTAAATAGAAAAAATGTTTACCAATGTCATGCTACCCATTGGTTAGAACTGGGTTCTTATTTAGTACTAGCACCACGATATCCGTATACCTAGTAATAGTGCAATGCACGTGTTTCTGGGTCACCCCGTAGCGACCCGGTCGACACTCCACGTCCTAATGTATACGTTTTGTATTCAACTGGCGTTTATTACAGTTAGAATGATATCTAGTACCTATGTCAGATTATCAAAATGGTGCATCTGCATGTGCTATCAAAGAATCTAACGATGGCACCATAGTCTGAAAAATCATAGCAAAAGAGGTTTAAACTGTTATTTGTCTGTGTTAAACTCCGATGAAAGAAAAAAACAATAATTCAATCAACAAAGTGTATAAAAGCGAGGTGACACGCAGAAGGCGTGGGCAACAAAAAACAGAACAACTGATTTGACCGTTTAACGTCCCAATATGAATCACTGACTGTAGCTTATTGTTCTCACTTGTGGAAAGTAATTTTATAATTTATTAAAGCAGCACATATTTTAATAAAACTAACGTCATATTATGTTAGGAAGATGCACGATGAATGGAAGAAGATAAGATTAAGTAAGTAGAAACCTACATACATTAACTGAGTTCAGACTGTGTTTGCTAAAATGTTAGACAACACCGGGGAGAATCTTGTAATTAAAAAAAAATTGAACACTAAAAGCTTTTATGTAAAATACTTATAACTAATAGCTTCAAGCTGAATTTTTACAGCGCTCAAGATATTTATGATTAAATCTGATCATCGTCAGTTTTTATTTTGCTTCTATAACCAGTACTGAAAAAAATAAGACTGCCATGAATTTTTTTTATTAATGATACTCAATACTCAATACTCAATTCTTTATTGCATTCCATAATGTTTTATAAAGGTGGACTATAGATAACTTAGATCATTATGGACCCTGTCGGGCACAGCAAAATTAGGAGAGAGGAAGAGGGTTTAGCATCATTTGCAAATTGATTGCCCATTAAAAAATATACATTAAAATATTATATTTATGGTGTTGTGGTTAAAAATATTAATCCAATTCCCATCAAAATATACTTACCTAGATAAATTGTTTTCGAATCCAGGTTAAAAAAAGCGTTTCTTACACAGGTTCACTCCAATTCGTTTGACGGATAGAAATTTAAGTATCAAAACCTATCAATGATGCGTGCGGTCAAAGTTGCTATGGCCATTCCGTTCCGAGGCGTAGGTATTTCAAAATGTTTCAAAATGACTGTTGCACAATGTTCCGATTTTATTGGAATACCTCTTTCCTAATTAAGATTATCTTGTAAAGCAACGACTTTCCATAGTAGGTATAAAGTTATGTTTTTTGAATTCTCATAAAAAAAAACTAATTGGATCCTGTATTTGATTGAGTTTTTATACAATAGGTATGTTTTGTTTACGGCTCTTCAGATTGAAGTTGGCGAAATATAGTTAGAAAAGTGAACCGAGTAATGTTGCTAACGTTGGTTTTGAAATATTGTAGCTATTATGAAATAGAGAAATAAAATGCGATGGCTCCCTATCTTTTGCAAAAGGTAGGCAGTAAGCTAGTGCATGCTTTAGCAGACAGTTCATCACACAGACTGTGAGAGCAGTCCGGTGGAAATTAGAACGGGATTATAAAATAGATACCTTATACAGAAATCCTGTTTATAACACTAATTTATTAATAGTAGGTACAAAGTAAAGCGAGCTTTCAATAAGCCTTACAATAAGCAATTCAAAAAAAAACTGTGTTCAAAACTTTCGGAAATGTCAATCAGAGAATTACAAGGTCTAATTCTAATCGTTTGTTTTGAGAAACTTGAAAACACCTTCAAAAACATCAAATATAACGTTATGTGCAAAACAGTTTTGGAAGTCGGTGCCTTCCATTTGGTAGCATCTTTTGTTTTTGCCACCGACTTTCGAAACTGTTTTGCACATACAATTTTTTTTTGAAATTTTTCGATGTTTTTGAAGGTGTTTTATATTTTACATTTACATTTTGAGTGGTGAGTAGAATTTTACGTACCTAAACGATATCATCATTTACTCGATCAGTAGACCTACGTGTTATTATAATTTTGTTCTAAAATTTGTGATTAGATCTAGGTACACCAAATTTGAAGAGGACCACTGGGAGTATAGACCAGTTTGAGAATCGGTGAAATCAAAGAAATGAGGTATTGAATCGGTCCACAACAGACTAAAATATCGCTGAAAGTACATAAAATATAAAATACATACAGACGAACATAGAACCTCCAATCAAAAATACAAGAGTGAAGCGAGGACGTCCACTCCTTTGTAAATGTAATGTGAACGACCCGACGTCGGTTAACTTGATTCATTTTTTACTGAATCATGGCGAACCCTTTCCTTGATGTCTTCGTTTTTTGGAATACCTACTCTTTTTGCGCTGCGCAGAGGGTTGTTGCGACTTATTTTTGTTGAATCGTATTTAGATTGCTCGAGCTAATAACTATGTTTTATTATAATTACATTCCATAGTTCTAAGAAACAATATAGGTAGGTAAGTAAGTTTCTGTTTTCGTTGGTCATATTGAACCCACGCAGTTAATATTTCGTGTTAAACATTATAACAGTTCAAAATTTGTGTAAGTTGGTGCTTCGCCTACAGATACCATTAAAGTAGGACATGTCATACTCTTGCAAGAGATCGTCTGAGAATATTATAATCATGCACTTATGTATACTAGGTAGGTAGGTATACAATACTTTTTTTACTTGGTTTCATTTAAATAAGTGTAATTAAGGAGTTTATCCTGAGAGTAATTAAATATTCTTTTGATGAGCTATAAGAAGTCCACTGCTGAACAAAGGTCTCCCCCAAAGACTTCCACAAGGATCGGTTGTATGTCGCATGCATCAAACGACTTCCGGCGACCTTCATTCGTCCGTCTATCTCGTTGGAGGATATCTCAACCCGCGTTTTCCAGTGCGTGGTCTCCACTTGAGAATCTTTCTGACCCAGTAGCCATCAGTACTACGAGCTATGTGCCCCGCCCACTGCCGATGGGATCTGATTTGATCGCGTAAAGAAACATACACGGAGAGTATATTTTAAGCCTTCCTCAGGATGCATTCTACCTACTTGTAAATTTTTTACGGAATCTGTATCGGAATCGATTACAATGGTTCCAATATGTGTTAATTTTTCTCGAAAAGATGATGACAATGCCTGAAACTATGGCCCTTGATCCATCAGTGGCTCTGGTTATGTAAAACTGAAATCTACTCGCGTATATTGTTATTGTGCTTGTACGCGCCGAAATCGTAGTCATGGGTACGACTGTAGTACAGCCATCAGTTTTACCTATAGCTGGTATAACTAATTTTTTGAAAAGAATGTGCTTAATCGTCTAAATTGACTTTAGGGTTTCGTTATTATAATAATGACTCGATATTCTTATTGACTTGTCTGAGTTTTTGCGCTTATTCAGTTAAACATTGTATAATAGGTATACACTTATTTCTATAAAAAAAATATAAAGGTACTAATCAGAAAATCCTTCTAAACGCATAACGCGTGCATTAAAAACAAACAGATACACTTTCACATTCTTTGTTGCGTGACGGTCACAAAATGTGGCTACTCTACCAGTTATACATGTTACGGTAAAAATAATAGTAGGTCTATTTTTATACGACTCATATTTGTTTGACAGCTTATTATACGCTTAACTGCGATAATGATTTACGTAATAAAGGACTCGGACGTGTACACAAAGCGATTCGATTAATATTTAGTTGGCTTGTTTTCGTAGATACACTTACACAACCTTGTAATCGGAATAACCTTGAACTTGGCTAATATTCTTGCCCTCGTTTCCGTATAACATATCAAAAGGTTTTTAATGAAATAATATGTAAATCAAAAGTAACTGGGCCATGATGCCTGCCGTATGATGCAATCGCGGTAATATTCCAAGAGCAAACCCATTTTCCACAAAGATAATTTTTATTAAGCAAGAGAAGGCGCTAATTGTTCTTACCACCGATTAGTTTTACGACACAAAATCTATTGAAATAGTTCGTAGTGTAGAGAGCACCAGACAAAACCAAGGCTAACAATTCTATAAAATCTGTGAGCTCCCGATCTAACCCGCAAGCGAAGACGTGTCGTAATTATGCGTGCCTGTAGTGATCGGTTATATGAGCTAACGTTGCACAACCTAGCGTCAAGTAGGCCACCACTATATCTGGAAGACCTTCACCTGCATTACGTTAAGCCCCCGTGTTCCCGAGGGACATTACACAGACAATTTAAAACTACAACACTCCCTGAACACTTCACAAAGTACTGGTCAACGTCAAATTTAGATCGGTTATCGCAGAGTTGTTCGGATTACAAATTGGCGGCGTTAAGCGTGTTGGCGCTCTGACAAATTACGCACTGCCAAGTGCAGTTGCAGCTTAGAGATTACAATTAAAATAAATCTCAGATTTCTTTCTAGGTGCCTACCTCGTTCATTTAAATGTCACCCATAAATTCAACTAAGTCACGACTATTTAAGAATTCCTGCTGATGGGTATGCTTAGAATACTGTATACAATACAGTTCCGGCCATGTGCATAATCCTGCGTTCGCGAGGTCAGTATTTGCAAACATTATGGATTGTGCGCCGTGAATACACAATAGGTTAAACAGGTGTTGTGTTCGAACTCACCTGTACCCGTAAACTCTTGAGAGCAGGAAACTGTGCTATTCGGTCCACCTCATCCCACGTCGCTAAACCCGTATTGTTCAGATTTAGGAAGCGAAGATGTCTGGAATATTAATGACATCGCTGATGTGACGCCGTACAAAGTCAGAAATATTTTAATTGAGAAGATCAATAGGTCAATGGCAAATAAACATCGACCCAATTTGTGTGTCATAATGCTAATAAATTAGTACACTTACGGGAAGGCATCGTGGCTTTTCTTGTTTCCGTTATCATCATCACACTTCTCACATGGGTCCGGCTCTAAAGTAGTTATGGGACAGTCGTTAACCAACAGCGTTTCTAAATTCGGGAAGGCGTAGCCTAGTTTAGAGATCTCTCGCCAGCTGCTAACGGGATTACCAGAGAAATGGAGTTTCTTAAGCTGCTCATGCACAGGTTCTGGGACGTCGACGTTGAGTCGCGAACATGCTTCACATTGATCTTTTTCATCGAACTCCTGTCCACTCAAGTCCACATAGGAGTACTCGTTAAGGCTCAAATGCAACTCCTCCAGAGCTGGTAGAGCTTTGAGTAGCGCGTGGACGCTCGGCCAGCCGACATACGTGGAATTCAAAATGAGATGGCTCAGGCAGTCCCATCGTGGTTGAAGCGTTTGTGCCGCTTGGATTTGAGCTGAGAGACGATTGAAGCTCAAGTTTAAAAACCTTACACGCGGTGTCTGTTCCAGAATTGCAAAAACCTAAAAGTAAAATTATGTCAGTCGTATATTTTGATGAAGTCATATGTGTGGTTTTGGGGAAGTTTTTCATGACTGTGGGAATAGTATGCTTATTAAGCTATGTATTTCCCAAATACCTCAGTTAAGCGCTTATAATAAGAAAAAAAGGTGGGAATCGTATTTTGATATACCTACCAAGTAATAAAATTATGTATTATTGTTACTCACTTCTTCCCACTCGGTGAGCTTATTATTGGCTAGGTCGAGTTCGACAACATCTGCGCACTTGTCGGCGAGGGCGCAGGCGTCTCCTGCGCAGTCGATGTCGCAGTCGTTGAGCACCAGGAGCGTGGGTACACTGAGCCGAGGGGAGCGCTTCGGCACAAATATAGCAACTGGCATGTCATCTATCGAAGGGTTGACTTCACCCTTCGCTCCATATTTGCGCTCTAGTGCTTCTAGGAGCGACGGCATGTTGGATGACGCCTACTATTTTTCGATATACCTGTGAGAAAGAAAGAAAAAAATACAATATTTGTTATTGTCCTCTTAGTTTCCAATATATACTATTCAGATATTTCTATACCTAATTGTTCGTAGACTCAATTCATTTACATCATATTCATAAACCATACTGTATGTTTTGGATCTAGGTACATATATTAGGTACATTAGGTACCTATTATAGTACATTAGGTACATATTAGGTTGATTTAATTGCAGTAGGTAAGTAATAACTTAGAACGTCGTTCATATCTTAATTAATGTTTTATTGTCAACATATTAAGCAAAGGTGATATCGGAAAGTCATCTCATAGAAAAGTAATTAAGATAATGTTGTTGATTGACAACAATTGAAGAACATAATTTTCATTTATGAATAATCTAGTGTCGCTATCTCTTACACAATCAACGCTATCGAAGGTTAAATTTTAAATAAATTAATTAGTCAATACGCGCCGGGCGGGCGTTTCCTTCTCGGTTGAACTCATGCGCAACCGGCTAAATAAATACACAGTAAAGCAATAAACTAACGGACCGGAATATTTGCTCAAGGACTTGTACGAGTATCTCAGATAATATTATTTCAGGAATCAAGCTGATGGAAGCCTGATGACCTAATACTATTCCAACATATGTTTTCACTAACCCAGATTTTACATAGTCGTAAAATGTGTGTGAAGTGTTATTAGGAATATCATCAATTTTTATTACGTTACAAGTCTTGACGGATAACTTTTCGGTACCTATGCCACTGATATGTAAGAATTTGCAAAGATTCTTCCACAAAACTGGATCGCTATACTTAAGTGAACAGTTGTATAGATTATTCGTTTAAATTCGTATAATATTATGTTGACTGGCAGGTAGCAGACTAAAGAACAAACATTCAAATCTGAAGTAGAATGTTTAGAAAGTGAAGTGCAGAAAAAATATTGTCATTCATTGCTTGATATTCTTCTAATACTTATTAATCGAGCATTTTCTCTTAAAATAAAACCCCGGTGCCTTCAGTACTAAGACCGATTAAAATAATTTAGTTGCAACAAGCTTTAGTAGGTACCTACCTACTTGTTTTCCATTCATGCGTCAAGTCGAAGGATTTTTACGGTTTATAATGTTATCAGTTTAATTTTATTGCGTTTTGTCAAAACGAAGGTTTTTAAGGTTGATACGGTTCCGTTGTCGATATCTATAATTGCGTTCTAGTAATCTCATGGCAAAGCTAGTGACTGGTGAGGGTTTAGTGAGGAAATCTTAAGAATTATTGCATTGCGGTTCCGCTACCTCATTGATGTTGCAAAACTATCTGGTGCGCTGGTGCTTAAGAATTACTCTCTGTCACAAGTTAAAAAAAGAATTTATTTCTTAATTTTTTTTTATTACCTAATTTTACTTCAGTAAAAAGTAAAACCGCACACGTGATCCGTGATAATTTTTAACAGTCAATATGTATTGACTGTTAACGTGTAACTGTTAACACGTGATCCGTGATAATATTTAACAGTCAATATGTATTGACTGTTAAAAATTATCACGGATCACGTGTGCGGTTTTACTTTTTACTGAAGTAAAATTAGGTATATCCTTATAGGTAAATAACTGACTAGTATGTACTAGTCAGTTATTTACCTATAAGGATTATTCTAAAAAGCTATGACGTTGAATAAGTTCTTAATAGATAAAAATATTTATTTACTTTGATATAAATTAGTACTTCAAAGCATGTTCATAGAAGAAAATACCTGACTAAGAATGATTGTTACTTAATTGCGGCTTCATTTATTAACTGTAAATTCTACACCATTCTTGTAAGAAAACATATTAGAAGGGATGTTGCTCAATCTTAAGTAGTTGAGCCGGTACGTGGCTTCGTGACTAGCTGCAGCCAAGGTCGAGTTCAAATGTGCATTTAAACTTAATTAGTGCCTTGTCTCACAATAGAACAGACTTGAAACGACAATTCGCTCTGCAAAATAACGTGGCTTTATAAAGACCAAATAATAATTAAGAACTAAATGACCTGCTGCTAATACTCGATATTAATCGTTTACAGAAACTTGTAATTAATTATCCCTTAGTTTCAATTTCTATGTTGTATTAATAATTTGTACTTATCTGATAAAATATCAATAAGCTCAGTCGCGCAAGACATAACAAAAAAGTGACCTTACCAAACCAAAGGGACATGATTGGCAATTGTGTTATAATGATTAACTTCGCATTCGATGGTCGATATTATTATTAGTCTATAAACTGTCGACAAAACATCATATCAACGATAAAGTCAAGGCTAATAGACATTTACGAGCTTTTGTTCAAACACTGGCGCAAAGCATCTCTACCATGTCCCTGCTATAACTCTCACTAGGGATTTCAAGCGTAGCTTGCAGTTCTAATAAAAAGAAAACGATTAATTTTTATTTTAATAGGTACAACAATCTTTTAACTCATGACAGTCATGACATAGTTATAACGATCTCCTAGATCGTCTTACATGCCACGTAAAACACTAGGAATTGTAGAATACCAATAAAACATGACATACGGCGTAAATTGCTATAACTGTGCTTTACGTATGACATAAAATCCTGTTCTACATTTCCAATGCGTTTATAACACTGTTGCGACTGTGTTGGCTAACTGGCGTCCATTGATTGTGCAAAGCATCATGAACATCGCGGATATGTAATGCGATAGTAAATTAAATGAGCATTACGCGTAGCCTAACCTTTTTCATTGACTGACAGGAGCCGGACTATTAAAAAACGCGGCGTGCTGCGACGGAAGCCTTGGCTTGTAAAAATATATGAATAGCGTGAAGCGGTAACATAAATAACTATAATAAAATGTTAGTTCCTTGAATATAAAGAAGCTAGTTCAAACAATAATAACATGCAAATCAAGTTATTGTACTAATATATGGTGGTAATACGACAAGAAGCTGGAACTTGACATCAACTACAGCCGAAGAAAAGTTTTGAATTCCAAATAGTAATAAAAATGTTAAGATAGTCGTTAGTTCCCAACAAGTTTCAAATTTAATATCCCTTTCAAATTCCGGAACTGATCGTGTCATTGCATACATTATAAACGCGTTTCGTGACATGTTCGTAGAAGTACATTTCCCCTATAAGGATTAGTAAGTAAAACCTCGAATATATAGTTTTGGGCAACTTGCACCACTGTCCATTGTATTATATTAACGTTTACTAATTCCGCTCTAGTAATTATTTACATAACGTACATAACTAGGCTTTCTCTATTCTAGTCTATTATGAGAACATATTTGAGTTTTGTTTTGTTTTCTAGAGCTCAACCCCAACTCAAAGTAATGGTTGCCTAATTTATCTTAGAAGCTCGAAATTGATGTCATAATTTTCTGAATGGTGGTTTAAGTAGGTATTGAATTTCCATTTTGAATATAAAATCCAAAGTTAATGCAACCATCTATACTTAACGGTAATTATTCAATTTCAGTTTATAATGTTACAGAAACATTGTTCAGAAAGCGAGAGTTACCAAGGCCGGAACACTCGTAATTTTGCACAACATACATAAATGCTTCTGTGTTCTCTTTATAACATCTGATGGTTGAAATGCACAGTTATTAATAGTGAAAAAGCTTGAAGGTTTGATTGTGTTATTGTGTATAAATTTCATTCATAATATTTACATAACCTACAATATCTATGACAGGTTCTTGAGATAGTGCAGACACAAAGCGTGATACATCCTGCTTGAAACAATGAAGCTAATAAAATGTTTAGTACATGTTCGTCGGACAATTAGGTACCAGATATAATTATTCATTCTATCTAGTAGTGCTAGTATAAGAGTTTTACGTAGGTGCGTAAAGTTGATTAAAACGCAATTGGCTATCGTGGCTACAAAGAGCTTGGCTTGTACCTAAACAATTTTAGTTTCGATGTGGCTTGCATATTTTTTTAACAACGTACCTACTGTACGTCTACAACTAATAAGAAAATTTAAATTAATATTTATTGGCAAGGTTATGGCTAAATGGCTATCAGCGTCATCAGCAGTTTCGTTTTAATTGGGCTGTAACGCGCCCATGCGGTTATGAAAGTTTGTCTTTTAAATTGAAAACTAGTTACTCACAATCTGCTATAACTATCACCTACTAAAATATCTATAATTTATGAGAAATACTAGCTGTTTACTTTCTGTACAGTTTCACTCTAATCCCTAATCCTAAAGGACTTTTTGAGACAAAGGTGTCTTTCTCTAATGTCCCATGCATGTCCCATCCATCTATACCAAAATTCATCAAAATCAATCTCGTCGCATTAGGCGTGACAATTGCATTACATGGTTTATTATAAGCTTTGCAAAGATAAGATCTACATCTTACGTGCATTTGTTTTCGTATGGGATTGCTCAGAAGTAAACAAAGAGCATAGACGCTATGGTTTCCTTTGTGGCATATGAGAATTCATCCACCGGGTAGCCACCCCGTCGGGCGTCGCGACGTTAAAGGGCGGCGAACCTAGCGTCTCGACTACCCACACTTTAGCTAAACCACTTCGTCTAATGTTCAACTGTTGCTTAAAATGTCTGGATCAAAAAAATATTAGCTGGGAGTATTGTATTTGTATAGTAGAATTAAACACAATATTCCGATACTTGAACAAACTATTCTAGTCTTGTAGTCTTGTCTCCTGTAGTCGGAAATTATCAGTTTAGTTTTGGGATCCGAATCAACTGGGAATATAAATAATCCATTAAACACCCGAATACTTTAATTAATTACAATTGGCACATAACAACAGACCGTTTGAAAACAAAAAATCATACCATTATCTTTGGGTCGAAGTCATTTGTGGTTGAAGAACGACATATCTCATGTTCACAAAAAAAATGAGAATCCTAAAAACGCGACATAAATTGCGCAGCACTTACGTATTATTTGCGCCGTTTGTTTGTAGCGTGTTGAAATCATAGATAATTTTACAAACAAAGGTACACTGGAACTATACGTATTTTCCTTTACATTACCACACTGCTTATTTGTATGCATGATAAGTTATTCCCATTTATTGATTATTGTCTTTTTTATGAGGTGATTTGTATTTGAGTAAACTGGTCCAAAGATACAGCCTTGAGGCATACCTACGGAATATTATATATTTAAGCTTCCTTTTTAAATTAGTAGCAAAACCTATGTGTCCAAAACATCGTTCATGTAACTAGTTAGGATATTATACTGCGATTGTAGCGACGTTATTAGGAGGATATAATTGAAGGTCGTAAGTAAGAGATAAAAAATGAACTACGTGGGCCGCATAGCACGTGCGACCAGTCGACCACACATTACTGATTAGACCACAACTCGTTTGCATTGTGTTGTTTACAAATACTGTAGTACCTTTATAGCGTACATACCTACTTCGGTTAGTATGGCAAGTGCAGTTCCTTGTTTGAAAAGATTAGAAACTCTATGTCACGTCATTATGGACGAATCATTTAATTTAAAATAAATAATTTAATCCTATTTATATAATAAATGCGAAAGTTTGTGAGGATGTTTCTTACTCTTTCACGCCAGAACGGCTGAATAGATCTGGATATAATATTCACAGAGATAGACTATAGTCTGGAATAACACATGCGCAAGTATTAAAGAAAAATGTTCTTAGAAATATTATTCTTCTATAGTATATAATACTAAAATTTTAATTTGAAAAGATTCCTTTTATGCAAAATAATTGTTGTTTAAATTTCGGATTAACAACTACCTACTTAGTATGCATTACTTATCACGTTAATTGCGAATTAAATCTTAGCCTTGTTATTAATTACAGGTAGTATTGCAAGAACACCATGTATGAACTAAAGACATTTTTACTAGTTAAGTTTCCTTTATTACTAGTTTGCATTTATGTATTTATAATAGGTTAGGTACCTACCTATTTATTTTATAACCGAGTATGTTCCCAATAAAAAAACTATTTTAACAAAAAAAGCCTTCTCCTTTTTATTAGTTTTGCAATTCGTATAGCTACCATCTTTTTTGGGTCTTACGGGGGACCCGTAAGACCCAAGACATTAAGTGGAAAAACTACGATTTGAATGATCCTCCTTTTTTATTAGGATGGGGACTTCGTGTGCGACATATCAAAAAGTTCTGTAAATATTGGATCATAAATTTCGGAAGTAGGATCTACAGGATAAAATTGAGATAATTTACATAGAGCATGGAGATATCGTAAATACGATGTCGGGTTTTCGGATTACCGAAAATCTTTTCATGTGTTACTAACGTTAACGTACATAATGCGTTTTATTTCGTAAATAAAATATGTATGCATGGAACAGCTTTTTGTAAAACTTTAAGTAGGTAATATAAAATTGTGTTTTATTTAAAATAATGCGTTTTGTTAATTCGCATGCTAATCGCAAGGACATATTTCTGAACGCGGTGGTGTAATCCGCGGGAATTTACGTTTTGACTCTTTACTCAACAGATTGGAAATACCTACCTAGGTATTTCCAATCTGTTGAGTAAAGAGTTGTAACAAAACTCCACTGGCGGTTTTTTATACTTTTTTGGGACTTTCGCGTTTCAGAAAAAGCACCATTTTTGAACATCTAGGCACCGCAAGCACTTTCTTAGAGTGGGTATCTGCCTTATTTTCTGTAGCCTTAATTCAGGTTTGCGTTTTTACTATACTACTAATCTACGAACGATAGCTATACCTACCTACGTGTGTTTCCATATGGAGAGCAACAAAGCAACTCCAAGGCAATGGTAGTAAAAACACTTGTTGTTACGGAATCCCTACAAATATCATAATTTTTTGTGTTCAATAGCAGAAACTAGAAACAAATGATTAGTGCGTAGAAGAATTTGGACACGTTTTTGATCTGTGAGGAACAAGGCGACTGCACGCGAATTGACTGAAATAGATAGGTACGTGCCTATATAGGTCACGGTCAAAATCGATAACACCCATGCTGGTCATGTTACTCGGTAAACAGTGAAAAATATGATCATGCTGATTGTTCAATGATTAATTTCTCTAGTCTACATAGGTATCTAGTTACGTAGACTGTTGCGTTACGAAAAGAGCGCGAGATATTTGATGGAGAATCTTTGGTTTACTTTTGGACTTAATCGAATGATTAATAAAATTTTATTCATGGGAATTGTCCCATAGATAATGTGCATAATTATATAGGTAAAGTATTGCGTAGCCAGCCAATGTATGGTTACTACCCAGTTACTTAAAACAAGGAACTTGTTTGTACACAGCGTCATCAACTGGTAGAATCTGGTTTTTTATACATTGTATTTGCTTATGAATAAGTTATCTTGAATTCATTTTCCTAAGACGTAATGGTTATTTTTGTAAATAAATAGGTATTATCTTATTCAATAGTGTTCACAGGATCGATTTTCGTTTCTTAATCACTAATGACCGATGACCAATTTAACTTGACCGAATACCTACGTATCAAAATAATAATACAATTCCTACATTATAATAAAAACCATTAAATACTGACCTTTTCAACACTGTTATAAACAAAGACTTTTATCGCACTTTTCTTGACGCTTGGTTTCCAAAAAATGCCTCAATAAAAATACACACATTACGATTCACACTATAATTTAAAATGCACGAAATCAGCTGTTCACATAATTTTCAGATGCGCCTTCAAAAGATTTCCATACGATCCTCCAAACGCACTGAAATAAAATGACAAGAGAATGTTTACATCAATACATTGCACAGACGCAATGCCTGTTTCGACGCACACTGGTATAAGTTTGTGTACGTACACAAGAGCGAAATATTGACTATCAAGAGTGGGGATGAAAGAGGTCAATGACGTTACGTTTGCAGTACTGAGAGACAAAGATGACGCTATTGGATTTTTATGTGAAGAAATGAGATGTAAACACAACAAATCAGCCACCTGGGGCGTAACACAAGTACAGGTTTGTAGTTGTGTTTATACGGGTGGATGTTGTATGATCGCTTGTAGCGATATGATAAACTAAATTCAATAAAAAAATAATGAAGATAATACTGTAGGTTCTAGAATAAATAAGAGAAATATAATAATAAACTAGAAACTAAACATTGGTGTATCATGATCGGGGCAGTGGGCCTAATTATTAAATTCGTTACGACCCCGACAGACAATCGTTTGGCCATGCCTTAATCAAACTCAAACCCATAACAAAACCCCTCTTGTTCCTACCCTAGCGAAAACAAACTATTGGCCACGAAAGCATCAAAACTTCTAACTTATGACATAACTCCTATATAGTCAAAGCTTAATCACCTTTGATATTATTAACACTTTTTGATGGACATTGAAACTATTATTCGAAATAGTTATATTGTAATTATTGTTATTAAGTATTATAATATTAGATATTTTTACATTTTATTATGTTTTTCACCTCACAACGTTATGATTTTTTTTTTTTTTTTTTTTTTTTTTTTATTATGGCGCCACACTTTTTGTGTATTTGCCAGTGTCAAGTATTAGAGTAATCAAGTAATATTTTCAAAGAATATTTCCCACCATGGGATTGTATTAAGGCACCACACTTTTTGTGTTCGCCATTGTCAAGTATAAATTCAGTTCAGTTGCCCCAATAACACGGTAGAAACTTTATTGAGGCTTCGATGGAGTTTAGGAGTGAACCCAAAAAGTCACGATTTTCAATTTTATACCATTTGCCTACACTCTCACACGTTCACGAACACTTAATTGTTAATTATCCACCATAATTACACATTAAACTTCGGAGAAATTCAAGTTTTGAAAAATAATGTAAAATCGACAATGTGCACTTTTCATTTTCCCGCCTAAACTCGTTATGATTAAAATGTCGTCACAATCAGAAAATAAAATCAAGTCGAAGCTACCTTATTTAACTGGCCAGTATTTTTGATACGTATGGTTAATTTATTTTGAATGTCCTGCACTGTTAATATGTACTTAAATAAATTAACAAATCCAAATAATTATACGTTTTGACGAAATTAAACGCACATTTTTTCATATTACATTTCAATTTGAATTGAAAACTTTAGTAGCTTTTGGTACACCTCTATTGATCGTCTATTAAAATTAACCAATGTCAAAAAGTGCCAGTGGTTGATCCAGTTCAAAAGAAATCATAGGGCATAGGGAATCATTCGCTTCATGTTAAGTCTTCGAAAAATGCAAATTTATAAGTTCTCTTCCCTAATTGCATGGAGTGCGAAAGAAAGGAAACCCGACTCAGATGGGGGACATGTAGAAAAAGCGTCCAGTGTAAGCTCCGAATAATGTGTCATTCTTCCTTTGACTATCTATCTATAAGGACCCGCCTCTCATGATCATTCCCCTCTGTCAAGGTAGTGGATTAAAAAATCTAACGCGTTTATCAAAACTGTTTCCGAAATCGATTTTTCATTAACAGAAACGTTTCCGCTCAGTAAGGTCATCATAAATGCTCCGTGTAAATACCGATATACGTGCAGTTAATGTATGCAAAAAAATATCTAATATCTTATTTAGATAAAGATGGAGTTATTTTCCGTATGTAAGTATTAAAGTTCATTTATTTCTACTTAAATCACATAATACAATTTATTAATAAAGATCGAGGACGTTACCGATTCAATAATCGAGTATAAAATAATCGTTTAGTTCAAGCATGCACTCCCCACGAGACTACCCGCACTCCCCACGAGACTATCCGCACTCCCCACGAGACTAGGAAATTTTTTTTACTAACAATATGAGCCTTCTGCTAATAAGCGTAAGATTTAAATTTGAAATATCCATCAAAATTTCATTTTTTGATTTTCAATTATATATCATCCAATAGGATGTCACCATTTATGATTTCCAATTATAGGTCTTAATGCAGAATTACCGTTTTTTGGCAATTATAGGCCTTATATATATTATGACATAATGCATAAAACTCGAATTTTAAAAAGTGTAGCGAGACTATGTCCCTCTTTTGTTTTGTCATTTTAATTAATGATGTGATAGTGTTTGTTTACGATTTCGAATCGATATCGATATTATTTTCGTGTTCAATGTAAGACCAAATTATAATAATTGCTAAAGATCACTAAAGATGTATATCATGAATTTATGATATCACTATATTTTTATAAAATTTAATAAATTAACATTTTTGGAAATGACGTAACTAAGATTATTGATTATTTTTGATATCCAGTGCTATTAGATAATTTATTTGTTACTTTTCAGATCTACAAAAGACCTTCATTTAAAATGAAGTAGGTGTGATTGATAAATAATAGCTTAAGCCGTTGCGGATAAATTAAAAAAAAAAGAATTTATAAATTAACATATTTAAATCGTATTTTAAAAATAATTGAAAATGATTTCTAAGATACGGTACGGTTTGAAGATCTGGGGTTTCTTTTACCGCTTAGGTAGAAAACCAGCACATGGTCCGCCTGATGGTAAGTGGTTACCGTAGCCTATTATATGAACGCTTGCAACACCTGGGGTATCACTCGCCCGTTGCCGACCCTGTAAAAATCTTTTCACACCCGGTAGACAACCCACAACACCGGTACCCCCACTGCCAACATAACGCTTCCTCTCGGAGCTCTGGCGATCTTGCTCACCGTTAGGAACACAACATAGTACAGTGCTATGTTATTTGGCTACTATTTTCTGCAAAGTGTAGGTGTTTCCCCAGTTGGGCAGCTCCAATTGTAAGTAGAGTTATTCAATTCCACTATGCCCTGCCTCTCGGGGTGTTTATCAAACATCACAAACAGGTATCAAAGTATTTGTAACATAACGTCCCCAATATCCGCTCTATCTATACTAATATTATAAAGAAGAAAGATTTGTATGTATCAATGTATGTAACAAATAAACTCAAAAACTACTAGGCCGATTTCGAAAATTCTTTCACCATTTGAATGCTACATTATTCAAGATTAACATAGGCTATAGAATAATTATGTATTTCGAAAAGTTAGCGATTTCTCTCACCCGTGCGTTTATTTTCCAATTACATAGTATGTACCTATTTATCTATACCTAAATTGTTTCTTTGTTTTGTATTTCATTAGCATGCAATGAGAGCATTGCATTGAAAATAATTATGACGCAAGATATTAAAAAGGTGTGTATGGATGATTTTAATTTTGCAAATAAATAATTACATATAAAAATAATTTGTAATCGTTGTTACGTTTTTATCCATTCTTCCTAAAATAATCTATCGATATAAAATATCGACATAGTAGCTTCCTAATTATTTTTATTGTATTATACGTTCGTATTGTCGTCAATTCTTGTATGTTGACGTATTTGACCTCTATGTGTGCGTAAATTTTGTTAGTGGTGAAGATTTTAATATGTGTGAGTTCGAAGCGATACAATATGATTTTGAGTATGTGTGCAGCAATGTCTATGTAGTGTTTCCTCCCCCCGCACCAAAAGTGACAGACTTTTTTGTTCATAGAATTAAGCGCGTCACTTGTCCAGGGATAGATAGTCAAAGCATTCTTCTGAGAGTTTATGCATAAGTAATAGTTTATGCATAAGTAATAGTTTACAAATCCTCCAAAATGGCGCTAGCATAAGGAAAGGGAAGGGTGCTGAGTTAGAAGATTATGAACAATAGATAATTTTGTAAATATATCCTGTTTTATGTAGAGATAATAGAAACTGCCTCATTAGCCTAGTGGTCCTGAGCGCGACTGCTTAATGGCAATAGGTTCGCCCCCTACTACGTGGGACTTATACATACCGGTGAATTATGGGTGTAGCACACCTCTGCTAAACCCTTCGGGGAATACAGGCGTGATGGTATGTTATATATCTGTACGTAGAGAGTGATAGATTTTTGCTAACTTTGTATATTACGTTTAGTGATTTGTGATTGTTTATTGTTATAAAAATATTTTAAAATTAATGAACATATAACTTGTTCTAATTATGTAATATTGAACCGTGTCATAAATAATGTAATATTTTTTTATAATGTACTAGCTTCCGACCGCGACTTCGTCCGGGTGAAATAGTTACTTAGTCTTAGCGTGATGATATATAGCCTATAGCCTTCGTCAATAAATGAGCCATCTAACACTGAAAGAATTTTGCAAATCGGACCAGTAGTTCCTGATATTAGCGCGTTGAAGCAAACAAACAAACTCTTCAGCTTTATATATTAAAGTATAGATATAGATTCATATTCATTCCATCATAATATAGTGTTGTCTGCATAATTGTTAAAAATAATAATATATCTCTTCTATTTTAAGTTTACTTTGAAAAGTGCGCCCTAACGTAATGGAAGTTCTTCTGTCCTTTTTTATTTCCTCACCTCTAACTTTAGCGCCTTCTGTAAAATTTACCCTGTGGCTACTGTAGCGCCACCGTTAACTTCACTAGAACTTGGACATTACATGTTGATGAAACGGAATTGAGTTAAACTTTTAATAGTATTTCCAACCAAGCAACGTACCTTCGAGAACTGTGACCGCTCAGAGTTAACATCGCATCTAAACGGACATTTTTCATACACAGAATCGGTTTCCTTTCTTCTACACTCTATTGCTTGATTGACTTCTTCTACACTCTAGTGATTTCTGTCAGTAATATATCTGTCAAAGTGTCAGAATAATGTAATGTCAGTGTTACTGTGTCAGAGCAGAGTTCGTTTAAAAATATTTTCACACGCTACGAAAAAAATGTATAATTCTTATCATTTAGTTTAGGTTGTGATAATGATAATTTTGTAAATATATAGTACTGATAATAGTGCTTTGCATATTAGAGCATCTTACAGTTACCTGCTCTTTGTGAAGTGATAATATTTAATTTTCAAGTAAGTGTTGTTGGTTTGGTGTATAATAATAAATATTTTTTCTAACTGTCGATATCCTAGCATATTTGTTGTATTTACTGTATTAAATAACATAACACACCACCACGTCCATATTCCCCGAAGGGTTAGGCAGAGGCGTACTAATGTATAGGTACCCATAGTTTGCCGGTATGTTGAGGTCCCTTGTAACAGAGGTTGTGCCTATTGCCCTTAGCTGGGCACATCATTACGGAATTTAGTAGAAAAACACTGCTAGACCTGGGAATCGAACTCATGTCCGAGTATGAGGTTTGTATTGTGATTATGAGAACTAATGAGACCACAAAAAACATGAAAATCATTGTGATGTAATTTATGGATGGCCCCAAAGGCTAGGAGGATTGATTAACACACAGGATTTGGTCTTAAATATTTACTGTAATTTCTGTAAACCTGTAGATATTTTTAGAGACTATATACCTATCAGACTGTCTTTGCCATATTCAATATTGATAACCATTTTCTATTACTCTGGCTAGAGTTTAGTCAATTTCATGTGTTTTTGATAATCACTTGTAAAAAGCTGTGTGTTCTCCATATTGCACCTATGTTATGGATGTGTTGATTACAACACAATATGTTGTCTTAGGTCCTTAAGACCCGTGTTTAAAGTATATTTTTCTGTGGCTGTGATAGAAAGTCACTGGTAGCTGTATCAGTTATCACTGATATGGTTAACTGGCAATTGTTTATTGAATACAATTGTGTAGTTTATTGTGGGGGCACATGCTCATTGATTATAGTTAGCAGTAAAGTGTTGATAAATACTTCAGCATTGCTGCACATGAATGGACAACAATAAGCTATAATATTATTGCCATTCAGACTAGTATAGCATATTATATTGCTCACTGAAGTTGTGTGGCATTCAGGTTCTGGACTTTGAAGTCATATTAATTTATCAAGGAGGTAATTATTTTTTATTCAATTTAGTGTATTGATTTCTAACACTTAGGTGAAAACTGATTTCTAAAGTGTTTCTTATGCAAATATCATTGAAATCAAATTGAACAAATTTAAACTTTTCATGGGTTTTTTTTGCGTGACATTGCCCATTATATCGAATGATGTCGGGAATAAAACAATAACATTATAACGCAAAAAAATCTGAAAAAGAAGTTTTATTTCAATACTAGCTTCTGCCCGCGTAGCGTGATGATATATAGCCTATAGCCTTCCTCAATAAATGGGCTATCTAACACTGAAATAATTTTTCAAATCGGTCCAGTAGTTCCTGAGATTAGTGTGTTCAAGCAAACAAACAAACAAACTCTTCAGCTTTATATATTAGTATAGATAGATAGTATTTTAATTGGACTGTGTTGTAGTTTTGAGATGTAGGTGATTTTATGGGACAGCTATTTCGGGGAGAAACTGTCACACACATCGGATACAAAAATTGTTGCACACAACTGTGTAAAATCAACTTGACTAATTCCCAGATTGGGTAGGTTGGAAAGGCGGCACGGTGCCGTGACCTTGATGCGGTTAGTGGTGACGTCTCGGACACAGTGCGCAGTGGGAGAGCAAAAGCAGAGAGATCAACTATCGCTTTCCGGATCCTTGGTGGACTTATGATCTTAGAGTTCGCTACGTTATTTCTAATCTTCTATGAGCTCTGACTAGCAGGCGGCTGTAACATTTAATGATTTAACAACGGGGCGTGAGGTTTTGCACGCGCGCCACACACAGACATAGGGAATCGGGGTCCTATGCAGATGGTGGTTTTAGTTAGTATCTTTGTTTCCGATATAAGTGATTTCACGTCGGTTTCTTCAGACCAGGCTCAGATCTAAGAGAGAGCAAACCTATCGTGGGCGGCAGTGTCAGGGAGCTTCAAAATTTAGTATTTTTCTAACAGTTATCAAAAATCGTAGATCTGTGGCTAGTTCAAAAGAAGGCAAGCTTGAGGACTGACCATATTATTACACTATAAAGTGTGTCTCTGTGAACGCTTCATTTATGTGAATATCCTGGTTTGTTTTTTCCCACCGAAAATACTATAATAATATTAGCTGTTCACCGCATATGTCTGTGTGCATTACATAAGTAGTTCTAATTGTTTTCCTTGAGTGATTTATAAATTAGCGAAGGAAATACAATTTGTCATTGCTTCTTTTACTTTTCCTTAGCAGTGCTGGTTTTGTTAGAGCTGTTTATTTTTGTGTAGTGTGCAACAAGGTATAGCAAAATTATATGGTTTTGGCTTCATACGTTATGTGGTGATTGCTAGGTATACGACCTATGGGATTGGAAAAAAGAATACCTAACTGCGGGTATCGACTGTGGATGCAGGCGGCATTTAATCGGTCCTTGTCTTGGAAGTCTTTGTTGGAGGCCTTTGTTTATTCATGGGGGTCTTGTGGCTGATAAAATGATGATGATGATCGACTATGGAGATCTGTGAATGAAAATTCTTGGGTGTGAAACAGTGATGTTCTATATACTATAATAAAAAGAGGGCGTGAGGATGTTTTACTGGATTTTTCTTACATAACATACCATCACGCCTGTACTCCCCGAAGGGTTAGGCAGAGGTGTACTAATGTACACCCACAGTTCGCCGGTATGTTTAGGGCCCGTGTAATAGGGGGCGAGCCTATTGCCAATAACCGGGCACAAATTCCTAACGCCGAGCTGCTACTGGGAATTTCATTGAAAAACCCAATAACACTTTGCTCGACCTGGGAATCGAACCCAGGACCTCTAGCGTAGCAGTCGCGCTCAGGACCACTTGGCTAATGAGGCAGTGAATGAGGCAATGAGGCAGAGGCAGATTTTTCTTACATGTAATTGTAAAATGGCAGTGCCAAACGATGATATCATTGAGTTCGCGGTCTTATCGTTGTATAATGGTACCTACTACTGTGATCTTATCATTATCGTTGATAAACACACATTTTCTTAGCGCTGTTCGTATCTTTGGAGTCGATAATTTATTTAATTCGCGGGAAATTAGAGAATTGCGGAAAATTAGAGCACAGTTAATTGCACTGTAGTAGCAGAACCATATTAATATCATGACAAGATTTTCTTCTATAAAATTAAATACTAGCACAAAAACTTGTGACGATTTACCATCACACTTGTCCTACTAATAAAATTAACATACTTAACTCTTATTATATTAACGTTAATATTATTTGTTATAGGTAATTGTACCTATGTTTTTGTTAGCACATCTAATGTATTCCATGTGATATCATAAATAGGAAGAACTTTTCAAATTTCTTATAAACAGTTTAGAAAAAGATAGTCAAAACCATTCTTTGGATTCAAACTACGAAATAGACTAAACTTGATTGCATAACACATTGTTCATAGTAAACAGAGGTGCTGATAGTGGCCATACACATACTAGTATCTAATTGTACAGTTGTACTGCATTGACATACCATCACGCCTGTATTCCCCGAAGGGTTAGGCAGAGGCGTACTCATGTACACCCACAGTTCGCCGGTATGTTTAGGTCCCATGTAATAGGGGGCGAGCCTGTTACCATTAACCGAGCACAAATTCCGAACTCCGAGCTGCTACTGGGAATTTCATAGAAAAACCCAATAACACTGCTCGACCTGGGAATCGAACCCAGCACCTCTAGCGTAGTAGTCGCGCTCAGGACCACTGGGCTAATGAGGCAGTTTGTACTGCATTAAAACATTCGTTTTCCATCAATGAATATTTGTACAGCATTGACTCACTTAAAACTATAGGATTTACAATGCAATAGTTTCCTTATTTACATATCAAACATCTGAAAAGTCGTACCTACCTTAGTGTGTTTGTTTTATAATGATAAAGTGATGGGTATGCAACGACATCTACACGCTGCAAGACATTATTATCATTGTGTAATAATCGCCTTTTAATTGTAGGATGCTGCAAAAACTGTCATTCGGCGGGCTGCGGATAGCCGGAGCGGTGTGTACGCTATCGAAGACTGGTCTGCGGGTCAGGTTATTGTCGACGGCGATGGATAAAGAGTCCAATTTCTTTTTTAGACAGGTGTGTACAATTTTTATTTTTTTTAAAGGCGCGTCATTAATTTATTTGAATAGTCAAATGGAACACCTGTTTGAACTTTCGTGATGTTTTTTTTAAACGACTGTTTAAATATGGTTGTGTCTTTAGTGTTTATATAGGTGCCGCATTTTTCTTCACCTTGACTTAAAAGTAATGGTCTCGTGCCTAAAAGAAATTATCTTCCAGTCTAACCAGATGCGACTGCGATCATCATCATCGACAGATCTCAGCAACCCAATATCTGTGCTATACCGATAATAACCTAAAATAAAGTGGTAGTTTAGCGCTTCGGGGCTTTTTTATTTTATTTTATTTTTTTATTAGAATTAAAAATACACATTATATGCAAAAAATACAGATAGAGATACAATGACCTTGTGTTTCTTCATTTACAGGAAATCACAGCATGCTTAGCTTAGGAACATCTAGGTACAATTAAATTACTGTTAAATTACATAATTTTGCGATTGCTTAATTTAGTTTTATGAAAAGTTAATAAATTGTTGTTATTATATAATAATAATAATTATTGTCGTAATATATAGATATTGAAAGTTTATGTTAATTTGTTTTGTTTATTTAGTCTATTTAGTTTTTTACTTTTAACTACACAGTGACTAATTGTCATGCATAGGAACACCCACGAGGGTGTTCGTATTACCAAGGGGAACATTAGGATAACATGTCTTTCCATGTACGGAAGAGAGTCAATGTGCTAAGAATCTTCACCAATCCATAGACTGACCGCGGCAAGGGCAGCCTATTGAAATAAAATGAATGAACAACATAGTTATTGCTTGGCCATGAGCCCCTCAGCGGGCATAAATCTGTAAATTGTTGACATTCTTTCATGTGAGCTCAAAGTCTCCATCGTTCGAAGAGTCATTGAGCACCTCATGGTTGGTCTAAAAGTTCCTTCCTAAAACAGCCATTTTACTTACATAATATGAGCTCTACTATATCTGGACTTTAGAAGGGATGGTGAGTACCTGAATTTGTTTCGGTGTTTCTTCTCAGAGGTCGTCAGTAAAAAAAGATCCGGCAAAAATCTAGTACTAAAATCTAAAACGTTGACTTGTGAAAAGTGCCATAGAATTTATTAGTTCAACATCAGACAATGCAATGGGACAGAAAAGTGTGAAGGAAAGGTCCCGGTGGACAAGATTAGCGTGATGATAATTTAGGTTTACTTTCCATGGCTTATAGTTGATTAATTCTGGCACATTTTTACACAGCACCATCTAGTCCCATGCTAAGCAGAGCTTGTACTATGGGTACTAGACAATGGATATAATACTTATATACTTTTTTTTTTTGTAAATACATACTTATAATACATAAGAAACACCCAGACGAACACAAACACTTATATTCATCACATAAATTTTTGTGTCCTGTGGGAATCGAACCCACGACCTCATGGTCAGCAGTCCGGTACTCGAACCACCAAACCACAGAGGTCGTCAATTAAAACAGATTCGTGTTTCCCTCAATATTATTGTTAACTCACACTTCACTCGGCATGAGAGTTAAACTTTACTGTTTTGGTAATATGTAATAATAACATCGTGGTGACTGCCTGTTTTTTAGGCGCGACGAACGCGCACCACTGTGCCCATCAGATTAAACGAAGCATGACGCTGTATGGTACCAGATCAAGGAATTTAAAACGCATCTAGAACGACTATCCTAATCTTTTCGCAACTAAGTATGTTGAGGTCGACTTCCAGCCTAACAAGATAGGGGTGAGTGTCAGTATTTTACAGGAAGCAGACTCATTTCTTGGTGAATACTTATCGATATCCTTAGGATAAATTGGTTGATAGGATTTGCGGGCTTCTCTGACGTACGATTGTCGTAGGAGTTCCTACGACAACCAGGATGACCGACTGCTCGGATCGAACACGGAGGTGTCTCCATGTGTAATATCCATCCTTAATTACCTATATTTCTTGTATTACCTATGTTTCTTATCTTATGTGCTAGACGTAGACGGTAAATAAGTACACATATTCAAAATAGTATATGTAAGTAAATATCCAGTCCAGGGCCGTAGCTACCGCCATATCAGCTGTATCAATGAATTAATTTGGAGGGGGGGAGGGGCTCAAATTAATTCCAATTCCATACGATATTTACACGGGGCCCTTGTAGAGCAAGCTGCGCCACTGTAAATGTAGTTTTGTTTCAATAAAATAACTATAAACAATAGAGGTATAAACTCGACCAATTTATTGATGACAGGCAAGTGAGGCAAGAAGATAAATTATACTGATAATTTCAAATACAATACAGTATTTGTCTAGCAAAAGAACACTGATAGTGGTATGTATTAATAGATTGATTGTATGATTTTTAATAATGATTACTCTGACATGCTTTGTTTTCTTTGAGATGTGTAAAAATGTCCCAGAATATTTATTAAAAAAAAATAAAAAAAACCAAAGAGACGGGAAGTGATTCTCTACACTAATATTATAAAAGAGGAAATATTTGATTGTTTGTTTGTATTGCATAGGCTCCGAAACTACTGGACCGATTTGAAAAAATATTTTACTATTACAAGCCGACATTATCCCTAATGAACATAGGCTAGTTTTTATCGCGAGTAAATGCTTCATTCCAACGGGAAAACGGGCGAAGCCGGGCCGGGCAGCTAGTATGATATAAAAGACCCTTTCTTGGACTTAACTAAACTAGCTTCTGCTCGGTGGTAGGACCTCTAAGGGTTTGACTAGCTGGAAAGCACCCTTACGGCGGAGTGTATCATAAAGGTGTGTGTTTCAACTTTTGTGCAGGAGAACAGTTGGTTAGAAAGGCTTCGAAAATCTGCAGTTCGTATTCGGCTCCCATTCTTCTCTCGACAACCCATCAGCGACTCTTTAGGTGATGACTACTTACGTTAACCACACCTTAACTAATAATAAAAAAACCTAACCCGTTAACAAACTCTAAGAAGGTGTTGTGAGAGAGGCGGACATGTGTATGTATCTCACATAAAAAGAGCTTCATGCAGCCTTAATTAGCGTGCCGAACGATGCTATTTTGCTAGATGCCTTCCTTGTTTTATTCGTTGAGTTGTAATGTGCTCATTGTGTGGATATGTGCCGAATTGGATGATTGTTTGCCGTGAATATTTGAGATTTTCTGAGAAGATTCAATTCGATTCGAATATGCTCAATGTAATTGAAAAAATCCTCTTTTTTTTCCAGATGTTCGACACAGTGAGCAGTACGTATACATACTTGCTGGCTGACGCTCGCTCTCGAGACGCGGTGCTCATCGATCCTGTGCTTGAGCACGCGGAGAGGGATGCCGCGCTCATAAGGCAGTTGGGCTTCAACCTGTTATTTGCTAGTGAGTATAATGTTCTAATTTTTTTTTATTATGAGATAGGGGAGCAAACGAGCAGACGGATCACCTGATGGTGAGCGATAACCGCCGCCCATGGACACCCGCAACACCAGAGGAGTCACACGTGCGTTGCCCGCCTTTTAAAAGGGTTTGGGACTCTGGTAACCTCACTCACTCGGCGAAACACAACGCAAGCGTTGTTTCACGCCGGTTTTCTGTGAGGCCGTGGTATCACTCCGGTTGAGCCGGCCCATTCGGGCCGAAGCATGGCTCTCCCATTTATCTTTAGGCTCATCTGTACACAGGATTAGACAACACCGAGCAGCTACTGAGATTATCAAAGATAATTCCAATAACCCTGCTCGACCTGGGAAATGAACACATGAACTAGCGTCGCATTTTTGCTTTCCTTCTTCAAAAAGGTATATGTATATATAGGTTTGAGAGTACAGACGGGGCAGTTGCTGCTTTGTAATATGAATGTCATTTATAATTTTCCTTCTTAGCAAATGAACGAATTCACGTGAAGGAAAAGTATTTTATATTAATGATAATCCACCTCATATTTTCCTGTTGTCATAATCAAAACTCTCCACTGTTATGTTAATTACGATTACGATTACGATTACGATTCAAATCTAAACAAACGAAAGTTATAAATGATATTTATTTCTGTAAATAGATCTAAAAAAGACACTTTTACAAGTTGTTTTACATATTTTTTTTACTAGATGGCGCCGGCATTTCCTATCTGACGATCTCTGAGAAGAAACGCCGAAACAAACTCAGAGAATCATGGTCTCTTTTAAAGTCCAGACAGTAGTAGTAGTATTATAGGATATGTGTTTTACGATGTAGGGCAAAATCTGAACAGGCCTTTTGAATTAAGAGCCGTAGCAGTCTTGAGTTGACCTGTCCTAACTGACGGCACGCATGCACCAGTCATCGTGTAGCTCAACCATTATTTAGGGAGCTCAACGACCCGCTGCAGGGCAATACCAGATAATTTATAGATAGCATAGAAAGAAAGTCCTCTAAACATTCCAATATCAATGTTATATTCATGTTTTTAGAAGTCACACAAGGCTCTCTCGCACATTGCAATATTTTTTACAGATTATAGATTTCAAATCATGTTAATTTACCGATTCTAGTGAACACTCACATGCACGCCGATCACATAACAGGCACGGGTAAGCTCAAGGCTATACTGCCCAATGCCAGGAGCGTAATCGGGAAGGCTTCCGGGGCCCAGGCGGACATACACCTGGTGGATGGTGATGTGGTGCCGTTCGGAGGTCATAAACTACTGGCTATGGCTACCCCGGGGCACACCAACGGCTGTTTCACTTATGTTTGTCATAAACAGGTTAGTGGAGACGACTTAGTATATAGGACACTGTTTGAGAGCTTGCGCGAAAGATTTAATCTCTTAGCCTTTTTTCCAGTCAGTTTACTATCTAACCAGGTGTGTTTGAACCAGTATTTTACACGAAGCAACTGCTAACGGACTTCCAATTTTATCGAAAGAAAGCGTGCTAGAATGTTAGCAAATGACGGTCTGTAGTATTCTAATAAGTTTCAAAATCAAATTATGTACTCACAACAAGATTTGTGTATGACGAAATGTATGAACGTAAAATGAGCAAAGGAATATGCAAATATGCAATATACTCAAATAAAACATTTGAGTTTGACTTTGACTACAAAGTCAAACTCAAATGTTTTATTTCAATTAGACCAATATTACTGGTACTTTTGAATTATTAAAACTGAAGAGGTGCGCTCTGCGCAGTTCTAAATAGTGGGTCTTAACGAGAAGAATCGGCAAGAAATTCCATAGATAACAAGTGGTGGTCTGTAGTTTGTCCTCCTGTGGGAATAATATGTAATAACTATTTCCAGGGCATGGCTTTTACTGGAGACACGCTCCTAATCCGAGGCTGTGGTCGCACCGACTTCCAGGAAGGTTCCTCCAAGACGTTGTACAATTCAGTGCACCAACGCATCTTCACGCTGCCCGAACATTACCAGCTGTACCCGGCTCACGACTACCGCGGCCAAACTGCCACCACCGTGTGGGAGGAAAAGAAATACAACCCGAGGCTTACGAAGCCGCTGAAAGAGTTTATTAGTATCATGGAAAATTTGAACTTGCCATACCCTAAAATGATTGGTAAGATTTTAGACATTTTTTTGGAGAAATGTCTTGTGTTTGAGACTTTAAATAAACTGCCTTAAACATTAAACTGCCTCATTAGCCTATTGGTTCTGAGCGCGACTGCTACGCTTGATGTCTTGGGTTCGATTCCCAGGTCGAGCAAAGTGTTATTGGGTTTTTGTATGAAATTACCAGTAGCAGCTCGGAGTTTGGAAGTTGTGCCCGGTTAATGGCAATAGGCTCGCCCTCTATTACATGGGACCTAAACATACCGGCGAACTGTGGGTGTACATTAAGTACGCCTCTGCCAAACCCTTCGGGGGATACAGGCGTGACGGTATAACTTTTAAATATTACTATAGATGAGTCATCACGAGCAAAATCGTAATTTCTTACATTTTTGCCAGTTGTAAATATTTTTTTCTCTATGTCTAGGATCGATCTTTGTTTGAAAATGTTACCTATGTCATGGCTCTATATATAACCCTTTTCAAATCTCTTCGATTTAAATAGTTTGATAATTAATTTTGATTTCTGTAAATAGATCTTTTGTTTTAAAGAAACTTTAAATGTAATTATTCTAGTCTAATTTCTTTATTGCAAGTGGTCTTAAACGCAACTGTTACGGTACATATACTGGGTTCAAATCCCAGGTCGAGGAAAGTGATGCTAAGTGGGCCTAAACGTCCTGGTGGACTGTGGGTGTGCTTAAGTACACGTAAATTCAGCCTAACCCTTCGGGAAATACAGGCGGAAATTTACAAAGGGTTCGTGAAAACTTTTCATGGGAAACAAAGTATAAACAAAACAAAAGTTGCATGTAGGCTAAAACATCTTTTTTTCTTGTTTCAGACAAAGCAGTACCCGCGAACAGAGTCTGTGGATTGCATTACGAATAACAATAGGGGTAACTTATTAATTTAAAAAAGTAGAACCAATAGTAAATGACATATTTTTGTACCTACTGACAAATTTGTAATGATAGAAGATGCCAGCAAAAATAATGTTACCAATGTAATTCTTTGCGCTCTATATTGAATTGTGTATATTTTGGTATGTGAAACTTGTAAATTATTTATTGAATATTGTGATATTTACCTTACTTTAGTGTTAGTTCATGAAAATTACAGTGTAAACGACAATTGTAGAAATCAATATAAAATGGCGTAGCCTTTGTTACAGTTTATCCCTCATAATGTTAAAACTGTAGGTCTATAACACATTCTAGATTCCTAGTTTAATGTGTAGTAATTTCCAAAGTTTTTAATGCTCAGTTGTGAATATTGTATAGCTAATGCCGCAATTACTACAGCTAGGAATCTAGAATGTGTTATAGACCTACAAATTGCGAAAAACCAATGGAAATTTGAATTTTGCGGACTCAGGTGAACGATCCGCCTTAAAAAATACAAGTAAAATACCTGTTTTCTCTGTCTCTTTGAAAATGTCTTCGTAAAATATGGCTGTGCGTAAAGAATGTAAGTATTTTTGTTATGTTTTGAATGTTAAATTGTCAATTATGTAATATGATTATAGTATGATTCTTAAATATTATTTGTAATTGTTTAAGAAAAGATGTTATTTTTTGCAATTGTTTTTAATTGTTTTTGTGAATAAACATTGTTGACTAACCTTATTGGTTTTGTTAGTATCCTCTATGAAATGACATTCCTTATGACTGTTGCCTAAAGGATATGAAATGAAACCTCTAATTGATGGCCGATAACTGATAGTGGTGATTGGGCTGCTATACTTAAGTAGATCTGCCTCATTCTGTTTGATATGATACGAATAATATTGTAATTAGGTATAGGTAAGAGAGAATTTGTCTCTAGTGTGACTTATCATCGTGGGAGAGACATCGGCACGATTGGACCGGCTGGGCCGGAGTGATACCATATACTCACATAAAACTGGCGTGAAGTTTCGCCGAGTGAGTGAGTGAGGATACCGGAGGCCCAAACTATTTTAAAAGGAGTGCAACGCACTTACGACTCCTCTGATGTTGCAGCTGTAGATGGCCATAGGCGGCGGTAATCGCTTGCCATCAGGTGATCCGTCTGCTTGTTTGCCTCCATATCCCATAAAAAAGTTGGCAGTGTTGGGCATTATTTGGGCATCAACCAATGTAATAATCACTGAGGAAAATATAATCGACTTTAAACGATCAGTTTTGTATAATAATCATATTTAGATTCGAATGACGGTATCAATGCCTACAGCAACAGATTTTTATTAAAATCATGTGTGAATATTCAATTTTCGCAATGTACATAGGTAATTTGTTCGACTTTTTGTTTAGAAAAGCTGTCAAAACTAACATGAGGTATTTATAGTTACAGTAATGTGACGTTATAACATTGACCCATTTTACGACCTTATTTTATTCTAAGAAGCAAAAGCATAGTATAAACTAAGTATATACTTACAGTGTAGTAGGGTAGTTCACAGTTTAATGAACTCGAGGTTTTGTTTGACTTTTCATTAGCGCATCCGCCGATTTTGCGCTAGTTAGTATACCTACTCTCGCACGGGTCATACTTACCCCATGCGCAAGGGTGGCCCTGACATTAAACAAATGTCGCGGAAACCGGGGACGCAATTTAATGGCCGTTTTGATATATTGGAAGTGCCCTTGTACTTTTACCTACTGGTTAAAATAACGCGTTGATATTTTTAGTCCAGGAGCGGACGTGAATTGTGAGTGTATATAATTTTTATTGTCTCTTGGAACTGTTTTTCAATGACAAAAGATTTTGTCTATCAAGTTGTAATGTTTTATGGTCGAACACTTTCGAGCCCAAGTCTGCCGTCCAGGCCTGGACTAAGAGGTCCAGGGCCCCTAGGCACTTGGCATTTGGGCCCTTCAAGCTTCGAGCAAGCCAGGCTTTTGAGCGTATTTGTCCTGCGACTGGGACCGGGACCCCTAGGCTAGCTGGGTCACTAGGCCGGGGCCTTGAAGGCCTAGGCAGAAATCCGGCACTGCGGCCGTCACTGGATACCTACCTACGAATTTTTGTTAGTTTACATAAGAATGTAGGTACCTACTTATGTAGGTGTAGGTGTTATTTTTTTGGAGGCCAGGTTAGAATTTGCTAGTTGTGGTGACTGGTTGTCAGTTCAATGGATACAAGTGGGCCATTTTTTTTTGTTTATGTCGGTTAACGATCAGGCGAGCCGCCTGATGTTTAATAGTTGACGCTGCCCATGGTCACCTGCAACGTCAGAGGAGTTGCTGATGCGTTGTAGTGACTTAAGAATACCCACTGGAACTGGCTCTCGCGCGCAGTATCGAAGTAGGTACACACCAAGGTGCTTTACGATAGACTTCGACCAAAAGGTGGTCAGTCAGACCACAAGAGGACCACTGACCACTGACCACACCATCTCCTAACGTATCGTCAGCATCATTGATCATTGATATCAGGAGTTCGTAAAAGTCACTTACCAATCCGGGTAAACTACAAAACGATTTTACGTGGGTAGGTATTTTTTATGGGTTAGGGGGGGCAAACGAGCAGACGGTTCAACTAATGGTAAGCGATTACCGCCGCCCATGGACACCCGCAACACCAGGGGAGTCGCAAGTGCGCTGCCCGCTTTCCGGTATCCTCCCTCACTCAGCAAAACACAACGTCAGTGTTGTTTCACGCCGGTTTTCTGTGAGGCCGTAGTATCACTCTGGTTGAGCCAGCCCATTCGTGCCGAAGCATGGCTCTGTCACGATGATCATTTGTTTATGTATATTAGTTACGAGTCACATTATACCATGTATCAAATCAAATGTTTTTTATTTCAAATAAGTTTTTGCAAGCGTTTATGAAACGTTATGATTCTAGTTGCACGGTTCCAAAAGGTTGATCCTATGGAGAAGAATCCGGCAAGAAACTCCATGGACAATCTTTTAAAATAAAATAAGTATAAGGTCTCCAAACAGTGTTGTTCACGAAATCGATACAATATTTTCTAATTATACGTAAGTAGTTATTAGGGGAATGTACATATGTGAGGTTATACGTTTACACTTAAACACTATGGGGGCTTTAGGGTAAATATGATGTATGGCTTAGTGTCGTGGTTGTGATACCTCGTATGGCATCGATTAGTCACGGAAGGGGGAGTGTGTAGGTACTGTGTGTATTCCACACGATGAATCAGTTTCGAATCCCATTTAATTTAGTTGGATGGCGAAAATGTACTATAGTTAATTTTTTATTTTTAAATAGCAGTATTCGCAGTACCCATAGCATTGGAATATGCGACACTAGCGGGCCGCCCCGGCTTCGCACGTGTATTTTACAAAAAAATATTTGTGCTTATGTTCATCAGGAATAATGTAGGATTTTTCAAATCGGTCAAGTAGTATCAGAGCCTATTCAATGCAAACAAACAATCAAATATTTCCTCTTTATAATATTAGTTTAGATAAATTAATTAAATGTATTGTATATTGCCCACATATACCTATAGCAGTTAATTTTTATTCTGGACCGTGGAGTTATATTACTACATAGTATAAAACAAAGTCGCTTCCCTCTGTCTGTCCTGTATGTACGCTTAGATCTTTAAAACTACGCAACGGATTTTGATGCGGTTTTTTTTAATAGATAGAGTGATTTAAGAGGAAGGTTTTAAGCTATTTAACATCACGCTATGACTCTTAGGACCGGGGCAGCGCGGGTGAAACCGCGAGCGGGTCGCTAGTCGAATATATTTGCCAAAAATAATCTGTTTTAGAAACAATGTTTTTTTTTAATAACTTTCTTACTCATTTAACTAATGCAATATACTTAATTGCCTAGAAAGTTGTCTAGTCATTGCTTTAGTTTTGATTTATTATGTAGTAATTTGCAAAATAATTGTAGGTTTTCCGGCGATTCCCTAAATTTGTATTGTTTACACTAGATGGCGTAAGTAGACATATGAGGGAGGAAAAATATTATGACGTCATCTAGGAATGACGTAAGATACAGGAAGGCTGTAATTCACCTAATTATGTCGCATTATATTACAGTAGAGTTTTGGCTTAACTTCAAGTACGAGGATGTGAGTAAACGATTTGGATTTTGATATCTACCTACGTACGTTTCAAACTATTGCTCAAAGGTGTAGAAACTTCAGTCAGACTCATTTGCAAGTAGGTTTGAATGTATGAATCTTTAAAGCTTACGGATAGTTTGACGTCAGCGAAGTGTATTGATTAGTAGCAACACGAATGTTTCAAGACCTAAGTAAACGACTTATAAGCCGAATAGGTTCATAATATGAACCGGGTTCACCATTATTAATCACTGGACCGTCTCTCGGTATCGAGACTAGTAAAATAACGTAACAGCTTGCGTCGTTAGACAGGCCTTAAGCGTCGGACTCACTAACGGAGCTCATTAAGTACTGGATACGATAGCCGAAGATGGTCATTGGATAAATGATAGCCCGCTTTAGAATAAATGATGGTTATTAGAATCGCGGTGGCCTCAGAATTTAGTTGATTGATATTTTATATAAAACTGGAGCTTTTTGAGGTATAATTAGAGTATTTTTTGATCAAGGAGTACTTACCTAACTAGGTATATTTTACCAAAATTTGGATCTCGATTTGATTTGATTGATATTTTAATTGCTATGAAAAACAAGAAACATGTTCCATGGCTTTTTGTGATAATTATTAACACAGCTAATAACACTATAAAAAACCAACTGATGACTTTGACACCGTCTCTACTAGTCTTTGATACTAAAGGGACTGAAAAACTGTAATTATAACATCTAACGTTCTAATTAACTTCATCTAGGTAGATACCTATCATTTTTTGTATATGTAATCGTTTTTTTTTTTTTTTTTAAAAAAAGAAAAAAAAAGCTTACTAGCAATGTGGGTCACACATTACTAGTATTCTTGTTAACCCCTCGTGCTAAGCTAAATGCTTGTGTTACGAGTGGGTTCACGTCGGTAGTGCAATGGGTGGGGTTCGAACCGGCAACCACATGATCGCAAGTCCGACGCCCTAGCCATTAGGCTACCGCCGCTTTTGATTATTTTATACTAGCTTCTGCCCGCAACTTCGTCCGCGTAGGGTGATGATATATAGCCTATAGCCTTCCTCAATAAATGGGCTATTTAACACGGAAATAATTTTTCAAATCGGTCCAGTAGTTCCTGAGATTAGCGCGTTCAAGCAAACAAACAAAAAACTATTCAGCTTTATATATTAGTACTAGCATCTGCCCGCGACTTCGTCCGCGTAGCGTGATGATAGCCTATAGCCTTCCTCAATTAATGGGCTATGTAATACTGAAAGAATTTTTCAAATCGGACCAGTAGTTCCTGAGATTAGCGCGTTCAAGTAAACAAACAAACAAACAAACTCTTCAGCTTTATATATTAGTATAGATATAGAATATAGATTACTCTTTTTTTGCGAAATTACTAATGGTTATGTAAGTACAATCTATTTACATCGAAAACCATACAAATTAATGGAAGTGTACTTTAGACACTCTTTTATCAAAGCTTTTATGTAGGTACCATTTGATTCTTCCTCTGAAATAACACACAATTCCTTTTAAATACACCATTACTTACAGAAGTCGAACTGGCCCCGCTCCCCGACAAATCCGAGCACATTTATCTCCCTTTGCGTCCGCAGCTTTATACTAAGGCCCGCATGAATACCGGGGCGTCTGGCTGCACGCGACATGCCGTGACGTCACCGGTCGCCATATGCAAATGTCTAGAATATTCCAACGAACTAAGTACTGAGCATTTCTATGTGCAGATGTTGGCCCGCCGTGCGCCGTGGTTCGCTTCAAAATTCGATTTGGTATCCACTATCTTCCTTTTGAGATGGCCTGATGTGTGCCTGCTCACTTTTGGATCCCCGATGCCTTGTTTAATGGTATTTTATGGCCATAGGAATTCAGTTTTCGAACAAATGTTTTTTTTTAGATAGTAGCCTTTTTGTTGTGCGTATGGTAGTGTACCGTATTTACATTTGAATAGAAACTATTAAAAATAGAACTAGAACTGTGTCAGTTTTTCCATTTCTAGACTGATTTTTAAATTTTACTGCGACTGCTGAAGCATTGCGGAGAAACATAGCCTTCAGAAAAGTCAATACTAGATATCTAAGAGTCCAGGTAGACAAAGTTCAAACTAACCCGAATAATACGTGGGTTCTGTATTTCTTCCACTATGACTTACTGTCCTAAAGTGGGTACGAACCGGTTATAGCTATTTAATAACATTATTATTACTCTTAGCCCGGTTTGTCCCACTGCAGGGCTAAGGCCTCAGTACTCTCCTTCGTCGCCTAAGAGCTTGAAGCTTTTCGACCCAATTTCTCATATAGATATAGGAGACTACTTCGACCCTCTGTGCCTCTGCCCTCTGTGACTCCACTCTGTGAATAATAACATGCTCTAATAAAATCAACTGCGAATAAACCAATAGAAATGAATAAACATAGGTATAGACACTGACATTAGGTACAATTAAATATAAAAAATAAATGTAAGATAAGGTATTATTAGAGATATAAAAATATCGTTAACGTACCTAAAGTATCTAAAGGGAGCGTCCTTAATACTCCTAATACTATGGCGATGTTTTTATAACCCTAATAATACCTTTAGGTACTACAGTAGTGAAGAACTTCTGTATGTAGGTACAAGACTTACTCGTACATAACGTTTTTGAAAAAGGTCTGAAAAACTCAAACAAATACCTTTAGAGCGAGCACAATACATTTAAACTTTTTGAGCATATTGTGTTTCTATAGATATTTTATGGAGAATAAAGTACAATATTGATTACCCAAATGACTATGAATCCTTTTTAGTGGATACCTACGCCTTCTAAGCAAGTTATCTTTATAGTCTACAAACTTGAAATTCAGTAAAAATTGAAGTTCTTATTTGGCGAATAAAAAGAAAGTAGCAAAAATGAAGAAGGGAATTTAACAGTGACAATAAAGCTGTTGTTATATGCTTACTAAAGCAACTTAGTTATATAAGAGTGAGATAAACTGAGTTACTCAGCTACAGGCTATATACCGCTAGTTGACACAAGCAGATTTTAATTATAACTTCGTAAGCTTCCCAATTAAGGATGCGCGTTGAACAACATAGCCAGCAGTTTTGATAGTTTTGTTAGCTTTCAGTTAAATGTTTCTTCTTCGAACCGAACCATAGAAATACTATCTACTATTTCGTGATCCCTATTGTAATAAAATCTCGAGGAACAATAAACTGATAAAAAAGTTGAAATCGACTGCTCTGAGACAATCCAAAAGTTATTATAGAGGCTAGCTCTTTTCAGTGCAGCCATTTTTATTCCTTTCCATTGCGTCACTACTTTCAGCCATGCCTATAATCCTATAAAATAACGACCAACCAGATTATAGTTTTGTATTATTTGTATCTACTTATTAGTAGAATTTACCTTGTAACTTTCTAGATAATTTAGTTCAAATTGCCCGCTATAACTACAGCTGTTTATTTACGACTTCATATATCAAAACTTTCTTAGGGTATACATAGGTAAACATACGCATTCTTTCCAACCTAGCTTAATAAAGCTAGATTTAGGGTACATAAGCCTTAGATTTACAAAATTAAACAGTGTCAACTCTGAAACAAGCACTTGCATTGATCGTAACACCCTGGATTTAGGCACCTAAATCCAGGGTGTTACGATCAATTAGTACTATTGTTTGACCGAAGTTTCGGCTGCTTTCTGCCGTTAGTTTTACCCTCTAAAACTTATCGAGCTTGAAGATAGTAGTAGTAGTCTTTTTTGATTCTTGAAATGCTTACGCTTAGGTAGTCGTAGGTATGTCTGAAGCTTCGTATGTGGGGATGTCTTGCCGGATAAGCTAATAATGATTACTTATAATATTTTAAAGCTAGATTTTGTTGTTGATACCGGTTTTGTTCATCAGCTAAGTAAGTAATTGTTGCTCGAATTTTCCCAAACGTATCTGAGTACCTATTTTATAGCACTTTTGGTTCAGGTTTGAAAAACTACAAGTTACAACAGTAACATGACGTTATATAAACCCGTGAAAGGGTCAAAAAGACCAATGAAAAATTACGTAAGTACAGCATTTTGTCGGTTAAACCGGGTCGCGTGTGATCAATATTGGACCAATCATACTCCGGACGTCGGTCGGCGTTGCCAAAATACCGACCTCACAGCCTTATTGCGAGCGCAGAATTAATACGAATTGTATTCGTGCCATATAACGTAAATAGTATTTATTGGATGCATATTTGGTCATTTTCTTTGAAGGGTTAAAATATGGGACATTTATTTTCTTGTAATAGATTTACATTTAATGTCGGTAGTCGGATTGAAGGTTGTATAATGATTGACCTATGAGGGAGGAGAAACTTCTCGATACAGTCATAAAATGATTTTGAAAATTGTAATACACCCAAGGGTGGGTAGGTATGGTTTGGGTAGGTAATATTCAGACTTATAGCTTTTAACCTATCTATATTAAAGGCGATAACATCAATTCATGCAATTTAATATTTCACGGCGTATCTCAATTTAAATTAACACCGGTATGCAGTCTCAATGCAATATCGATCAATAAGCGGATACGAGATACTCAATCATGCGGAGCGTGGGCGCTCTGCTTGCACTGAAGTGCATAAACGCACCCACAGCTGATAGCCTATCTATCAACGGTGAGCATGCAGGTTATGAACACCACTGGTATTTCTAGCGACGAATTTTACCATCGAAGCAAGTTTGCGAAATTAATAAAGCGCTTTGCGGCATGACCGGAGAATCCGAGAGTTTTCATTAATTTTTCCTCTAAAGCCGAGGTTAACGAGGTTTTTTAGTTCGATTTTTAAACTGATGGGAGTGGCTTTATTTATGCTTCGATTTCGTGATAGTTATGATATTAAATAAATCTAAAGAAATGAGCCAAGTAATTAGACATTTGATGTGGAGATTGTCCGATCGGTGTCTACTGAAATAAAATATCTCTGAAATGTTTTCTTTACTGGAGATCGAAGTATGACATTACATCGATGGATCCTATGCCAAATTTTAATTTCCAGTAGGGAAGGAAAATATTAGACAAAGAAACCATTATTCGGAAGAAGCCATTGCCTTGTCTACGGTACGGGGCCCAAGTCTACGAATAGTCCAATGGTACTAAGGGCCGATTTTTCCATCGCCATATAACTTTTAACGGAGTAATAAAATTGACATTTGACAGATTTTGTATAGAAAAACTGTCAAATATTCGAATTTATTCCTCCAATAAAGTTATCTAGCGATGGAAAAATCGGGGCCGATTTTTCCATCGCCAGATAACTTTATGGCATATTAAATGACATAAAAACTGACTTAGAGAAAGTTGTCAAAAATCATGTCATTGAATGAAGATTTTGACACAATAACATAGTAGCCCAGGTTGTAGTCTGACATAAAAAAAAAACTAAATCTTCCATAATTTTAAAACACTAGGCTTGAAATACAATTTTTGAACGTTTTACAAACTAATGAAAATGGAACCGGTTTGAAATATCAAACAAGCAGTGTGTGATACGTAGTGAAATAGATACCGAGTGGTGACAGGGGTGAGAGGTGAGATACAGGGGCGTAGACTTACGAGCAGGCCACTGTAGGGCCACCAGGAAATGGGAACTGCGGTGACCCTTGTAACAATATACAATATTTTAAAAAAAACAATTTTCAATGTTATCTGATAATGTGCTATATTTTTTTAATATAAATATTTTATTTAAATGTTGTGTTTTTGGTTCGGGTAAAATTAATTAATTAATTTATATACTCTTTATTGTACACCAAATATATAACAACACCAAATACAGAGAGGTTATATATACATCGTATTTTATGATATACAAGGGCGGCCTTATCGTGCCCAGTAATATCTTCCAGGTAACCTTATGGATATTAAAATATTAATAATTTCACATTAGTAGTGTACCTTAGTAAAAAAAGTAGTAAATATTGAAATAAATATGGAAGATCGAAAACAAACATTAATTAAGAATTTATGTTTGATCTCGAATTGAATATATTGATTTAAAAGTTTTTTTGTATGCTAGCAAATTAAACCTTAAAGGGACATGACGTATTGTATATTCGTGTATTATGGTTACCGATGGTCCGAATGGATATGACGGATGGACCCGAGGGTGGTGTGGTGAATGTTTAATGATCGTCTTCCGAGAGTCAACTTTGAATGGTCGTAGAAAATCACAATGGCAACATTTTAGTCCCTCTCATTTGATTTATTGTGATTTAAAAATGTACTTATAATAATTTCAGCCAGAATATTGTTCGTTTAGTTCCAGCACAGATAATATAGAATACGTTCCAGTAAGTTTTATATTACGTCAGCAAAATCCTAATTTTTTATTGGAATACGGTAATCCATGTTAGTCGCAGTTTTTAAAAGATACAATTTAACGTTTGAGTTCTGACCCTTTAAAAAACGTACATATGTAGTTCTTTATTCAAAATCCCAACCAAATCCAATAAAAATAACCTAACTTTGTATTGGAATAGGGTAATCCCGATTATTCGCAACAGCTTTTTTATTTTATTTGTTCAATCCACCGGGTGTTGAATGTTCCTATTACTTTTTTATTGGTTCTAGATATTTTTTTAATGTTTTTTAAACAGTGTAGCCACATTTTAAATATTAAAATAGCTATCTGAGAGGGATATGAAAAATGCGTTTAAAATCGGAACATCGATTTCAGTAACATCTAAGAAAAATTCTAAAGAACATAATAGAGTAACTGGCTCTGTCGTTTAAGCTGGTACCTATTTAATGAGTCAAAAAAGTTTAAAAGGGTAGGGTTATATGGCGTATATATTGTATTTAAGTAGGTAGGTATAGCATTATCGGGTGCAATGTGAAGGATTTATATACATACATGTAGGTATAGTTCAACAATGTGTATAACGTGTTCAACCGATTTTAAACTATTATCAAATAGTCATAAGAACCCTATTAGAAGAGTTTGAAAAAATGACGCATCATCATCGGGAAATCCAGACAAAGCCAGACGAAGACGGCATTCGCGATTCCCTTCGATAGAGTCCTCATTGTACGCAGCGTTTACAGCATTGCGCGTGCGTTATCCTCCCTCTGGCATCTCTGTCCCACCCGTGGCTTTGCATCAGCCGTCCTCGTCGCACCCGGGAGGGTCGATCTATACGACGCTAGGTACGGCTACAGTGCCGTACCACCGAGTCCACCGACTAGTACGCAGGTTTCTGGCGTCTGGCACAAACGTCAGTGGTTGCCAGTCCGGTAAAGGAACGCAACGCGGCCGCAAAAATGACGCGCGTCGTGCTTTTTATAAGTGTTTTTACCATATTTTTGGACGTGCTGCATGCCGGACAGGTAAGATAAAGCTTGAATGTAAGATGTTGTATGAATTGAATGGGGTATTTAGCAGTGGCTTCGTCTCGAGGACACTAAGTCGAAAATCGATTGAACGTGTTCGGTAATGTTTTCAAGGCGGGTGTAAAATAATGGTTAGCTGAAGGAGTCCGTCCATACCTACACTTGCAGATGTCGTAAAAGTTGTTTTCGTAAGCGTTTCGGTTGCGTTTTTCGTTGTTCGATTTATTTTACAGGTTGCGTAACATTATATTCGGTCTTATATGTAGAGAAAACTTTATATTTGAGTTTATTTAGTCGATTTTTATGTCTTAAACGTTAACGTAGTAACGTATTTAGAGCGTTTTATGTGAATGCGAAAATACGTTTTTGTTTATACTTACGGCTTTTTATAAACGGCCGAGACTTGCGATTACAGTAAGTATCGATAAAAAGATACCAATATTTACGAAGAAAGTAATGAAAATATATTTAAAATAAGCGTTGATTCGGCATTGTTACTATCGTATTTAACTTTTTATCAAACCTTAGTCATCAAAAATAAAATAGTCAGCTTACGGATATCATAAACAGATTTTTTATGACTTTCTTCTAGTCTCTGAACTAGAAATAGATTCAAAAGTGAATCACCCTTAATTACTGTACGAAACTAATAATCACTTTAATATAGTCTACGGAGCTAGATGTGCTGGGTTCGATTCCCAGGTCGAGCAAAGTGTTATTGGGATTTCCTTTAAAAGTCTCAGTAGTAGTTCGAATTGAGGGAAACTTTTAAAAGAAACTCTTAAAACATGGGACCTAAATAAATATACCGGTGAACTGTGGGTATAGATCAGTACACTTCTGCCAAACCCTTCGGGGAATATAGGCGTGATGGTATGTTAGTCATTCTAACTAAAAATCACTTATATATTACTTATAAACTGCCTCATTAGCCAAGTGGTCCTGAGCGCGACTGCTACGCTAGAGGTCCTGGGTTCGATTCTCAGGTCGAGCAAAGTGTTATTGGGTTTTTCTATGAAATTCCCAGTAGCAGCTCGGAGTTAGGAATTTGTGCCCGGTTAATGGCAATAGGGTCGCCCCCTATTACATGGGACCTAAACATACCGGCGAACTGTGGGTGTACATTAGTACGCCTCTGCCTAACCCTTCGGGGAATACAGGCGTTATGGTATGTTTTTTATTACTTATAATGAATAAACCAAAGAGAAGACATTACATTTTACCATAATTTAGTTTCCGAAGTCAACGGCCCACTCTAAGATCACATTCTCACAATTGTTTATAAATTATGAATAATTTGGACGCTTTCTATTCGGATAAGTCACTTATCACCTTATTATATTACTTATAATTAATTAAATAACCCATTTTTATGAAAATTTACGATTCTTTTGTAGCATTTCATCAATCAGCAGTAAGTGTTACTTATAAATCAGGTTTTCATGATCGTTGTTTATGAAAATACTGAGATTATGGTTTTCTCCCATTCTAGCATTTTATAAACTCATAATCACATGGATAAGATATTTAGAAAACCCATCAATGATTCAGTAGTTCTTTATTTAAATGGACATCCACTGATATAATTTGATAAGTAAATTAATTAAAAAACGTAGAATAACATATCTTTCAATACTGATATTCAGATTTCTTTTTCGATGGCAAAAAAATCAAAGAGACTATTTTCCGTTCCGGTAGGTAACAAGAAATTGTTTGGTCGTCCAGAGATAAAAAAAACAAATCAAAATGTCGATAATTCGAAGGAAAAACTAAGTATGTACATATCGCACCTTCGGTAAGACAAGGGCGTAATTGCAGTAATTTTTGCAAAACTGCAGGTGCGATATATCTAAAGTAGGTATAACTAATGTTTTTTGTTGTTTGTTGCAAAAAAAATGCATTTTAATTGTTCTAAAGCTACACGCAATATGAATATCAGTAAAAAGATTTCATTGAAAAAATGAAGAGCTTTCTTTTTAAGAGAAGTGTTTTACAAACAATATGCCGCCGCCCGCCCGCCGTCGCCCGTCGGCGTTCCTGTAACGGTTTTTCACGTAGTCTAAAATACTTAGCAAATCCTACAATCTACCATTCAGATAAGTAGTTTTTTTTTGCTCATTTAGAAAACTGAAGCAGTGATAGTCTTGGGGTATGACCACTGGACTGCCATGTCGTAGGTCTCGAGTTCGAACCCAAGGTATGCACTCTGACTTTTCGTAATCATGTGCGTATTAATAATTGATTATCACTCACTTACAACGGTGAAGGAAAACATTGTGAGGAAACCTGCATGCCTGAGAGATTCTCTCGACGGCGTGTAAAGTCTCCGTCTCCCAACCTGCATTAGGCAAATTCTGAGAGGAGATCCGTGCCCAGCAGTGGGACATTATAGGGGTTGATTATGATTATGTTAGAAAAACTCGAAGGTTTAGAGTCATATAGGACTGTTACAGAATAAATTCGTAAGGTTGAAGATTGTAGGCCTATTAGGGCTGTCATGGTTATGGCGAATGTTATGAATCCCGTGACCATGGCTACCTATGGGACAAAGCAAGGCAAGTACCTAACGTTTAAGGCGGTACGAGTCCGAAATACTGCAGGGTATGTCGTCTCCCCGGGTGGCAGACAACACATGAGGACTTTTCGTCCTTACAACAAAAAATCGCCTACTACGGCTGTGGGTAGGTTGGAAATCTTTTGTGAGAGGAGTGCCCAAAAGTTATTATTGAGCTGAATAATTATTGATCCACGAAATAATCAATAAAAATAAAAACCTTCTTCATGCTTCGAATAAGATGCAACAAAAAATCATCTTCCCATACCAAAATTATGATTAGGTAACTTTCTAATTTGTACGGGAAAATAGTTTTTGTGGCATTTCCAAAAGCTGGTAACTACTTATATACATTTTCAGGGAATATGATTATTGTTTTTATGTCACATTCGGTAAGGAGAAGTGGTCTTCGATTTTGAAGATAATATTAAGGGGGATTGTGAGTGAATGATAAAATACAAGCAAAATATTATATTAATATATTAATTTCCGGACCAATACGACCTTCAAACCTTCAAGAAAAGAGCGTACTCCCTTTTAAAAGGCCGGCAGCGCACTTGTGACTCCTCTGGTGTTGCAGGTGTCCATGGGCGGCGGTGATCGCTAATCATCAGGCGATCCGTCCGCTCGTTTGCCTGCTATCACATAAAAAAAATGACTCCGTTGTGTAGTATACTTCATTTAAGTAGTAGTTTGTTACCCAACTAAATTCTTCGTTTAACAAGTACTTCAAACAAAAGGAGCTTGTCTGGCTTCTTATTTTGTTCCTAAGCAGACTTATAAAATCAATTAAAGTGCGAGGGCATTCAACTTCGGTAGCAAATACTTTTAGTAGCGAACAGTCTGGAATGTTAGGCGGACAGAAGGAGGAACGCTTGGGAGTTAAAGAAAGATCATTTGTCGAGTTCCAGTGGGATATTCGGGATATAATATCTGTACCTATTACATACTAAGTTAGTATTTTTCGGAACTTCGCATTTTTAAATTAGACAAATATATTTTTATTAGTATTTCGTGGTGATAATATAGCTACGAAAAAAACTATCATTAAACTATGTGTGCAACTACAACGTAAATTCGAATTTCTAACGTTCTATTTTTAAATTGATGAATGAATTTATTCGGCATTCGATGCATAAACAATGTTCATTCCACAGATACAATAACTAGGGCGAAATTGAACGCGGTTTGTGATGTTCTTTTTATTCGAATCTAATCCTTGTTTGAAATTCGCATGCTGCAATACTGCATCGTTTTTCTATGTATTGGTATTGCGTCATACGTGAAATGTGATGTACAGTATGTTCACGGTATTACTGGCACATACAGGCAGCTGCAAATTGTCGGCGCATAAGTAATGCGCAATACTTATGCGTCTTCTTGCCTATACACCCTCATTTCCATACATTTCTATCTTATTTGCTGCGTCCCTGCACTTATTCAGACGGCTCTGCCTGGTGGAAATAGCCGCAAATTACATATGATTCCGTTGTGTGAGGAAATACGCAATTTAAACTTAATGGGGCTTGGAATGATTTTCTATTTTTGAATTCCCTAATATTTAGTATTTTGTAAACGTAAATTAGTTGATGGCGTGGATTTGCTGGTTTAATAAAAATATTTTTATTACTTCTCTGGTATCAGAGATACATAGAAACTATGATAATATTAAATTCTTGATAAAAACAAAAACCACGTAGGTTTCATAGTAACTATTAAATATTAAGTCTGTGTAAATAACCTTTTTAGATATTTCAAAATGACTAAAGAGGTTTTATGCAGTACCAATTCCCTAGAAATTCAATCGATTTCTAGCTTTGACTATCTATCTATAAGGACCCGCCTCTCATGATCATTCCCCTCTGTCAAGGTAGTGGATTAAAAAATCTAACGCGTTTATCAAAACTGTTTCCGAAATCGATTTTTCATTAACAGAATCGTTTCCGCTCAGTAAGGTCATCATAAATGCTCCGTGTAAATACCGATATACGTGCAGTTAATGTATGCATAAAAATATCTAATATCTTATTTAGATAAAGATGGAGTTATTTTCCGTATGTAAGTATTAAAGTTCCTATTTAACTTTAACTTATTCCTATTTAAATCACATAATACAATTTATTAATAAAGATCGAGGACGTTACCGATTCAATAATCGAGTATAAAATAATCGTTTAGTTCAAGCATGCACTCCCCACGAGACTACCCGCACTCCCCACGAGACTATCCGCACTCCCCACGTGACTAGCAAATTTTTTTTACTTACAATATCAGCCTTCTGCTAATACACGTAAGATTTAAATTTGAAATATCCATCAAAATGTCATTTTTTGATTTCAATTATATATCATCCAATAGGATGTCACCATTTATGATTTCCAATTATAGGTCTTTATGCAGAATTACCGTATTTTGGCAATTATAGGCCTTATATATATTATGACATAATGCGTATAACTCGAATTTTAAAAAGTGTAGCGAGTTTATGTCCCTCTTTTGTTTAGTCATTTTAATTAATGATGTGATAGTGTTTGTTTACGATTTCGAATCGATATCGATATTATTTTCGTGTTCAATGTAAGACCAAATTATAATAATTGCTAAAGATCACTAAAGATGAATATCATGAATTTATGATATCACTATATTTTAATAAAATAACATTTTTGGAAATGACGTAACTAAGATTATTGATTATTTTTGATATCCAGTATTAGATATTTTATTTGTTACTTTTTCAGATCTACAAAAGACTTTCATTTAAAATGATATAGGTGTGATTGATAAATAATAGCTTAAGCAGTTGCGGATAAATTTGTTGACAAAAGAATTTATAAATTAACATATTTAAATCGTATTTCAAAAATCATTGAAAATGTTTTCTAAGATACGGTATGGTTAGAAGGTCTGGGGTTTCTTTTACCGCTTAGGTGGAAAACCAGCACATGTCCCGCCTGATGGTAAGTGTATATATAGTGTTAATGTACCCTATTATATGAACGCTTGCAACACCTGGGGTATCACTCGCCCGTTGCCGACCCTGTAAAAATCTTTTCACACCCGGTAGACAACCCACAACACCGGTACCCCCACTGCCAACATAACGCTTCCTCGCGGAGCTCTGGCGATCTTGCTCACCGTTAGGAACATTACATAGTACAGTCACAGATAATAGAATACTAGTAGTACAGTGCTATGTTATTTGGCTACTATTTTCTGCAAAGTGTAGGTGTTTCCCCAGTTGGGCAGCTCCAATTGTAAGTGAGTTATTCAATTCCACTATGCCCTGCCTCTCGGGGTGTTTCTTCAAACACATTATTTTCTTTTTTGGATATCCGGCTCAAAGAAATAACGAGAGTACGGAACACGACATACCATCACGTCTTTATTCCCTGAAGGGTTAGACAGATGCGTACTTAGGGGGCGAGTCTATTGCCATTAATCGGGCATCAACCCTTAATTTTATAGAAAAACTCCAATAACACATTGCTCGACCGGGGAATCGAACCCAGGACCTCTAGCGTAGCGTTTCTGTTCATATTAACGCGCGACATAATGAACAAAATCGTATTTACTCCTACTTATATCTCGTGGGAAACAAAATGCTCTGTCTAGTGTTATTTCTAATATATCAGCCTGGCAAAGAAAAGAAAAAATCAAAATGAAAGAATCAAACTAATTGGTATCAAAGTATTTGTAACATAACGTCCCCAATATCCGCTCGATCTATACTAATATTATAAAGAGGAAAGATTTGTATGTATCAATGTATGTAACAAATAAACTCAAAAACTACTAGGCCGATTTCGAAAATTCTTTCACCATTTGAATGCTACATTATTCAAGATTAACATAGGCTACAGAATATGTATTTCCAAAAGTTTGCAATTTCTCTCACCCGTGCGTTTATTTTCCAATTACATAGTATGTTACACCTATTTATCTATACCTAAACAGTTCCTTTGTTTTGTATTTCATTAGCATGCAATGAGAGCATTGCATTGAAAATAATTATGACGCAAGATATTAAAAAGGTGTGTATGGATTATTTTAATTTTGCAAATAAATAATTACATATAAAAATAATTTGTAATGTTGTTACGTTTTTCTCCATTCTTCCTAAAATAATCTATCGATATAAAATATCGACATAGTAGCTTCCTAATTATTTATATTGTATAATACGTTCGTATTGTCGTCAATTCTTGTATGTTGACGTATTTGACCTCTATGTGTGCGTAAATTGTGTTAGTGGTGAAGAATTTAATATGTGTGAGTTCGTGGCGATACAAAATGATTTTGAGTATGTGTGCAGCAATGTCTATGTAGTGTTTCCTCCCCCCGCACCAAGTGACAGACTTTTTTGTTCATAGAATTAAGCGCGTCACTTGTCCAGGGATAGATAGTCAAAGATTTCTAGAAATAGTTTTATTGATCGTATAACCATAGACTTAGTTATAAATAACTATTACAAATATAAACAAATATATAAAATATTTAATAGTTATAAACATTTTAAGGAATACATGTTGTTAAGGGAAAAGTCAAGTTAGTGTAGCTCTAAATAAGGTGAAGTTTATTGTGCGTGCAAAATCAAATAGCCATTTGATTTAACACGCTCAACGTGTTTGCGCTTCGACATTTATAGAATGGGTAATAAAACCTCCTACATCTTTCTGTACCCCTAGTAACTAGGTATAGGGAACCGAGTATTGTGTACTTACTTATATATTTCTCGGTTATGCTTTACAAAATAGGCGGCTATGGCTAATAAGTTTTCCCTGTAAACTGAGTGGGTTTGATAGGGTTAAATATAAAATTACTAGCTTCTGCCCGCGACTTCGTCCGCGTAGCGTTATGATATATAGCCTATAGCCTTCCTCAATAAATGGGCTATCTAACACTGAAAGAATTTTTCAAATCCGACCAATAGTTCCTGAGATTAGCGCGTTCAAGTAAACATACAAACAAACAAACTCTTCAGCTTTATATATTAGTATAGTATAGATTTTAGTGAAGGAACAATTCGACTAAGGCGGGATTCGAATCTGCCTCTTCTGGTTAAATACAACAGACGCTACGAAGTCACTGGGTCACACAACATACTCTTGCTCAACAAGTAAGTAGTCATTCTCAGGACCACGAGGCTCATGAGACAGTTTTCTTGTACTGTCAAAATGACAAAATGATGTTAGAGTAATACAATTTTTGCGCAATACGCAGCTATTTCAAACGCGTTACATTTTTGGCACAGTTGTCGATGAATCAAAATTCGATCATCTCCCATACCAGCCCAGTAATAAACTTTTTGGAATCCCCGTTTCCCATTCCACGAGTCCTTTCACGGGGGATTCGTTTCAAACTGATGGAATATGAGTGATTGACACCGCAAAACAAAAGAGGAGACGCGATTTATCGGATCAGATGAATATTGGCTGTCACCCGGCGACGCTTTGCGGCATGTGTTCTCTCAACTATATTCGCTTGGTTTAATGCAGCAGACTTTCTCAAGCTTTTAGATGAAGACCGTTTGATTAACTGCGAATTAACGATATAAGGCCATTTATTTGAATTAACTAGTAACACTGATTACTAAAATAGTATAGTTTACAATAATTCCATAATTTGAGCTATCATAATTGAAAAAAAAGGGAATGGTGCCATTTTTAGCCAAAATATGGTCAAAGTGTTTGCTGAATTTCGGCACACTCTACAATGGCTTTGTGCTTCTTTAAAGACTACTGACTCTAGACCAGTGTTGGACTACATATGGCCTAGCAAAGGCTTGTTTAAATGTAATTCACTTGCGTTCCAAAAGCATTTACGGAGAACTGAAAACCGCATCCAATTTCGGGGAGTAGTTTATGCGAGATGGGCGTACAAAAATACAGACAGACACACATACAGGCTTCTATTGCTCTCATACAGGCCCCTCATATATTTTGTGCTTAAATATACTCCTCCGTACAGACATCGGCCTGTAATTTTGTTATGTATATTAGTAACAAGCGTCTGCCCGCGACTTCGTCCCCGTAGCGTGGCGATGTATAGCCTAAAGCCTTCGTCGATAAATGCGCTATCTCACTGAAAGAATTTTTCAAATCGGACCAGTAGTTCCGATCGAACGATCAGGCCTAAGTATCCTGTTTCTTTTAAAGTACGCCAGACTACCTAATTATTACCTTTCCTTTTCACACGAGTCCATCCAAATTTTGTCTGTAAGAGATCGCTCTTAGCGATAAGACCGCCCATTGTACCACTCTATGATTTATAAAACTGTACTTTACATACATTTTTGGTGTGCAATAAAGTATTATATTCTATTCTATTCTAGTTCCTGAGATTAGCGCGTTCAAACAAACAAACTTATATATATTAGTATAGAAGTATAGATATGATACGTTTGGTTGTTACTGTACCTACTTACCCAAAACTTTCAACGGTACGGTAATTTCTTTTAACGCAATACATAAACTGCGAAACGTTGAGCTTTAATACTAATTTTGTAAGTAATATTGTTATAGCGTTTGTAAATAATACGGTTGGGTGCTATCGGATCCTTTTGGGGACGATCCGGAGATAGTTATTACACGGTAGTCACCGCTATGATTTCAGGAAAGTGGCTTATGAAATAAAAATGTTGGTTGAATATTGGTATCCAGATTTGGTCAGGACATCTATAGAAAATGGGATGATAGAAATGAATAGGTTGTTTTCTTAGCTATGTCTTAATAGTGCAGACAATCGTTGGCACGAAAGTCGTTATTTTTTTATATATCTATACTAATATATGAAGTACTACGCCTCTGCCTAACCCTTCGGGGAATACAGGCTTGATGGTATGTTAATATATAAAGCTGAAGAGTTTGTTTGTTTGCTTGAATGCGCTAATCACAGGAACTACTGGTCCGATTTGAAAAATTATTTCAGTGTTAGATAGCCCATTTATTGAGGAAGACTATAGGCTATATATTATCACGCTAAGACTAAGAAACGATTCCACGCGGACGAAGTCGCGGGCGGAAGCTAGTTAATAATATACGTCAATGATATACTATCTATATCTACTCTACTGATAATTGCCTCATAAGCCTGAGCGTGTTCGATTTTGATTCGGTGGGTCAAGAAAAGTGTTATTGGGTTTTTCTATGAAATTATCAGTAGCAGCTCCGAGTTTGGGACTCGTGCTCTGTTAATGGTAAAAACGATAGAGGTCCTGGGTTTGATTCTCAGGTCGAGCAGTGTTATCGGGTTTTTGTCATGGCAATGGCAATAAGCTCAGCCCCTATTACGGGGGACCTAAGCATACCTGCGAACTGGTAGGTGTGCATAAGTACGGTCTGCCTAACCCTTCGGGGGATATAGGCGTGATTATATGTCTGACAATGTTATAAAGGTCACACGGGACTTCGTGAGTTGTTGCGAGAATAATTTAATAATATTATAAATCGACATTTTGCGTTTTACGCAAGTAAATTTTGGACCCAATCGCAGTAGAAATCATTTATAACCGCGCACGGCACTAAAATAAAAATTAGGGAGTGTTTTATTATAACACTCATTAGGTTCAGCTTTTCAAATTATTATTTTTGACTAATGTTAGATTCCAGTTGTACTGTGATTCCGACGAACTCCACCGACGCGTGTAATTCTTTAAGTAGTGTGGTAGGTACAACATGTTTCGCTAGACAGAGCAGGTTAAGCTTGAAAATTACAACATTAGCTTGATTTATGAAGATGATAGGTTATGTGGTAGCAGGATCATTGCTGGGAGCGCAGTAATGAACGATTTCCTTTTCAGTTTTCCTGATTGGTTGTTATATATACTTGCTCTTTTAAAATAAAAATAGTATAAATATGTATAAAATGTTGGTTTCACCAATTTTAATTTCAGTTACACCTCATATACAATGTGCTATTAAATTCGGGAGCATAGGAAACCTTATTTAAACTAAAATTAAAAAGAAAATATTATATTTTTAATTAGATCATTATAATAGCAACTTTAGTCTAAAATGCGTACGCGGCACACGGCACACTAACGTAGGCCTTAGTATTCTAGTACAATTGTATCTGAATGGGCGTCCTGTCCAATGATGTCCACTAAATGACATAAGAAATTACAGATTTCGTAGAAAATCTGACAAAATTAGACGATTCTGAAATCATTCAATGATGATTTTGACCCAATATTAGTTTATAGGACTTGAAACACTGGGTCTCACTCTGCTATTGTAATGTGTCAAAATTGTCACTTAACGACTTCGGAACAGGATTTTTGAAATTTCTGAATCAAAATGTACGTCATTTGACGACCATTCTGAGCCAATTGAAACAGCAGATTTAGAACTCTATTTTCAAAATTTTAAATGTGCAGCAGATTTTATGAAGCTTGAAGGAAGGCATCACAAATAAATATATTATATTTTTTCTGTTATAAAATATGTAATATTATTTATCTGGTTACCCTAGCTAGACGATACTGAGCGGATTTTATTCGGATTTTCCTTTTTGCCTGAATTTAGGGTGGCTTTGTAGGGAGTCTATTGTTTAAGCGGCTCGAGTGCCCTTTTGTTGTGGATGTGTGTCGTTGATAAGCTTGTGTCCGTCCTCTCGGTTAATTGTGAAGTGATTAAAGCCTACAGCGAGGCGTTAGAGTTTTCCATTATTGCGATACGATGAGTGACGACACATGGGACTTGATAACTTCTGTATTTATCAAAAAATGTTTGTATGTATGAACCTATGTATCTTTATTATTAGACCTTCACAATAACTAATGACTTAAACTTAAATCTAGTTGCATCATGAAAAACATATTGTATGTTGTTCCCCAAATCCCATTGCGCATTTCCAAATAACTATCCAACAACGCTAATCGGACAATGGACAATGGTGTACAAAATGAGCCAGATATAGGTACATTATAAGATATACCAGGTTATTAATTTCAGTTATCTGCGTGTTCTGCTCTGTCGCAATGTACACTTCATTGCGTCTATTGAAAACTTGGGAGCGGCCACGTTGGGCTATTGTGCTAAATGCAGCCAGTTGTGCTTAGATGATCAATATTTCGAATAGTGCTAGCATGTTGTTGTTACTTGTTTGTTCATGGCTTGGAACAATAGGGACTAGTTTGTGAGGAGCTTGAAAATGGAATCTGTTTTGAATTTCGAATTCGTGTCTATGGTCTTTCAACTAGTGAGGGACTATAGGCGTAGGCAAAACAAGACGCCCATAGATTTTCTACCACATTCATTTTGTTACCACGGTACGTAACAGATTAACCGTTCCATTATCCCTAAAGATGTTAAAAAGAAGTAGGTATTTCAGGAGAACTGAAATCTAGAAATTTAATTTGTATAGGTATATGATTTCTATGGCTCGCAGTAACCAATATTTTATTGCGATACTGAATAATACTAACTTCGTCAATTTCTACCTAGAAATGAAAAGAGAGTTAAATAAAATGTCGCCTACACAAAACAGGATTTTGAAAAAGTATTTAGAAATGAGAATCTCATTATATTTTTCCGACTTTAACGAAACTTTCCATAATGTTTAGAAGTTAAAAAATAAAACTTGATTATAAATGTTGGTACGACGTAAAAATCTTTGAAAGGCCGCGAATAAAATTAAATAAGCGTTCTGGAAAGTTCTTGGCGATTCTATTTAATTCCTTTGGGGCTTAGAATGCTAGTAGCATGAAATTTAGAATGGTGAAAGCTCAATATTCGCCAAAGTCTCTAGTAATATCCTATTGCAGTTTATTTTGTACTATACAAATATTGATTATCAGACCTAGAGGCAAAATTATTAAACCTTTTAGTTACCTATCTGTACAAGTCCCCATAGGTTAGAGCTGACAACTAGTGTCAGGCGGTAGTTCCTAAAAGCATCACCATTTTGCTTTTGCTGTAGCCCTCTCGGCACATTTTGCTACTAGTTTAACTTAATTATTAATTAAAATTTAGTCTTCGTGCCTATAAATGCAACATTCTTATTTAATATGCCATCATCATAATTTTTGAGTTTTAACATAAAATTAGACGAAGATGAAGTTGATACGAATTTATAGTTATCTTTGCAGATTCTTTCAGTTACTATGAAGAGGTAGAAAATCTGCATAATATTGTGAATCTAATGAAATATGAAGTATTTACATGTCGTCCATAACATGTTTTGGTCTCCTCTCCTATACCGAATACGATTTAAAGAATTTTATGTACCTACAATCGTACCACCACATACCTATTTTCAATTCAAAGAACCTCTTTGAAATTTAATCCCCTGTCCAAGATGGCGGCGGTACTCCGCCGTGCTAAGCCTTCAGTTGGCGAGATTAGGGCCACGGAGCAAGCGGCACCAACCAAACAACAAATCACTACTATTGAACGAAGAGTTGCACCAGAAACATACGTACTACAGTTATAAATTATTCGAAATTCGAAACTGAACCATTCATTGGCATTCGGTAATATTTTTGCGAGCTCATATTAACAGAATACGTCTGAATTTTAATCTTATATATATAAAAGAAAGTCGTGTTAGTTACTTCATTTATAACTCAAGAACGGCTGAACCGATTTGGCTGAAAATTGGTGGAGAGGTAGCTTAGAACCAGGAAACGGACATAGGATACTTTTTATCCCGTTCCCGATACTTTTATTCCACAGGGGCGAAGCCGCGGGCAGAAGCTAGTAATAAATAAAACGATGAATATTTTTGTGCGTGTGCCCTAAAAGAACTGCTAATACTTGACTGCGACAAATAGAACACAAATAGTCTTTAACTGACTCTATATTTTCAAGTTTTTTTCCTGAATAATATCGAACTTAATTTATGGTTTATAAGAAATAATGTATTCTTTATAGTTTTTGACTTTATAGAATAGAAAGAATACAATACAATTCTTTATAGTCTAAAACTATAGCTTATGTTCTGTAGTTTTAGTGGCCGTATTTGAGCTGTCTTAGAAGTTTCTGCTCCGTAGTTTGTGTGCTACAGTCTTTGTTTCACAAGAATGCACCACCGAGGAGTGTTGTGGGCAGAGCGGGTGCGAAGGGAAATTTATCTATTTTTAGTTGAGTCCCTACTTTTAGTTGTACAAAGACAATGTACAGCTACAGTTTGTAGGTTTAGGAGTGTGGGCGCGTTTCAGTACCTACTGAAATTTAGTATAGCAGCAATAAATCGTCCCTTAGGAATTGTGAGGGTGGTTGATTTATTTCTGTGTCCTTGAATTTGTGAACTTAAAACCGTCGAAATTAAGTTGCTATAAGGGAGCATAGGAATTTTAGTGTTTTTGTAACCTTGTAACTTATATAGCGTCTAGACTATTAGTCATAATTCCATAATTCTGACTAATGAGCTGGCTTGGTATGTTTTCTATTGGAAATGGTTAAATAAGTGCATAATATCTTAACATTTGTTTATGAATTAATAAATATTAGGGGACTACAATTAGGGCCACTTGCACCAACTTCTTAAATGTGTTTAAATATGATTTAAACAGATTTAAGAAGTTGGTGCAAGTGACACTTATTCTAGTAAATATAGACCCAAATTGGCGCCAGCTGGATATATCATTTACATCTCCTATAATCGACGTTAGAAATAGCATGTATCATTTAATAATTTTACTGAGGTCATGTTCCAATCCGTTTGAAATTCGAATTCCTTTTGACAGTAACGTAAGTACAGAGACGAAAATGGAGGCAAAGGCGCAGCTACATGATTCCAGCTTTGTATTTCTAAAGTTACAACTTTGCGAAACTCGTTTTCTGTTTGGTAACAAGAAAACAGTTGTGCTGTTTTGCAGCAGTTTTTATTGGCCTGCCTTTGTTTACCGACTAGGTGAGTGCTTGTGTTTTAGGGTTCCCTTGCTGTTCCTTACTTGGCAACAAAGTCAACTTGGTGGGTAATAATATTCGTGTAATGTTCTGCGAAGACTGTAAACTATATGGAATATATTTTGTACTATTTTTTTGTAGACTTTTCTTCTCTTTGGTTTTTCTTGGACTTGCACTCTAATCACAATTTTGCTCTATTACCTACAATGAGTGCATACGAATAAAAAAAGGCTTTAAAGTTAAGGCAGTCTTATGCTTATTTGATACTACAATAATATTTACATATATTGAGATTGTTACTGATTTATATAAAGCACTAAAATGATATTTCGTTTCGTTCAAAACATATGAATTATACGCACCGTAGAACCACTGTAAACATGTTCGAATTAAAAATGCGCATCTGCAATCCAAATCGAGTAAAAGCAAATCGATGGTATGCCGATTTTATATGTAAAAGATTATCGATAAACCTGTTCGTCCTTGCTAGGACACTACAATTAATAGGACATAAATAAAACTGTCTAGACCGCATTCCAGTGTGGCAGTAAGGCCATCATTTATTCATATCTTGTTGTGCTTGTGGGCAACACTGTAACGCTCTTTTTGAGATTGGAATCGAATTGGACACTTATATGTGACTAGCTTCTGCCCGCGACTTCGTCTGCGTGGACTTCAGATAAAAAGTAGTCCATGTGTTATTCCAGACTATAATCTATCTCTGTGCCAAATTTTATCCAGATCCGTTCAGCCGTTCTGGCGTGAAAGAGTAACAAACATCCATCCATCCATCCTCACAAACTTTTGCATTTATAATATTAGTAGGATAGGTTTGGCAGTATTCTCTTCAAGTTTTTGGCACATACAGTAGGGATTTTCAAATCGTACATTCATTATTCATATTATTAGTCAATCGTATGATTGACTTTAAGGCCCACTTGCACCAACTTCATAATTATATTTAAATTGTATTTAAACACGATTTTTCACTATATTATACACTTTGTTAACGTGTGGAAAATGGACCCACCATAAATACGCCTGTATTTTCTGAAGGGTTAGACAGAGGTGTACTAATGTACACCCACAATTCGCCGTCTATTGAGAATGTACTAGTATTTTACCGCAATAAGGTCATGTCGTAAGATCAATACGAGCTCCGTACAAGGTCTTAATTCTCCAATATTGCTATTGAATCATATAGTAAGAGCCATTACTGTCTTGAAACTTCATTAGACCGACATTGTAACACATCCTAACTACGTCAGAGCCACTCAAAATGCCCAATGGAGCGGCAAATAGGCTCTTCTGCTCCAGTTGCCATGGCGACGAGCCTAAACACTGATACCCAGCCCTCTGAGCGGATAAACTAATCTTGTACATTTTATTCCGAGGTAAGGTAGCTATGTGAAAAATGAATTTTGAGGTAACCGCTTAAAGAAAAGTAAATTGGGGTGGGTATTATTCATCCGCTCTTGTTCCCCAAGTATGGTGGCTTATGAAAAGTAAATAATCTGTTGTTTTTGTTTATGCTTTCGTAACGAAAATTTCATAATCTTGGAAGTGATTGAGTTTGTAGAATTCTGCTGCTGCGGTTGGTACTACTGCGTATTCTGATGCTAATCAATAACGTGATTGATTCTGGTTTGAAGGGAAAATTACTGGGCAAATAATAATAGCTCCAAAACTTCATCAAAAATCCTATAGGATATTTGTCCTGTATTAAATGTGCATAAATTAATGTGAAAATTTGCGCCAAGTTCAATGTTAAGAAAAGGCTACGCCAACAAAATATTTGAGATAGAAATGGTTGCCAAGTTCTGTTGATAATCCTGCTCAAGACGTCACGTTGGCTAGTTTTTACAATACAGTAATTTGCGTATACCTAACGTAAAGAAAATGAGTTGATTAACCAATTATAAATGTATCTATGTGAAAACTAGCCAAGTCAATTTTTTGTGTACTGTTAAATAAAAAATAATTTATCCCGTGATATAAGACCCACCACAAAGCATAACTGGTTGCCAGGATTCACAAAAGACCTAGTAAACGAACCCAGGACTTCTGTACTCTGCCTGTCTTTCGCGTAGCAGATCACAACCACTAGGATACTGAGGCAGTCATTATTTTGTATGTCAGTTTATTTTGACTTCTATAGTACTCGTAGATATAAAATATTCATGAGAGAGTTACTCGTAACATTTGTAACTCTCATGGGTAATAAAATGTGCCGATATTTTATTAAAAGCTTTTCCAATCCATTAGCGAATAAATCAACTATGTATAACCTTATATATTACTAGCTTCTGCACGCGGCTTCGCTCGCATGAAGCTCAAAAACCAACAGTGATGATCTCTTCTTAGTATGGGTCTCTATACATTTGAGAGGTCAAGCTGTATCTCAGGTTCCGTTTAATTATATGAGATAAGAATTATACCAGTTTTTAAGTTGGAGCACATACTTTCTAACAATGACAACAAAATTAAAATCTATTCAGTAGTTTTTGCTCCAACCCGTAACAAACAGACAAGAATTTTAAAAAGCACATTTTCCGATTCGGAGACGTTTATATACCATAAACACACGTGTTTTTTTTTTATATCTTCAATGTACAGACACAGCTTTTTTACAATTTTATAATAGTAGAGAGAAGAGAAGAGTAGAAGATGTAATATTAATAAAATAGTATAAGCCGGTACCGTTCCGTTAAATTATTTTTCCAACAAAAACATTTAGGCCCACTTGCACCAAATTCTTAAATGTGTTTAAGTCATATTTAAACACAATTTTTCATAGAAATTTCGTGTTTAAATACAATTTAAACACATTTCAGAAGTTGGTGCAAGTGGGCCTTAATAATGAACTAGAGAGAGATGGGACTGCGCCTGAGTGAGAGGGTCTGTTGATCTATTATTTAACTTTACCTTTGTGAAGAGAGTAAATAAATATATATTTGATTTGACCTACTACTTTTTCATTGAAAATAAATCGCGCTGTCTCTCTATCCCTGCCATAACCGTTACTAATGAAAATTTTCAAGTATTGAGTTGCTAATATATTTTTTTCTGTACTAAAAATCACTAAATATTTATATAATATAGTTCACGTAAAACTATGCTTTTCGAGACCTAAAAAAAATGGCTGTATGAGAAGGTACCTATATAAGGTAATTTTTTGCTCATAAATGTTATGTTTACATATACGGTTTTTCTTGAAAGGTGCGATATGGCAGCCTGAAAAAGGGAGAAAGCAAATCAAACTGGGGCCCATTGTTTTATGAAAATTTAATCAATGTCTCTATAACCCTTAAATCCTTTCTTACATAGGCAGCAGACAGGCCATCTCGCCTTTATTTTCAGTAAACTCACTTGTAATTAAAATGTAATTCAGTCGACAGCGTAATTATTATTATATCTAGTAACATCTCAATATCTAGTAACATCAACTGCCTCATTAGCCAAGTGGTCCCGAGTGCGACTTTTAAGCTAGAGGTCCTGGGTTCGATTCCCAGGTCGAGCAAAGTATTATTGGGTTTTTCTATGAAATTCCCAGTAGCAGCTCGGAGTTAGGAATTTGTGCCCGGTTAATGGCAATAGGCTCGCCACCTATTACATGGGACCTAAACATACCGGCGAACTGTGGGTGTATATTAGTACGCCTCTGCCTAACCCTTCGGGGAATACAAGCGTGATGGTATGTTATGTTATGTTATGTTTATCTAGTAACATTAAGTAATATTTATTTGATAACTGCCACGTTAGTGTATTGGTCGTTAGCGCGACTGCTACGCTATTGAGGTCTTCGGTTTCCAGGTCGAGCAAAGTATTATCGGATTTTTTTCATGGCAATAGCTATAAGCTCCAGCCCTATTACATTGGACCAATACCGGCAAGCTGTGGATGTATGCATATTAGTACACATCTACTAAACCCTTCAGGGAATACAGGCGTGATAGTATGATATCTTATTAGTTTGATATGACCAATGACATTGACTGCCCCGGATGCGTTGGCTAATATTCATCGAACCGTGTCAGCTAAATCCACATAACATAGGTCAGTACAGCTAAACAAGTATTCGGTCTATAGAGCGGCACTGGAGCGTGGCATTCGACCACAATGCATCGTTTCCTGTCCTCTATTCGATGCCCGCCAGTGCCATATGGCAGTAATCCGATTTCCTATCTAAAGACCCTGTCATCGGATCGCCAATGTTCTTTATATCGATACAATCTATTTGCGAAACGATTGGTTTGTATTGCATAGTACTTTTATTTTAAATAAATGAAGTTTAGATACGTTGTTGGAAAGGCTAAAGTTATCATGGTGTCTAGTTGTGGCTGGTTAGAATAGAAACCGTTTGACCCCAATAAACAAAAAAAAAACGTTAAATGAACAATGAAACAAATGTACAATAGGTGGGTCATGTTGGAAGCCAATATGGGGAGAAATACGGGAGATTGGAAAGCGTTTGGGTGAGCTTAATACAGTCTAGTTTTTTTTTCTAATATAACATGATGTGTATGTATGTATCTTCTTTATTGAAATTTTAAAAATTACATTTTTAAAACAAGGCCGCACAAAACCGTTTTCACGGTTAGGTTTAATTTAGTTCCAGATAAGCTGTTAAATTTTATCACTGCGTTGAGGATTAGAATAGGTTCCATCCTGGTTTTTAACAGACGCGAGATTCGCATTATCATATAACATAAAACTAATCTTTATAATAACGAGATTATAATATGATAGATCTTCGAAACGCTTATACAAAGAAGGGTATTACGAGACATATATTGGGTTTGTCTACCTAAGTAATATTGTTGACTAACCACGCCGTATTATAAGTCTAAGCCTTGCGGGGTTGTTCCATTATCATGCAGTACTTCTACACACGCGAAACTCCCTACATTTAGTTGATTGTTTTAGTGATTACTCGGCTAAATCAAATTGCAATCAGCGTTGTTATCCGATTGGGTGCCCGCATTTCTCCTCAATTTGGACGTCTATCCGTAGGTACTGGAGTTGCGGGACGGAAGCGGATTGCTTTGGTTTGTTTTATTTGAACTCTTTAGAGATTTAACGTTTAAAGTAAAGGTAGGTGGTTGTATAAGCTTCAAAAAATCGAAATAGATTAGTAAAATAAGTATTTATTTTGCTAATATCATGTTTGATAGAAGCAGTTTCTCAAAAAGTAATCAGTGTTTGAGTACGTACAAGTGTAATATTATCACTTTATATAGGTACTAGCTTCTGCCCGCGACTTCGTCCGCGTAGCGTGGTGATATATAGCCTATAGCCTTCCTCAATAAATGGGCTATCTAACACTGAAAGAATTTTTCAAATCGGACCAGTAGTTGCTGAGATTAGCGCGTTCAAGCAAACAAACAAACAAACTCTTCAGCTAACTTTTTGTGATTTTTTTGCATTTTTCATGCTAATTTTATACAATGATGTAAAGACAAACTGGGTCTTAAATAATAATAATCATCATTTATTGACTAATATAAGCAATGTTAGTAGTGCTTGTGCTATTACTGCTAATATTTTGTTAGTTTAGTTATGAACTGGATTAATAGAGATATTAAAATAAAGATTAACAAATATATCGCAACCGTGGTTATTGTCCATACAAATTTCGATATTTTTGTCTAAAACATGATTTTACCTTTTCAGAACGGCTAACTTCAGACACGTAAAGTTATTTTGGTGAACTGTATAATATGTATTTAAGTTCCCATTTCATTTCTCGCTTCGCTGCCACCATACGCAGCTGCTACTGAGTCTGAAGCTTTCCAATTTATAGCCCCATACTGTTTGCAATTTCCACGCATGCGTGTAGATTCCCCAAAGCGATATTATTCAGCAAAAATCCTTGACAAATAACCTTCAGTCTATGACGTCAGTTCTATTATCGAGGTCTTGTGATCAGCTAACGACATATTTTATTTAGTAGCAAAACAACAGACACCTCACTCCGTGCTATGCTTTTTATGTCATAAGTTTAAGGGCGATTTTAAGGTTGCCAGTACGAGGCAATATTCTGTACCAGATCCCTTTAAAGGCAACAGTGAGGCATAGTAACTTTCGTACAAAAATAATTATACCATCACGCCTGTATTCCCCGAAGGGTTATGCAGCAGTAATACTTTAAGTAGGCAAAATTAACCTTTGCTCTTACTGAGAATCGATCCCAGAATTTCTAACGTAGCCTTCGCACTTAGGATCACTACAGCAGTCACATCTACCAAACTTTACCTTTTTTCAGCATAATTCACACACTCATATCTTTAATTCTTTCTTCCTTAAATAAATTTCACTTCATTTTCAATTTAACAACGCACCAATTACTAACGTAAATCATGCCCTTGTATCTATTTACATATATTATCCTAGGGGACTCTATTAAATGTGTCCAAGGAGCTCATGGGCTTGACACCATTTCGGGTGGTGTTGTAAACGCTTTGTATAACGCTCGTGAGTCCTGACAGTTGGGAAATGCGAGTATAGTGGGGTCGCAATTGTAAAATTAAATTACGTATCATAGGGTGTAATAAACGTAAGGTTTACACCTTATGTGCACGCCATTTCACGTGACTTGTGCCTTCTATCCGGCCTTGCATAATAACACTAACGCCTCGTGAGTGTTGACTGTAAGTTAAACTTGAAGCTGATATTTGGTGTGAAAATCGATTGAAACGTTTCTTGAAATTGAATCATTAGAATTAGAATAGAAAATATTATTTATATCGGTAACTTCAATAGTAAAGTTTAATCACGCCATCACATTTCTCATTTGCCGCGACACCGTTTAAAATCCATCATAAGTATTGAAAACTGCTGCGAAAATGTCTGCTATAAAAAGATAAACTGACCTTTCCATCACTATTTTCTAACGTAAGTATATAACGCTGCATTTATGGTATAGGTACTCACATCTTTATTGTTAACACAAATAATAGCAATTTTATGTCTTAGTCACAAAGTTGAACCATTAGCGGGGGATTTTTATGGAGGGCAGATTTTCTCTTACGATTTAGTTTTGATCGGGAAAACAGGAAAATAGTCTTTGGGACATTCATGAAAGATTTCTTTTACAACGAGACAGACGTCTAAAAATAATATACATTACATTATAAGTTTATTGTGACCGCCAAAGTAGAGATAGGTCTAAGATATCAAGTGGGTTGCAGTAGCATCAGTTATAAAGTTCAAATATAATTCGCATTCAAAATACAAAGAAAAAAAAAACAGAAACAAAGGCTTAAGATCTCTAAGCTCTTTCTCATAAAGTAACTTTTAAAAGCATATTTTCGAAACGAGAATCGCGATATAAAAAATATGAAACCGGAATGCGCCCCCGTTATTTACGGCTCTTTCTTTTTGACAAAGCTTTAGACATTACTCCCCCGAATAAGACCATAACATTTTCCTCAATTTGTCTTATTCACTGTTAAAACTGGTGCGATAGCTGTTCCAAATATGTTGGATTGAAGTTCACTTTGAATTGCGGGTCTGAACTCATGTGGAAGGCAATCAGACGTCCGTTCACCGTCTCGTCTTCTAATGGCGCTGTAAAAGTTTAATGCGTGCGGGTCCACTCTCCATGGAAGTCTGTGCACTGACCACTGCGCTGCCATTTAGGCTTTATACCGACCCACTTGGACAATATTGTGGTTTTACTGCTGTGACTGACGGTTGCGTCCTTAATAACTTCGACATTACATAACATTAAACTGAAGAGTAGTGTTCTAGAATATAGTACATAGTTGAAAGTGGTTGGTGGACGACGGTTTAATGTAAAAGATAAAGTATTGAATGGATTTGTCTGGAAGTTTCTCAATATTCTGGAAATGTATTGGAACTCTACAAATGGAATACTAGCCATTTAAATTTGTAAAGAGTTCATCTAATATGACTATCAAATGATACGCCCGTATAGATATTATACGAGCATATGAATCGGAGAGCAATACACTCCGGATAGACGATGTCGTTAGAGTGGAGGTGGTTGTCGATTCATTTGTCCTCTGGAAGCCCGAAACAGGTAAGGTTTAATGAATTTATCTTGTCAGGGGGAACATTAACCAAGTTTAGGAACAAATTACGAGCGTAAAGTTGTCTCCCATCTTCGAAGTTCGCTCGTAATTACCGTGCCGTTCGCCAAAATTCGGCTTCTGCACGCTTCCAGCCTTTTATTGCCGAGTATAGAGCATATCAATGTTCCGTTTTGGTGAAAACGAGCGGAGATAACGGCTTTATTACTTGACGAGGTGCCAGCGTCTATGTAAACTCTCAAGAATCAATGCGAAAGTGTTCAACACTCAGCTAAGTAAGTTTTGAAAATCAATAGCTGCAAAATGTCAACGTGTTTCACGTTGCCGGTTGTAGTGTTGCCGGCTCTCGGTGCCTGTCTCGCGAAGGCCCGTTTTATTAAATGGCGTTTTATTGCCGCTCCCTGATGCTATAAAAGCCTCCACAAGCACTCCTAGTTTAGTAAAATAAAAATAAAAATTTCGGCGTGCCAACTTCTCGGTTTTATCTAGGAAATCTACTACGCTTTGTTACATTGTCTGTTGTTTTATGTATTGCCTCGCTTTTAAGTTTTATGATGTGTCCTTTATATTATTCTCACTCCTGTATTTTATTGTAGCGTTATACTGCTGAAATTTTGATAAGACTTAATTTGTCTGATATCATTTAAGTGCATACAGTGAAACTTAATGACATTAATTATTTCGCGGACGTCGTTGCCATCGTTAAATAAAATAAAAGAATAAAATCTTAGTAAAGTGAGATTAGCCGTCAGTGAGTGGGTGCGCTACCAGGCTCGCAGCGGTCTCTAGGAGTGTCACCGGCGATGCTGTGAAACGGAGCATGTAGGTTAAGAGCCCTCCGCGCTTTGTTAGCGCGCTCTAATCACTGGCGGCCCTCAACGGCACGCGAGTCGAGGGCTCGTAGCGCACTAGCGTTTTGTGCCGCTCCTCTGCGGCGCATCTCTACGGTGTTATGTGCCCCTGGTCCGTGTCTATTTAATTAATGTACAGTCAACCCTGCGTACCAGCTAAAAATAAACTATTCCATGGGTATTCCATGAAAACATATCATATATATTATGTGATCGGTAACATAACATACCATCACGCCTGTGTTCCTCGAAGGGTTATGCAGAGGCGTATTAATGTAGACCCACAAATTGCCGGTATCTTTAGGTCTCTTGTAATAGAGGGCGAGCCTATTGCCATTAACTGGGCACAAATTCCAAACTCCAAGCTGCTACTGAGAATTAAAAAAAACCCAATTGCAATTGGTAACATTAAGAAAAATACAATTTCAAACAGCGGCGTGCTCTGGAATTGTAGGCTAACAATAAAATAAGATAAGTGACAATGTAAGCAGGCTATTCCAATATAATCGAACTACGGAACGGGATGTTTATGTATTGCAATAAATCACAAAAAGCAATTCCATCTCGATTTGGCCAAACATCGGCAGCTACTGGCCGCAATCCAAGGTACGCTTAAGTTTACCAAGTCCAGTGCTATATTTTTTGGGAGAGCCAGGATCTACGGCCAAGTTAAATTCGTGATACAAATAAAAATTGCATTAGTTAGGCTTGTACGAGTATTTTACAGAGATTTCGTTCTGTTATCAACAAAAACGTTTTGGCTTGGGATACAACTCGCATTCATGATTGTTTTGATGAAATTTATAGCCATATTGGTGGCCGTGCCTTGAATTTGTAATTTGATTTCATGAGAGCTCTTGTTTGCGAGTTTCCTAGTATTTTTATGTGTACTGAAAAAGTTATGAGTATCGTTTGTTTTTGGAGTTTTTAAGTGGCGTTTGATTTCATTATTGTTTATGAGCAGGTTTCAGGCTGTTTACTTTAATTTGGTTCACCTGACCTCGTTAGGGATTTTGTTTGGTTTTGTAAAAGCATTTTTTAGCTTCGTTTTGTGGATTGCTAGAACAAACATAGGGATAATACCATTTCAAATGAAAGAAGAAATTATATGAAAATTATAGATAGTATTTTCTGTTAGGCACTTTATATTTTTTGTCTAGCAAAAGACTAGACGCCACCAACCTCAGTAGCTACTAAATAACAATAAATTAAGTAAGTCAGGGAGTTGAATTGTTTATTCTTTAAAGTCGACTTGGGTCAAATGGGGTTTCCGACGTGCTAATAATGAGGTAGCTTGCCTGTCCCCAGTCACAGGAGAGGGGGGTGCAGGGCGAAAGGGGGAAGGGGTAAAAGACGGCAAAACTCATTTCCGGCCTGTTGACGGAAGCCTGGGCCAGCCAATAAGTAAAGGAAAATTGTATTCAGAAGTGAACTCTTTGAATTTTTTTAAATTGTTATGTCCATTTTATTTTTAAAGAGTTTTAATTTATGTAGTCTGATAGTGAAGTAATTTACTTGGGTTTTAGATGTGTTTTCTGCATATTATGGGAAGTTTTATAGTTATAGATACGAATACATTAGTCTTTTAATTTTGGGAATATGTACAGAAAGCATTTTTAGTGGGATTGCAGTCAGTTGCAAGTAACAGTTACAGACAAAACAAATATATCTGCATAAACAAACACTTGTAACATAACATAACATGCCATCACGCCTGTATTCCCCGAAGGGTTAGGCAGAGGTGTACTAATGTACACCCACAGTTCGCCGGTATATTTAGGTCCCATGTAATAGGGGGCGAGCCTATTGCCATTAACCGGGCACAAATTCCAAACTCCGTGCTAAATCTGTACATATGCTGTACATATGCTGCTACTAGGTATTTCATAGAAAACCCAATAACACTTTGCTCGACCTGGGAATCGAACCCAAGACCTCTAGCGTAGCAGTCGCACTCAGGACCACAAGGCTAATGAGGCTAATGAGAAATATAAGTATGAATACAAACACTTGTATTCATACTTATATTTTACACCTGTCTCCCATTGGGGTAGGCAGAGACTTTAGATTTCTACTTGCTACGATTCTGGTACGTTCTTTAACATATTCATGCAAGATTTTCTGTTTAGGGTGTTTCTGTTATTCTTTAACAATTATTACCATCATGCTACCATAAGTTAACATCACGATAAAGATCGCTTTATCGCTATTAGTAAAAAAACGAGCTATACAAAGATATGCCGAGGTTAGCAGATTCTAGTCAGGGAAAAACTAAAAGAAAAAAGGTAGGTACTTAGTCTGTTTCATTATCTTGGGCAGTGGCCTATGTACAGATTTAGATTAGTTCCTAATTACGTTTGCTTCTTGAGGAGTGAAGAAGAAGTCATTTCAGGGCTCCCGGGAACTCCAAACTGTACATAAACACTCAGCGAAGTGCCGGTGGGCGGCTCCTCTTAGGGCTGCTACGTTACTGTTTACTGGACATAATAGAGCGAGCATTTGATAGTTAGAAACGGCACTGAATCAGATATTTTGCGTCCATGTTGGTTACAATTACGTATTAAGGTTTTTTGCAGAAAATGAATATCAGAAAGTGATATTTAAAAACTTTCATTTCTTGTAAATTTAGTCATTTAAGTGGTGTATTGAGATTAAGTTAACTTTAGGACATTACGTACGACTTATATTAACGATTAGCATTTACCAAGCAAACATATCTTTCACAAGCGTTTTAAGTAACTTTTTTCAACATCCCAAAACAAGTTCGACTTGAAACGTTAAGAATTATGACTCTAAGACCGTAAATTCCGGGATTTAGGTTCGCGGCAGTGGCAGCCCTGCAATAAAGCCCTCCATTTTCCTCTTGTAAATATTTGATGATATAACTGCTTGGATTTCGTAAATAAAATACTGAGCACTGAGGAAAAATTACAATAGAAAATGGCGCAATTAGGTACCTACTTGAAACTTTGTGTTTATTTATTTCTGAAGATGCGTGTTTATGAAATAATTTACTTGTTTTGATAATAATTTTGGCTTCGGCGGTTTCATCAACTCATCATTTTGGTTTATTCATTTAATTTAATTTTAATAAAAAAAAATTAAACTGACAAATTTAATAGATATGAATTCTTCTTTTTATCGTGAAAGATAAAAAAATGCTTATATACATAGTCATAAATATAAAAATAAGTACTAGTCATAAATAAATCGACAAAGAAAATCCTTAATCGCCAATATTAGCCTGCAACATGACTCAATGCATGCAATGTGACTCAATGCATGGAAAATACCTTCCATGTAGAAAAAACTAGTAGATATGCATGATCCAATCGATCATGCATATCCGCGAAATATAGAGCAAGGGAAGGCAAAGCACAGTTATTACGGTGGGTACGGCGACCGAGGTACCCTGCCGCCGTTGCTACAACAAAAGATTCTGATAGGATTATCAATACTGAGATACATTTTATAAGGGTTTACCAAGCTCTGGTACATTTTTTACGTGGTAGGGAGGCATAGTTTGCCCCCCTGCAGACGGATCGCTTGATGGTAAGCGAATACCTCGGCCTATAGACAACCGCAACACCGGAGGAGTCACAAGTGCATTGCCAGCCTTTTAAAAGGGTTTAGGGCTCCGGTATCCTCACTCACTCGGTGAAACACAACTTAAGCGTTATTTCACGCCGGTTTTCCGTGAGGCCGTGGTACACCGGTCGTGCCGGCCCTTTCGTGTCGAAGCATGGTTCTCCCACGGTACATTTTATTACGAACAGTTCAGGGGTTCTGAACAGTTTCTGAAGCACATTTGTGTTTGTGTGTGAATACAATCTCGGAGTCCAACAGAAACACTCAATTTCCATTGGACTAGAACTTAACAACTTTAATGACCCCTTTCTACGAACTACGAAACTTGAATTTTGACGAAGTTTGGCCAACGCGGACCATCAGTAAGCATTGTACTCGGGTGGAAACTCAGTAAATTTGATTTAATGTGGTGACCATCTTTCTGGAGTTTAAATTGATAGATATGCGATAAAAATATTCGAATAATTCAAGCATTATTTTTCAGTTAATAATTTAACATATTTACAAAAAAACATGTTATCGAAATCGATCGAAGCGTCTCTCAATAAAAAAATAAGTTATGACATTGATAAGACATATCGTCATACGCACGCGCCAAACGACGTTCTTTTGTAATTTTCACACGACGTGACGTGTCTCAAAAGATATCTCCCTCGCGTCGGTACATCTCATTATATTACACGTATCAAGCTAACAAGAGAGGAATGTACCTATTTACACTTAACTTAATACAGACGTGACGTAACTGAACTCTTGGCTTATCGCATTTTGATGACGCGAAAAGTCGCAATGGCGTCGTGTATTTTACTTTGCAGTGCGGCACGAGTTCCCGACGACCTCGAAGGTTTTCTGGCAAAAGTGTTGCGTATTCAAATTGGCAAGGTTATGAAGTCGCCAGGGATCCGGGCGGAGGACTGGCAACCCTCCAGTAGCTGTGCCAACATATGTAGGACACAAGTTTTGACATAGCGCGGTGACCTACTTCATGTAATTTTTTTCCGACTAGATTTTAGATCAGGGTTGTTTCTGCTGCACTATAAATAGGTTTATTGCGTGCAAGGATAGCGTACAGGTGGTTAATTTTCATTGCGTCTTGCTTGATTAAAGTCGTTTCGTTTATCTTGAGTAGCTTAGACGGTACCTTATAGTAATTGTTTTCGAAATGCTTCCAACAGTCTTTAAGGCGTTAACTGTTCTAATCCCTTTTAACAAGAGCAAAGGATATAGGTAGGAAACTTTTAGGGTGTAGGGAACTTCTGAGAGCACGTAATGTCCGGTTATCTTATAGAGAAGTGATGCATTAATATCCATAAATATGAATATAATGCATAGTTTTGATGTGAAATGAATATGCTGCCTATCCATCTATAACTATAAAATTTCAACCCTTATCTTTTAATCATATTCTATCGCTAGTTTGTACCTACGGGGGTTTTATGAGCACTTTAAACGAATTTAATATTCCTTCTTTGTCTCACGAATTCAGTATTCCGAATACTATCATTACAGTTAATAGCTGCGGGAGTTGGCGAACGATAAAACTGCAGGAAGATATAAAGCTGCTTAAATTATTTAATAGTAGAGAGACAACTCTTTTTCTCCGTTCTAAGAAATGAAACTAGTATTAAGTTTATAACTTTGTTTCCAAGATTATTTAAAAATATGGATTTTTTAAAGTACTACAACTGATGTAAAGTTTTGCTAACTTATCTACTTAAGTACATTACATTAAAATAAAACTTTTTTGAGGCAGTACTAAAGCTTAAAAGAAGAAGAATATTTTTAAATGGGGAGGAGTTCAAAAATACAACATAAAATACTAAAACAAAACAAGATTTTACGATAAGGCTTCTTTTTTTCATACCAAAACACGAAACAAAATAGTAATAGTCATGGCGCCCATGAATTCCAGATTTATTTAGCGCAATGAATAGAATAAAAAACATAAAATAGATTGTGCTGAAAACCGTCTGTCGCTCGATCCTCTTTGAACTACCTCGTTTTTTTGTTCACAATCGCAATCAAAGGAATCACTCTTTTCTGCCTTTGAACAGTCTATGAAAAAGAAAAATAAACGACGCTAACCCGCAGCATCGACGTTATATTATATTGTAGTGGAGATAGGACGTCACTACAAAGTCACACCACTCCATTTATTTGTGTGAGCTTTCGTACGTACTGTTAGCGACGCTCATACAAAGTTATCTCTAACACTTCGCTTCGAAACGTTCGAAACGTTTCGCCTTTGCATAGCACACAGACTGAATATGGAATAAGAAATGGTTATTTGAGAGGGAAATGTTGGCGTTTCTGCTATTTCTTTATCGAAATGCCGAATGTTGTGCAGTAAATAATGATCTTATGTACTATATTAAAGTATTTATTATAGTGGTAATAGTCTTGGGGTGTTTCTTGTCGGTTATTCCCGGTAAGACTAATGTATGAAGAATGACCAGGGATAATAATAAGTACCTATATACCTACTTAGATGACATTCCATATAGTCTGATTTTTTTATGGGATTGATAGCCAAACGAGCAGATGGATCGTCTGATAGTAAGCAACGCCCATTGACACCAGCAACACCAGAGGAGTCCCAAGCCTTTAGAGTTTGGGCTTCCGGTATACCTACTCACTCACTCGGCGAAACACAACGTAACCATTGTATCACGCCGGTTTTCTGTGAGGCCGTGATATCTTTCCAGTCGAGCTGGCCCATTCGTGCCGAAAACATGGCTCTCCCACGGTACTCAAATTAGTAAATTGATAAATAATCGTAGTGCATCCCTCAGATTGTACCTTTAGGCAATATTATACTAGTCTATCATAGTCTAGGAGTCCTTCAATGATTACCTCCGGGATTAAGTTAATGCATACGTGTACAAAGATGCTTTGCATCTTATTTCCCGTGTAAACACATCAAAGAGAATTCTAGAGTGCCACGCAAATGTAAACGTTGGCTGCACAATTACGAGTAGGTATGTACGGGTTTCGGGTAGAATTCAGGATTTCAATAGACGATAGGAGATTCGAATGTCTTGGGAATACTAAGAGAGAATAAAATAGATCATCACTTGTTATTGCAATCATTTTTAGATTGTGGGAAAGGGATGGAGCTAATTAATATGAATGAAGAGCGACATCTCTCGCTTTCAATCACAAAAACACGTATGTAGTATGGATCACTTGATGGTAAGCGATTACCGCCGTCCATGGGTGTCCATGGACGGCGGTAATCGCTGGTAAGGCAACACCAAAGGAGTCGCAAGTGCCTTTAGGGTTTGGGCCTCTGGTATCCTCATTCAACGAAACGCAACGTAAACGTTGTATCACGCCGGGTTTCGGCCTTCGGATATTGCATAGAAGAGGAGTTGGAGTACCGTATAAACTTAAAAAAATACAGGTCAATTTATAATTACCAACCACTGGGCTCCGAAGGTTTAACAAACAACTCAAAGAGACACCGAAGGTGTTGGAATGACCACGCATTCGTCTGACTGATCATGATATTATTTATTGTATGTGTTAATATTAATGAAATAATCCTTGTTTCAGGTAAGCTGAATTTCTTAATTTAAAGAAGTTTCTTCAAGCTGGTAAGAAAGATATGTAGCTGCTATTTTTGATAGCCGATGATTCAAAAGATGTAAGTAGGAAGTTAATCCATACTCACTTGACGCGTTCCTATAGTATGTGCTTTTTCGATCAATCGGCTAAAAGCTGTATTAAAATGTTTCTTTGTGCCTAAAGAATGTCCACAGGGCCTGTAGGCAAGTGGCAATCTGTGGTTCAAATAGACAAATGAGAAGAAACAAAATATATGGAGATGACATTTGTGCACATATTGAGAATACTATTCGATTAGCTTTCATGACACTTGTCTCCAGGGGCCCAAGTCTGCTATTTCAGTTGTATCAAAATGGTCGTTCAATGGCACTAAATTACATAAGAACTGACAGATTTCGTAGACAAAACTGTCAAAAATCAACAATTCTGAAGCCATTGAGTGACGATTTTGACACGAAATAGACTTGGGGCCCAGGCACAAGGTATGCTGTGTACGCCCATCATGTGATCTTTGACTATGGGAGACGGTTACCAATGTAAACTTTTCCTAAACAACCAGTGTCCGTGAGATTTACCACACAGAAATATAAAAGTTTTACATACGTGTCTATCCGCATACCGTCACTTATCGGTATTCCTTTGTAAATTCATCTCAGAATCAGCGTGTTCCTGAATTATTAATTCAATATACAGGGCACGAGTGCGCGTCGGGTTTTAATAATTATTTTTAATTATTCCCGTGGCGGAGGCCCGGCGGCGCGTCGCGAGAACGGTCATGACCACTAGGACGCCATCTTGTGAATATTCATCGAGTGAAGAGACCCACCATTATTTTTCTAGAGACTAACCTAATTTTCAGTAATGAGCCTTGTGGGACGCCCGCTAACAATGCGGTGTTCGTACAAATAAAATATCTTCTACCTTTGTCTTTTGCTCTTTATACTACATTGTAGATGGTTAGGTGTTACAGGATATAATGTATTTTTTATGCTTGTTTTCATCCGGATAATATTTTTAGCATAACATAAGGCGTGATATATTTTTGTGTTTTAGAGGGATTCTCGAAATACATATAAGTAAAATGAACTTGTTATATAACTTAAAAGTTAACCGTCAGCCAACTCCGCGTCAAAATTAACCACTGTAAGACTATACAAAGTTAAGCCAAAGAAGAACTTTTTAGTTATAGATAAACTCATTACAACTTTCACCATTTTACCTTTATAATGTATGAGTTGCCAGCGTAAAATATTCCTGGCCCCTTACATTTTCTTGTCGCGGCAGATCCTCATTTCAGATCTCATTCGTCAGATGGACGTGTTGTTTTACTTTTTATTATCCCTATAAAACGGAGGCGTGACCTTGTTTAATAAATTTTCTGGCTCAGCACAGAACAGAATATCAAGTTGAGAATTTATAGGGTTAATAATAAAGGTATAAGAAGATTAAAACGACTGATATACCTAAGTGACGTAATAAAGGCATATTCCTACAGCTATGAAGACGTGAACAATATCATAAAGTCACATTTCCGGGGTATATTCTTGAAAAATAAATTCTATTTAATTTATAACTGCCTCATTAGCCAAGTGGTCCTTAGTGCGACTGCTATGCTAGAGGTCCTGGGTTCGATTCCCAGGTCGAGCAAAATGTTATTGGGTTTTTCTATGAAATTCCCAGTAGCAGCTCGGAGTTAGGAATTTGTGCCCGGTTAATGGCAATAGGCTCGCCCCCTATTACATGGGACCTAAACATACCGGCGAACTGTGGGTGTACATTAGTACGCCTCTGCCTAACCCTTCGGGGAATATAGGCGTGATGGTATGTTATGTTATAAATTCTATTTTTAAAGGTGAGGGTCACTTTTAAAAAGGTTCACCAATGTTCACTTCTGATTAATGAGTTATATTGAGTATATATTGTCATTAATTAATCGATAAGTTATCTTTCCCACAAATTAATGACACAGAAACTGTCAAAATGGTGTTATAATCCACGAGGGGCTAAATTGGCATTCATTCGCAATCCGTCTGAAATCTTGTCGCAATTTGTATCTAGAACCAATAGCTATTTTTTATATTATTATTCATAAAAAGCGATTTGAAGCTTTGCCTAACCTTTTGGTCTTGTCAGCAAAACAATCTACTTTGCAGATTAATAGAATCAATGGCCCAGTAAAGAGTAAAGTTCCATCGCGCAAAATGATAAGTCGTGAATGGAAATTAAACATGTGGGAGAATGAAAAATTATTTTATTTCCTGAAGCTGCTCTCACGGGCGGATTGTGTCTCACTCCGGATATTACTTGACTCATGTCTACCAGATGTAAATCAGACTGCGACCAAGAATATTATAATGTCACTATTTTTCTTACCTTTATCGGCAATCTGATCACTATACATTTTGAGGATGCGGCGTTTCCGATTTGTGAATTGGGATGAATATATTTTTTATTCATACCAGAGAGTAGGATAAACATCAAACTGTTTTTCGTCTATGTACTTTCCCTATTATATTACATTATGCTGAATGAAAAAGTGATAACATTACTTACTTTTTTAATTGCGCGCAAAATTTCCCAGTGTACGCATTTTTGTAAAAAGATTAAGTATTGTGTTAGCTTGATTGAGAAAATCTCTTTTTTGTTTCACACAAAATATGTATAATCGTTATCGGGAAAAGGTAATAGTTATAAACATAACATACATAACATACCTTCACGCCTATATTCCTCGAAGGTTTAGTCAGAGGCGTACTAATTTACACACACAGTTCGCCGGTATGTTTAGGTCCCATGTAATAGGGGGCGAGACTATTGCCCTTAACCGGGCACAAATTCCAATCTCCGAGCTGTTATTGAGAATTTCATAGAAAAACCCAATAACCCATTGCTCAACCTGGGAATCGAACCCAGGACCTCCAGCGTCGCAGTCGCGCTAAGGAACACTAGACTAATGAGGCAGTTCAAACTAAAAGTTATATGTTTTCGATAACTACTTCTATATTTATGCTACATTTGTGATCATTCTCATGAATTCTGAGATAATTTCTCCAAATAAATCAATCTATTGTACCAGTAAGCTAAAGCTGTCGTGTTCCTGGATCGTTAGCCCTAGTCCATCTAACTAATGATCATTAAGTGGGAGCTTACAATGAACAAGTTTCTATTCTGGTATGTACTTGAAAAGTATATATAGGGTAGTTCAGAAAGTTACGGTCATTATTGTAGGTACTGAGCCGATTGTATATCCGCCTTGTTTTATAGATCACATGTAAATAAAAGTTTTTTTCATAAGAAATAAATGTCAATAGAAAAAAACGAATTTCAGTAACGTTTTCGGTGATGATGGCTGATATAAAAGAAAACAATTCTATGAACTTTGGCAAGAAATAACTGCCAATATGGTGCCGTCTTTCTCGCACAGTTCACTTTACCACAGACAATAGAATACTAGACTTTACAGAGAAAGACAGAGAGAAAGATATATCCGTAGTATACATAGGTATAAAATGTATGCATTTTGTAGTATTAAATAATACTTTTCTAGCTTCTTTGCTATGAAAACAATACAAAAAATGTTTTACCTATTAAGGTCACGGCCTCATAATACATTTTTACAACTAAATGCCAAAACTTAACCATCTTTTAAGAGACATTCCCTTGTATCTTGATGTAGACAAGCCTATGTAATGCAACAGGCGGTCGCATTGCGTCCAGTGATTAATATTCGACCGGGTCAACTCTCCTCATTAGTATTCACCCGGGTAAGTCTCATCACACCGCGGTTATGCTGAGCCCGGGTGATACCGGATGGATATACATATTGCGAACTCAGGTCATTGTATTAAAGAAGGTCTCACTAGTTTGGCGTTCTAAAGGAATACATATCGGAGAAATTTGTAATTGATTTTAGGACATTTCAGAACTTTCCATAAATTATATGATAACATACTATAATGCCTGTATTCCCCGAAATGTTAGGTAGAGGTGTACTAATGTATACCTATTTCTGCCTCAGCTCACCAGTAGGTATTTTAAGGTTCCATGTAATCAAGGCACAGATCAAACTCCGAGCTGATACTGGGAATAAAATCCCAATAACACTTTTAGCTAACACGCATTTAATAACACCAGATTAATGAGCCATTATAGCTTCCCAAAACCTTGCTCATTGATCTTACTGATAAGTTAGAGCCTGTCTAGGTCATCAAATATAGCCATAATAATGTTATGTTGTAAAGATTCCACTCTCTTCAAAATAATTTTATATATTTCCTTGCTGTTCGAAAGCTTTCGAAATTTTTTATGTTGTGTTTGTGTGTACCTATAAAATATTTACATTAAAATTTTATTGATTTTCTGCCTCAATTCTTCAGAATTCTTCATACATGACTGTTGTAAACAGAGCAATAAAATTATCTTTTTCATACATAACGAAACATTTTGTTTGTCTCCCTCGTATATAACGAAATAAAAATTGGAGAAGTGTTTACAGTGTTAACAAGGAGAAGGAGAGTAAAAAAGATATTTTTTTTTTTTTCCCTTTAATACACTTGCCAATTTATAAATGTTATAAGGCGTGTAAGGAGGTTAGATCTTCGTTCTCCCCTAAAGCGGGATGTAAAAATATCGTGTCCTATATACACACCATTTTACATTTTGGCACGTAAATAATTTGGCATCGAGTGAGATGCATAAATCCATAATACCGATGAGTATGAAGCAACACGACTGCCTTTAGAATATTGATACGAGGAGCGATGAGGTTATTGTGCCAAGGAAGAGATATTGGAGTTCTGTGCAGATACTTCTTCGCATATTTATGTAAATCTTATAGTACTGCAGTCAGATTAACATATAAAAATCCAAATACGAAATATAAATTCAATGCGGAACAATTTTCGGTCTTTTGTGAAATGGCGAACACGCTATTTTCCGACTAAAACTTTGTATCTGCAAAACTTGTAAAGCAGACAATAAGTAAGCTAACAAAGCCTCATTACTCCACTTTAATTCGACAATAAAATTACAGCGGAAACGTATTAAAGTAAAAATTGACCAAAACAAAGAGTGTTAGAGCGCTGAAAATGTCTGAAAGTACCCACCCACCCGCAGGCCACCATTAGTGATAGCCGCATAGTTGCACGCCGTTACCAGGGGCCCATGAATGCTCAGGACACTGTCCTGTATCCCAATTATTCGTTTAAACGAGACCCGAGAGCTTTTCAAAAAGAAAAATCGTGAATGCTCCCCTCCTCTTCTGTAGCGTGATATATTTCCAAACGAATGGAGTCGCTTTGTATACTCCAATGTGAAATGGGACTTTGTATCGTGTGCTCGACAAAGATATCCGTGAAATGGTATTTGTTTTGTCGCTGCAATACGACAATTGTTGTCCACTTGGTGTTGCCATTTTCATTATTTCAACTTTGAATTTTAATGATATGAAAAAAAATTGCCTGTACGTTGTCATATTAAAAAGTAAATGAATTAACTCCATAATATCGTTTGGACTGTTTAAATTAATCCTTGGGTATGTGAAACAAGAATAAAAAACATAAGCAGTAGTGATATGACTTTTGGACTGCCAAGTCAAAGGTCTCGAGTTCAATCCAAGGCACGCACCTCTGACTATTCGAAGTTATGTGCGTATTAACGAGTATTAGTTAATTATCACGCGCTTACGGTGAAGGAAAACATCGTGAGGAAACCGCCTGAGAGATTTTCTTGACTCGTTTGAGTATTTGGCAATTTGTGACGTAATAAATTGACTTACTGCCGGAATTAATAACCTATCTCTGTTTTTTTACCACAGGAGATAAAAAAATTACATTACTTCTATGGATTTTGTGTCAAATTTCAATCGCCAGTAGTAAAAACAATCCAGAGATATGATATTAATTTCGGCCGTTAGAGTACTGCTTTATTAGTCTTTGAATCCTTTGAATTAAATAGATAAGCTGGCGATATAATCCTGTGCATTTCGCCCCAAGATTGGAACTTGGACTTAAGCTGGTATTTATTACTTCTCGGGAATTTCCCAGACGAGATAATGCTTTTGTCCTTTTGATTATATATACGTTGCACTAAATCGACTTCGGGGCAATGTAACTCGTATCTTTTTCTTTAAGAGAAACTTTTGTTAAGTTCTACTGTCCTCCGAGATATTTTCAACTTCAGTACACTTAGCAACACGACATGCTTGAGTTTATTCCGGACGAATACTGCCACTAGTCGGGTGGAAGTGTAGTGGATTCCTGTCCGAACTATTCCCTAAAGAATGGAGTGTCTATAGAGCTTATGCTCTTTGTAATTGATGGCTTACCGGCGTGACAGTTTTATTGCTAGCTTTCGGTCAATTTTCTTTTACACATTGCTTACACTGTGAGTTGAAGTACGTGTTAGGCCAGCTCCACACGTTGGCCCCAATGGCAGCACCAACGCTATACGGCCAACGTGTGGACCAGTAAATAGCGTACGTGCCAACACCCATGTAGCTTGCTAACGTATTTTGATTGGTTCAAATCGCTTAGCGCCAACGTTGGTCGGCTCGTTGTGTCCAACATGTGGAGCCGGTGTTAAGGGAATATTGTCTACCTAGTTGTCCTGAGACCTTAGTTTACTGCTAAGTGGCGGTCAAGGCTAGATATTATACGACTCAAAAGTGTTTTGGCTTTAGGGACAGAATTACTAACAGCCATAAGTACAGCACTACGTTCTTTAACAAAGTGTTACCTATAAGGTTTTTCTTCGAAATTCTTCAGTTAATTGTAGGGAATAACTCTTCGGGGAATATAGGCGAGCTGGTATGTTACTACGTATAGAAAGAACAGTAACTTATCGCCCCTTCCTATGTACGATACCTCACTGCGTTGAGGGACATTCTTTCTTTGTTGTGTGGCGTTTGATGCCTGATAAACAATCTTCGCGCACACTACGCATGTAAGAACATCAATTTGCTTATTTAGTTATCGCAGTCCCCGAGGTGTGCTTTAAGTGTGTCCAGAAACTTTTACGAGACTGTGAACACGAGTTGATTAAAAATAGCATGCAAATAACACATTAACCATTCCGTGCAATTTATGTGATAAATTACGTGCGTGACGCAAAAACCCTACTGTTATATTGTCATTGGGGAATACATTATGTATCTCTGCTTCAATTCCACCAAAATATAGATGAAAATAATATTTCGCATAGCAATAAATTACCATTTTCCTATCGACTAATTTGTCATAATCGATATTTATGGCTTGGGCATTATCATATTTATGACATTTTATGACCGGGCACGGGTTGTATATTCTAATTCAAGAATAATTAAATTGGTATTAATAATCGTGATAAGAATTTTAAATCGGACTCGTTGTAGAAACTTTTTAGAAGAAAAATCTAGGAGCTACATAACTTTTAGTTATCTAAATGGACGGCTACAAAAGAAGCAAAGCGCAGACAAAGAGGCTGATTAAACAGAGGGAAACCTCTTTACTTAAAAAGAATTATGCTAGTTGTAAAGTGCAAAAGTTTATAAAGACGAATGCATCTCGCTGTTTCCAGCGTCGGTTATTTTTAGCGTTTATCTTTGCATTAGTATAAAAGGCTGTGATGTTTTTGAGCACTGCAGCGGAGTCAGAGAAGTGTTACTATGTAAATGAAATAAATTAGAGCCTATTCCCGACTATGGTTACAGTGTGAGTGAGTTATGACCATTGGACTGCTAAAGATCTCTAGTTCGAATCTAAGGCTTTTCCACAGATAATGGAATACTAGTGCTTTTCTAAGTTATGTGCGAATTAATAGTTAATTGTCACGCGCTTTGTTAATTTTCTCGACGGCGTGTGAAGTCTGCCAACCCGTATTAGGCCAGCGTGGTGGGTTATAGCCTATTTCCTCTCATTCTGAGAGGAAACCCATGCCCAGTCGTGGGACAGTATATGGGTTGATTATATTTATTACCAACTACGTTACGGTTGGCTGAATGCGGCGATCATTATTTTACACAAAGCGACTGCCATCAGACTTCCGGAAAAGGCTTTTCAGGCTTCTAAATATCACTAACTATTTTTATAGGTAGGTGTCGTTATGACATCCGGAATCTAAAGTTTTACGTTTTCATTGAGGAATGTTGGAGTCTCGAAGGTCTAAGATTGATCAGTGTACTTAGCCATGAGCCCCTCTACGAGATATATTATCGTGGTATTGAATTATCGTATCAATAATTACTGCATGTAATATAGAGCTTTTATCTGTCTAGTTATTGTGTTTGCACATATTTGTTACTTTACTATCCAGATCTAAACATTTGCGATATGTATGGTTATTTTACGACTGTAATGTGTTTTGTGCATTTAAATAAATAAAAAAAATAGGATTGCGTTTCTTTATTATTAAATTACAGTTCAGATATTAGATGAAGAAAAACTTATTAGCTACAATTACTTTCTTCGTCTATATTTTTTTTACTTTTTTTTTCTTTAAGTAAAACGTTGCACACTAGGATTTTCTCTTGTATCCTGGGTGCGTTTACAAACACAAATTCTCACATACACAAACACCCAGACCCGGAACAACTACCTGTAGATAATACAAATATTAGCTCCGTGTGGGGATCGAACCCACAATACGTGTCGCAGAAGCCAATTGCTCAGCCGCTACGCCAAACGTGTCGTCATAATATCTGGTATATTGGAAGATTCTTTAAGAATATTAAAACTTTGTAACTTTATAAAATTTTAATAAGATACATTACGTCAACATTTAATGAACGATCTTCAAGGACCTTTGTAATTACTTGAAAAACCATTCAAAGTTCAGCCCATGGAAAGTTGAGCGGAGCGTTCTAAAAGAATCAAAAGGAGTGTAGCGTTTGCAAAAATGTTGCAAAGCCTCAAAAGAGCTGAAGGGTTATCCCGAGTAAACACTTTGATTGAAAGTTATTTGATAGGTTTATTAAGGATAGTTTTCACTCAATGGATACTTCAATTCTTTCAAGTAGGTATGTGTGCTTAGGATCGATTTCTTCAAAGACTGAATGACAACGCCCAGCTAACACCTTGTCGTCTTGAAATTATAGCGCAATGTAAAATTCAAATGAGGTATTATGTTTTTGTCATGTATATTAAACACATTAGATAGTGTTACGAGCTGGGGTTCGGGATAAATTAATTAACGCTAATTTTACCGAAATAAACAAATACTTTAATAAACTTGACAACACACAACAGAAATCACAAATAAAGTCACTACACTATTACTTGTCGCACTGTACTGTCACACTGAGAATCACTTGTCTTCACTTTGATGTTCACTTCACCTTGTCCAAAACTAAACTGCCCTAGCCGACCCTCACGACGGCTATTTATATCAGTCACGAAGATTCTGGAATCGAACAATCGCGATAAGCCTACAAAATGCGAGTAGGTACTCGCATTACAGGTAGGTACATAGATCGTCTATTGTTTACGGACATTGACCTTTGAACCCGACCTTGAGCTATTGTTATTACGTGAGTACATATTCGAGTACTTTCTTTCGAGTATTCTACATGCTTCTACGATTTATCCAGAACCTTCGTGACCCATCCACGTCATTCTAATAGCTTCTCGGCGTAACACTGCCCCCTCCTAAGACATGCTCGTCCCGAGCATCATTTGATCCGTAATAACGCGCTAAACGATCCACATGAACGATCTTTGGTGCACCTCTTGTTCCTTTCTGTATCCTGTAGGTGACATCGTTGATCTTAGTCACGACTCGATAGGGGCCGTCCCATTTTGCCTGTAATTTGGGTGACTTTCCTTTTCTACGCACCGGGTTATGTAGCCACACTAGTGAGCCCTCATCGAAACCTCTGTTGTTCATCTTTCGGTCATAACGCGTCTTCATTTTCTCAGAAGTTTGTTGGCCCGACTGTCTGACATGCTCATATATGTCATTCATTCTGGTTCGCAAGTCGTTCGCATAATCAGTCACACATTGGGGAGTATCTGGGGGTATACCGGTGATGAGATCTGCAGGCAACCGTAGCTCTCTTCCGAAGTTCGCGAAGGCTGGTGTCACCGTCGTACTTTCATGAACTGCACTCCGATACGATAGAAGGAATGGCTGAATGTGCTTATCCCAATCTCTCTGCCTACTTCCCACAACTTTTGCTAGATATCTCTCTAAGGTCTGATTAAACCGTTCAACCATTCCATCAGACTGGGGGTGGTAAGAGGTGGTTCTGGTTTTATGAGTACCCATTACTCGACACGTCTCCTGGAATATTTGAGACTCGAAATTCCTTCCTTGGTCACTGTGAATCTCCAAGGGTACTCCAAAACGACAGAAGACTTCATGAACCAATTTATCTGCGACCGTCGAAGCCTCTTGGTTAGGAATGGCGAACACTTCCGGCCACTTTGTGAAGTAATCCATCACAACCATGAAATATTTGTTCCCGCCTTCACTCTCCGGAAATGGTCCTGCTACATCAAGAGCTATTCGTTCCCAGGGCGCACCAACATTGTAGACTTTCAATGCACCTCTGCTGCGCGTATGGGGCCCTTTTACAGCTGCACAGCTAGTGCATTTACGACACCAGTCTTCAACATCGTCCCGACAGTGGATCCAATAGAAACGCTCTCTAATCTTCAATAAAGTCCTTTTTACTCCTAGATGACCTCCTGAACATCCGTCATGGTATAGTCGTAGGATATCTGGCACCTTAGCTTTAGGGACTACCATCTGCAGATGACTCTTGTCTCCCTTAGCATTTTCCCATTTCCGGCACAAGACACCGTTATGCATCAACAGACTGTCCCACTGTGCCCAATAACTCTTTGAGACTGTGCTCAATGCCGCAACATCACTCCATTTCGGCTTGGAGGCACCAACTTTCATCCAGTCGAGAATCGGTTTAACATCTGAGTCAGTCTCCTGTGCTTGCTGCAGGGTTTCTTTCCATTCGTCACTAAGGTCAGTTTTCAGCATTCTCACGGGAACAGCTTCCTTAGCCTCTTGTCTGGAACAGTGCTTGCATATTTCCGGACAAGGTCTTCGTGACAACGCATCTGCGTTACCGTGAGATCTGCCACTGCGGTGTTCAATTACGAAATCGAATTCCTGTAGAAGCTCAATCCACCTCGCTACTTGTCCTTCCGGGTTCTTAAACTGCAATAACCACTTCAGTGCAGCATGGTCTGTTCGCAGGTGAAACTTCCGTCCCAATAAATATTTGCTAAAATGTTGCAACGTCTTAACTATAGCGAGCAGTTCTCTCCTCGTGACGCAATAGTTTCTTTCCGGTTTTGACAATGATTTACTGAAGTAGGCTATGACAACTTCCTGATCTCCTTTTCGCTGTGACAAAACTCCACCAATTCCAGTATTACTTGCGTCAGTGTCCACGATAAATTCATTTTCAGTGTCAGGGTAGCCTAAAATAAGTGTATTGCACAAACGTGTCTTTAGCTCTTGAAACGCACTTTCGCAGTTTGCGTCCCAGCAGAACTGTGTCTTTTCCTCTGTTAGTTTGTGTAAAGGCTTCGCAATGTCCGAAAAATTCTTCACAAAGCGTCGATAGTACGAGCACAAACCCAAAAATGCTCTGACTTGAGTCTTATCCTTCAGAACTGGCCAGTCTTTCACAGCAACAATCTTCTCTGGATCCGTTTCAACGCCTTTTTCCGACACTACGTGCCCCAGAAAACTTACTTGACGTTTGAAGAATGAACACTTCTTCGGACTTAACTTTAAATTGGCTCCTTGGATTTTCGATAGCACACGTTCGAGGTTTTGAACGTGGTCATCAAACGTACGGCCCACGATGATAATGTCATCCAAGTAGACCAGACAGGCGTCTCCAATCAGACCAGTGAGCACTAGTTCCATAAGTCTCTCAAACGTAGCAGGAGCATTGCATAAACCAAACGGCATGACTTTAAACTGCCACAGACCCTTTCCCGTAGAGAAAGCAGTCTTCTCTTTGTCATTGGGGTCAATTTCCACTTGCCAGTAACCACTTTTTAGGTCTAGGGTTGTAAACCACTTCATACCCGTCAGGGTATCCAGCGTGTCATCGATCCTTGGCAATGGGTAACTGTCTTTCTTCGTGACGTCGTTCAATCTTCGATAGTCCACGCAAAAGCGCATACTGCCATCTTTCTTTTTCACCAGGACCACCGGAGAACACCATGGGCTAGATGAAGGCTCTATCACACCATCCTTCAACATTCCCTCAATCATGGTCTCAACTTCTTTCTCTCGCGCAACTGGCAATCTTCTAGGTCGCTGACGTATTGGTGACTCGTTGCCAGTATTAATTTTGTGCTGCACCAGTCCTGTCTTTCCAATGTCGGCATCATTTGAAGAGAAAATACCAGCGTACTGGAGCAACATCTTCTTAGCCTTGATCGCTTCTTCATCAGACAGATCATTTCGACAGTCTTCCAAAAGAGTTTCAACGTTAAACTTTGGATTTCGAACGTTATTCTTATCAGTATACTGATCACTGCAACGTCGCATCCAAGCTACTTCTTCGCAAGTACCTATCAATGTGCCCTTCTTGATAACTTTCTCTTTTTCGCCTGGATTGAGTATGCGTACTGCTGATACATTGCTAGCCCTCACCAACGTTCGTGCCATCTTCCATGGTAAGTCATCGTCCAACCTCTCTATGAGAACACATCGATTTTTCTGCCCGGCATTCTGTGGCAGAGCGACTGGGACGATTGTTTCCGACTTAGGAGGAAGAACTATTTTCTTCAGACAGTACACCTTCCCTGTTGTTGCACCTTCCATGAAAATTTCTTCCGAACCGCACTTCAACACTCCTTGATTAACGTCGATCTCACAACAATGCTTTCGCATAAAGTCCAATCCCAGAATGCAATCATCTACTATATCGGCAACGATGACATTATGCCGATATATTCTGTTACCAAACTTCAATTCCACCTCCTTCTCGCCTCGGACGGATATGTGCTGGCCAGTAGCTGTTACCAATTGTATGCACTCGCGATCACTGACGCAGTCCCCAAGGACCCGACGTGCCAGCTGGGAATTAACTACCGTGCGAGAAGCTCCAGTATCTAATGTCAGCTTACAGGGTGTTCTGTTGACTTCGCCTCTGATGATCAGGCTGTTCCCGTCATGGGCTTGTGAGATCGAAATCCTTGGGGCTCCTTTCACACTAGCCAGCACCCGCCCCGCAGTCCTGGCTTTTATTCGTTTCCCTGCTGCTCCTCGGTGGTGACGTTCATCACCCTTACTTTATCACCTTGAGTTTTTTCTCGCCACGAGGTTCCCTTTGGGCAATTAGCTCGGAGGTGGCCCTTCTCTCCACAAATGTAGCATCTAGGTGATGCTGCACCGACCCTATGACCCTCGCTGCGCTTCGGGCAACCCGCCTGGAAGTGGCCCTTCTCCCCACAGAGGTGACATGTCGGTAAAACGACCTCACGAATGCGGTGAGCCCGATGGTCTTGTCTGACTGCCTCCACTTCTAAGGCATGGGCTAAGGCGTCTTTTAACGTCTTATGATGTCCTAGCCTGACAGCAGCTCTGACTTCTAGGTCACGAACTCCATCAACGAACGCCTGAACCAGGTTACCGTCGATGAGCGCAGGTGTGGACTGGTAGGCTTTTCGAACCAGTTTTTCAATTTCTACGGCCCACTGCTGTAGGGTCTCGGCACCTCGCTGCACCCGGTCTTTCAGCTGGGCACGAAACACATATTCCAGATGGGTATCGCCATATCTAGAATCCAACGCCTCGATTAGCTGATCGTACGTCATGCTGTCGCCGATGGCCTCCAATACTGTTAAGGCCTGATCACGGAGGCAAAGGGTGAGTGCCGTCTTAGCCTGATCTTCGTCCCACCCGTTTGACGCAACAAATGCTTTAAATTGCATTTTATACGCGGACCATGAAGAGGTCCCATCAAATGGTGGCACTTTGAATCCACGTAGGGAAGAGGTTACGGGAGCAGCATCCCCGGAAGCAACACGTACGTTTCGTGCCTCTAAATTACCTAATGCCTTTGTCACGTTAGCAATCTGTTCCTCGGTTTTAGAAATCCGGGTTTCGTGCTGTTCCACCTGCTCCTTCATAACACCAAGCTGTTTGCTAAGAGTCCCATGAAGGTCTTTTATGAGGAGCATCTGATCCTCTTGGCGTTTGGCCTGCTCCTCTTCCCGACGGCGGGCCTGCTCTTCCTGACGGTGGGCCTGCTCTTCCTGACGGCGAGCCTGATCCTGCATCATAGCCATTAAAGCCGCCAGATCAACAGCTGGTACCGGAGAAGTTCCAGATGGACCAGCGACTGGGTCTGTTGTTGGTTGTAGATGACCCGCAGGAACTGCCGGAGAATCTCCAAATCGTCTCTGGTCCATTTCTTGCTGCCGCTGACTTCTGGTACGGATACCTTCCGTATCGTCCTTCGGCAAAACCGGCATAATTTATCCCAGTACTTCTGACACCAAATGTTACGAGCTGGGGTTCGGGATAAATTAATTAACGCTAATTTTACCGAAATAAACAAATACTTTAATAAACTTGACAACACACAACAGAAATCACAAATAAAGTCACTACACTATTACTTGTCGCACTGTACTGTCACACTGAGAATCACTTGTCTTCACTTTGATGTTCACTTCACCTTGTCCAAAACTAAACTGCCCTAGCCGACCCTCACGACGGCTATTTATATCAGTCACGAAGATTCTGGAATCGAACAATCGCGATAAGCCTACAAAATGCGAGTAGGTACTCGCATTACAGGTAGGTACATAGATCGTCTATTGTTTACGGACATTGACCTTTGAACCCGACCTTGAGCTATTGTTATTACGTGAGTACATATTCGAGTACTTTCTTTCGAGTATTCTACATGCTTCTACGATTTATCCAGAACCTTCGTGACCCATCCACGTCATTCTAATAGCTTCTCGGCGTAACAATAGTATAAATAGGTGCAATCTTTTGGTCTAAATTTATTGATTACATGTAGTATGTTCGTACAATAGAAAATTTAAACTACAGTTTCACAGAGCACACAATTACAGTTGCCGTGACTTTGATTAAATTCCATGGGTAATTAAACATCCAAAACTCGTCACGTGAATCAATTACAAGTTCAATGGCACATATAATTCCTTCTCTAACCGTTGCCGTCGGTTTATCACTCGACAGCTAGGTTTTCCCTAGCGTTTCCGTCTATGATAATGGTATTGAAATCGATATGGAATCTAACAATGGCGACTGTACTTACCCATACTAATAATAAGAATGCATAAATAATACTGTTTTTCTGTTACCTTTCTACGCCTAAATTGATAAATTTTGCCATTGAAATGGAGGAAGAATATAGGCTACTGTATTTATTACTCACAAAAATAAATAGTTAATAGTCCTTTTGGGACTCGAGTAAAACTGCGAGAAACAGTATGTATCCTCGAAAGGCATGACTCGACGTTTCGTGAATCAATTAGGCAAGGATTAGACCAGCCTCTCTTATCTGCCCACGATGATAGCGTCGCTGCTTCTCATTAAAACTTTGTACAACGCCCTTTATAATGACCTACGTAATGGACGATCCCGGCCTAACTTTTAAGGGAGGTTAGTGGACTAATTCGAATTCAGTGTTACTCAGAGATTACGTTAGAGCTTAACGTGTATTAACTCAATGGTTTCACGGGACTGTTGTTTTGAAAAATAATGGTTTTTAATTTTCTATTGTCACGTTTTTTGGTTCAGTATGAGTGGATTAACGGGGTTTATTGTTACGCAAAAAAGAGTGCGTAGTGACCATGGTCTGACATCTCTGAAATTCAGAAATCATGTGCATTTTCGGTAACATAAATTATTACCGTCAATGAAAACATCGTGAGGAAGCCTCTATGTTTGAGATATTTTCTTAATAGCGCATGAAGTGTGCCGACCCGCACTAAACCATTATGGTAGCCATGGTTTCTCTGATTCTGAGAAGAGACCCACGCTCCGCAGTGGGACAGAAAATGGTAAATCTAAAAAGTAAATATATTTTTTTAAATGCTTTTATAACTTTTAGTTTTTCAGCGTTAAATAGTTAATTAAAAGTTGTATGATCTGTTGTCTCACTACGTGATCATGTCAAAGGTACAGAGGTATTTCGGTTAATTTTCAACCGGCGAGAGTCTAATTAGTCGCTCAGCTTGCTTCCAACTTTGTTCTACTTTATACTACGATACTAAGAGATGGTTTAAACTCAGTTTATTCGCGGTTCATGACTAAACTTTTGGAGTAAATTGTGTGTCCCCCGAGTCCTCTGTTTAAGTATTTATTTAATACTTTATTTAGAGCAAAAAGAGGAGTTGAAGTGAAATTTATTTAGTTTCCGAAACTGAAAATCTTTGAGCATTTTACTGGCGGTTGGCATAGGCTCTAATAAGTTATATAAAGAATACTTGTTTTCTATACACATGAACAATAACAAAGATTTAATATAGTTCATATTATTATGACGTAGTATTACGTAGGTACTTCATATCCCAACATTTATTCCGGTTCAGTTTGTCTTGTCGTGTTTCATGTGTGCAAAAAGAATATTTAATATAATAATGCAGGTCGGTTATGTCGGGTTCTCTGGCCAGGTGGCCAGCATACCGAGTAAACCACCACCAGTACCACCTTCCGCATTGTGGTGGGATCACGGGAATCGCTCTCCCATGCTCCGCGATCCCACCGCGGACGTCGAATGTTGGACCCTCTCGAGAGCCAAGTTCAATGGGCGACGGACGACAGCCATTTGTGCCCCTAGGAAACATTTAGCAGTTCCTCTAAATCTATCCTCCTTAGTATAGCCCGCCAGGAGGCGCATTCTAAACTACCTTACATACCATCAAGCCTACATTCCCCGAAGGGTTAGGCAGAGGTGTGCTAATTGTACACCCACAGTTCGCCGGTATGTTTAGGTCCCATGTAATAGGGGGCGAGCCTATTGCCACTAACCGGGCACAAATTCCAAACTCCGAGCTGCTACTGGGAATTTCATAGAAAACCCCAATAACACTTTGCCCGACCAGGGAATCGAACCCAGTACCTCTAGCGTAGCAGTCGCGCTCAGGACCACTAGGCTAATGAGGCAGTACTTTACATAGTAAAGTAAAAAAATACAGTAAAGTAAAAAAAAACGGTAAACTTCCAGTCCTCATGCAGGTATTTCGTTTACCGAGAGGAGTCCTCATTAAGCCGCTGGTGCCTTAAGAGGTACTGCAACGGCCCTGACACACTGACTCGTTTCTTTACTCTTTTCAAACTGAAATACTGGTATTTATTTTACCACGAAGCTACGACGAAGGTTAGCGTGTGCTTCTTGGAGAAGAATTTTAGTGAACATGGAATTATTTTGCACAAAAATGTTACTATAAATAAAAAAGTTAATTTCATTTCAAAATAGGAATCTCAAGACTGTCTCAAGGATGTTCAAGAGCCCTCTTGAAAATAAATGTTAGGTTCCTTCTTCCTAATTGTTATATGGATGAAATCGTCCCTCCATCTCTTTCATTGTCCGTCGCGTCTCCAGGTAACCGTTTCAAAGCTCAAGTTCTGTGCAATAAAAGCCCACGGTTCATTATACATAGCCTCATAAATGTAGAACTACTTATTATTAATTATAATGTCTAAATATCAGCTTTTAACATTAAAAAATAGTACCAATATTAACGAGTGCTCTTTCATGAAGGATGAGTGTAAACAAAATGATGTAGATTTCTTCAAATAATTTTCTATTAATATGAATATTCTCATAAATGTCCATTTATAACACAATGATTCGATAGAATGTGGGTTTAGACTTATCAGCCCACTTTCCATACTGTACTGACGTATGGTCTGTGATAAAAAGTCCACAAAAAAATCGCTGAGCCACATAGGTGTTGGCAGTAGCACAAAGCTTGATTTATTTCTATATATTCCTACTTCTACATTTTTTATAACATTTTTAATGTGGGATGGTGCTGAGTAGAATACTTACAGAATTATTTTTCTTGTTAGATTTTATTACTTTACAAAGAGAGTTAACTATTCAAGTCAATCGATTTAAAAGGAGACCCGTTATTCCCTCGAGATACATATATATCTTAAGAAAAATAAAAACTTTACAGTACAATGCCTTTTTCAATCAACTAGCGACGAACTACTTAATGTTCAGTAGCTTCAAAAAGTACTACGAAAATCAACAAATGAAAAAAGGGCTCTCGGGCACCAAACGTCTGTGTAACAACATATTTTCGGCAATTAAGCTGTTAAGAAGCATCTCGTGACCTAATTAAATATTTACGCGAGAAAAGGGCAGCGCGATTAAGATTGTATTCATTAAGAGAAGGGAGGAACGGGAAGTACCCGAAACTCTTTTAATAGAAATCTGTTCGGATATTTATGCCTGCAGCCGATTATTTTATCCGAGAAATTAATATAAACTTTATGGGCAGATATACATGCGATAAATAAAAATGCTTGTACCTATATATCTCTTTTTCTTTTGTCTTGGATCGTCTGTCGTCGTAGAGCTCTTTTCTTAAAAGCTCTAAATACCTTAAAGGGTGTATAATATATCGGTGAGTCACGTGATGTTGCAGATGTTAATATTGGTGTCCAACTACCATCAGATAGGCAAAATCAAACTAAGAATTCCTCAAAAACCATCACTCTGTTTGACTACCATCTCTCTGAGTTTGTTTCGGTGTTTCTTCTCAGAGGTCGTCAATTAGGAAATGCCGAAGCCATCTAGCTATAATAAAAAAACAATCCATTGACTTGTAAAAGAGTCTCTAATGATCTACTTACAGAAATAAATATCATTTCATTTCATTACCTTTTTAATAACCCTCCTTCTGGCGCAGTCGGGTAAAAAGATCATTTATCGAAAGTATTATATATAAAAGGCTGCAACATGCTATCTGGTCCACCAAATCCTTATCTGTAGGGCTCTCGTGGACTGCGGCCTTATCTCGTGCGCGGGCACTTTTTAATTCCAACCCCCCGAGAGTGCTCATCTTATTTACATATCCGAGGACTCCTCACCTCCAGCGACGTTGAAAAAATGGGCCCTTTGAAAAAAGGTTGAATATAAATTTATGTTTTTTAATCATGCAAAATAAGTTTGTTTTTGGTTCTGTTATATTTTAACGACATTGTATTTTTTTGAAAGTCTGAATAAACATGCGGATGTCCAAAACAAAATGTAAAGTTGTTTTTGCTGGCTAACATAGATATAATTATCATATTTATATTAAAAACTACCTTTTGCTTCGGCTTTGCTCACGTGAAGCTATATTAGGATTAGAAATGGAGCCCGAAAATAATTTAATCAAAAACCAACAGTGATGATCTCTTCTTTGTATGGGTCTTGAAGTCAAGCTGTATTTTACGATCAGTATAATTATTTGAGATAAGAAGTATACCAGTTTTTAAGTTGGAGCATTACATTCTAACAGTGATAACAAAATTTAAATCTATTTAGTAGTTTTTGCGCCAACCCGTAACAAACAAACAAGAATTTTAAAAATCACATTTTTGGGTTCGGCGATGTTCATAACCCTAACCCACTTGTTTTTTTTTAATATCTTCAATGTACACAGCTTTTTTAGAACTTTATAATAGTAGAGAAAAGAAAATAGAATAGTTAATATCCATGTATTATTATTTGTCTCTGACGTCATACGACCTAGATACATCAGACACTATGTCATGTAAGATTATTGTGAGCAGTACTCTAACTCTAACATGTTCTGTCAACAATTTGTTTCTGTACTATAACCTAGTTTTACTTCCTAAATTAGACAGAACGGGTCCTCGGGGTACCACTAGAATTCTCCTCAATTTATATGAAAGCTCCTGTCAGCAAATAGAGGAGCTCGGAGATGGCATTATATCCTTTTAGTAGCTCATTCATTGCTATCCAAGGCTATCTTATTATGTAAAGAGTTAGCCAACTAGTGATAGTGCTTTCTCGTTTTCATGAGCTCCGAGATTTAGGTGGCTCTATTTTAGTTGAGGAAATTAGTGCTGTTTCGTGAGTAGATTTTTTTCATGTGTGACTTTTATTTGAACAATAGAGAGCTTTATGGTGACTGAGAGGAAGGACTTAGAGTTCAATTTTAGAAGTTTAAGGGCCACTTGCACCAACTTCTTAAAAATGATTAACTTGTACAATTTTGACCTAAACATACCGGCGAACTGTGGGTATACATTAGTACTCCGGGGAATATAGGCGTGATGGTATGAATAAAATAAATAAATAATATAATCACAAAATAAAAATTACCTACCTACATAATTTTAGTAAAGTTTAAAATATTATCAATACAGTTACCAAATACTACAGTTATTAAAATAATTATTACAAAAGTATTACTGAAATTTGAGTGTAAAAATGAATAAAAAATAAAGCACTTTCCTCCTCTCTCCTAATGAATTGAACTTTGCTGTGCCCGACAGGGTCCATAATTGCTCCTTTTATATTAATATAACATCTGTATCTACATTATGGTACGCAATAAAGTATTGAGTATTGAGTATATGGGATGTACAAGTTTTCATTGTAAATTTGTGTTTAAATACAATTTAAACATATTTATACTGTAAATTTGTGTTTAAATAATATTTAAGAAGTTGGTGCAAGTGGCCCTTAGTGGTCTTTGTTGAACATAAAGTAACCTTTGACGTATTTTAGTGAAAGAAAATTGTGATCTCAGGATAGGTTCTGACTTCAGCTTAAAATTTTAATTTGAAATATCTCATTAGACCAGTGGATGTAAGTGCGACAGCTGCTATGCTAGAGGTCGTGGGTTCTATTCCACGATCGTTTTGTTTTTAAATCTCAGTAGCAGCTCAATGTTTGGAATAGCCCGGATAGTCGCTCTATGCCTCCTATTACGAAGGACCTAACCATACCGGCGAACTAAGTGTGTACAATACTATGTCTCCGCCTAACCCTTTGGGGAGTACAGACGTGGGGTATGTACGTAAATTTACAGTGTTTTGTAGGAAGTCATGATGCGTTCTAGTTCTTTCTAGTCTCATCCAAAATGCGCTTCCAACAGACTGTCGAAAGAGGGCGGTGCGTATTTTCCATCCGTTTTTTTGTCAGTCCGCTTCCACTCCAGATTTTTCCAACACAATCCTCCCGGAAGCGTTTCAAAGAAAATAGGACGACATAAAGTTAAGCATAGCTACCTACCCTCCTCCATGCCCGCCTTATGCGTGTCGTCAGATTGAGAAAAAAAGTTAGCAGCGTAGGAAAATTGAAGCATTCCTTTTTCCAACATTATATTTGTATTAGACCAAAGTCTCTAGTGTTATAAAAAGTTATTTATTTAGTAGTATATAAGTGTGGGTCAGAAGCAACCACTCATCTTGCCATTGACGGAATCTTTTATTCCTCGAAGGATAATGCAGAGGGATAGGTCTGCTGTATACTCAGAGTTTGCCGGTGTGTTTACGTCCTATGTAATAGCGAGCTAGCCTATTGCTATTAACCGGGCACAAATCCCAAACTCCGAGTCCTTCAAATTTTATAAAAAAGTCAAATAGCACTTTGTTCGACTCGAGAATCGTATCCAACACCTCTTACTGAGCAGTCACGCTCATGACAACTAGACTATAAAGACGGTTACCCACCATATTAGTAATCCCAGCACTTTCAAGTAATTTCTATAATAAAAGCTTATCGATTTCTTATTCCTTTAAAAGTAGCTTATAAAACCTTCTTATTTTGTGTACTATCAGCACTAAAGTCAATTACCCTTCGGCTCGTGAAGCGTTGATATGCCCGCGCCGAACAAAAACTGCGTTGTACGCGGCGAGGCGCGCAGACGTGACTTAATTCAATTGAGCACGAGTTTATCGTGTACGGTTAAAACCCAAATGGATTTCACGAGAGCATTTAAAAGCATCAAAGTGTTAATTTTGTTGAAACGCTACTTAAATATTGTTTGAACATGGAGTGGAACAGATTTTTATCTGTAAATAAATCCTTTGTTCAGAATAGCTCATTTAGAGTGACGATTTTCGCAAAATCGTGATATGGCAGGCAGGTACGGAAAAAATTTTTTTCGACGACTGGAAATGTACAATCATACAGTTGGCGCAAAATAACTTGAACCAAAATGGCGGATGCGCAGTAGTCGTTTTTTAGTACATTTTCCTCGCAAATGTACTGCGCAAACTTTCCCCCTCTACGTTAGTTTTGGGTCAAGTTATTTTGCGCGAACTATATATTACTTACATCTTATATTAAAATTTTATGTGTGGAGGCTTATCACTAGCAATATTTTTATGGGATACTATACTATGATTTATACTATTGTAAGGATTATTGATTTATACTTTTATAAGGATTTATACTATGATACTGATACCATAGAAATGTCAGTATCATTAGTCTGTGTTGCAAACTCGACTGCTGCAGAAATTAGGATAATGCTGCTCTTCCCGGTATCCGTATAGTCGTGTGGGTTAGACGTTGAGCGATTAATATTATAACTTGACTAAGCGTTTATTTGTGCGTATTTGATGTGTAAAACAATAGAGTAAAAACAAAAGACAAAATATCCCCCACGACGTCATTCGTTGACGCGCGTCGCTGGGACTGGCACTGGCCGAAAACATGCAGTCGTCGCTTTGACTAAGTATATGTATAGTCAAAGAGTCGTCGCGATCCTCATGGCACCATGTCGCCTTTTTGGCGAACCAAGAAGGCGACAGGCGGTGACATAGGCGGCAACAGTCTGAAAGCCTTCTTGAAAATAAATAGGTATTCTTATAATGAATGTACTTGCGTTTTTTATAGCAGATCACTATAATATTAAGTACCTACCTATTAAATCTTTCATTGATATGAGTGAAATATTACCTTCTGTTCATGTTAGGTACATTATATCACTCACTAGCAAGATTATTATTTCTTCACTAAGCTGTAGCAGCGATACTGGAATTACATAATTCAAGCACTGTTAATATCTTAGCTTAAATCCGATTTATTACCTTCTTAAGTGGTATTAAGCTCTGAATTACAAATGAGTAATTTGCTATAAGTAATAAATTCCTATTATTATAAGTAACTTTCGACATATTATTGATTTTATTAATGTGGTACCTTAAATATGGGCATAACATAATTTAAGTGTGGTAACACTTAGCCATTAATGCTTATGTAAAGCGAAGCTGTTTCATGTTTAAATAAAGTATTTCCGATTATAAAGATAAATCAAACGTGGGAGAGCCATGCTTCGGCACGAATGGGCCGGCTTGACCAGAGTGATAACACGGCCTCAAAGTAAACCGGCGTGAAACAACACTTACCCTTTACAGGCTCCAACCCATTTAAAAGGCGGGAAACGCACTTGCGACTCCTCTGGTGTTGCGGGTGTCCATGGGCGGCTGTAATCGCTTACCATCAGGTGATCCGTCTGCCAGTTTGCTGCTCTATACCATAAAATTGGTAGTGTAGGTTCTTAATTTTATCGAAACGAATAACTGCTACTAACATAGGTATCCGAATAAAACATGAACGGATGAGTCAATATTTACTACTTAGATAAAAAAAAAACACTGAAACCCACAAACATATCTAAATATATGAACAAATTGTCCAGTTGTTAGTTCTCTTTCATGAACTCCCAAATATCGTATGATTTCCTAATATTACCAACGCTTTTATAACTCCCCAATAAGCGTACATTTATTAGCGGTCCAATATTTATGTTTTTGGTGAATACTCCTCATTACCCAAACTAAGAACATAAATCACGACGCGATCTCGATAACGTTGGGTACGGTCGAAGGCAAAAACTATTAGCGGGTGCAAGTGATTTAGATATGGACTGAATCGCTTATTATTTGAGCAGTGTTTTGTGAAATGGGTCTCTTTTTTAACGATCGATTCTTTTTCTATCAAACTACATCCTTATTGATTCATGTTTAATTTTTGTGGGCTCATATTTTTTTTATAGAATTAATTATTTTTATATAATCTACTATGGATGTACCTACACAAATTGGGTCTAAGATATAGCTTTCAATTTCACCTTTCATATATACACACGATTGAATAATACTGGTTGAAGCTATTCTTAGATAGAATGTTAGATAGCTAGGTGAACCTCTATCTACCACCAAGCATACTGGGTTTTACAACGCGTGTTTCTTCCCAGCGATGTGGAGATCCAGTTTTGTAATCTTATAGAGTGGTAAAACCTTGCTGCCGAATTCATCAGTATAATCATCACAACATTGCCAAATATTTTGCCCCTAGGAATTGGTGTCCTTATTTGTCAGTTAAATTTGTGGGAAAATGAGATTTTAACAACTGACGTCACAAAATGACAACGTGCGTGTTATGCTCCTGGTGTTGGTCGCGTCTGTTACAGCTTACCATTAGGCTGCTTACGTGACACCTAAGCAGTAAAAAAAAAATAGGTAAAAATTTTCCGTATTTTTCTAAAATAAACTCTTCAAGCGCTGCATCGCTTTATTTACACCACTCTACAGCAAGCGTACAATAAAATGGGCGGTAGCATCGTTAGCGGTAGATGCTTATCTGCATGTTAACACATCGAGTGTGAGCCTGCATATTGTGCTACACACGATATGCTACAGTTTATGGCCACAGCTACACGAGCGACGAAAATACTTTAGTATTTTTATGTAACAAATACGGTCAATCGTATACTTATGTATATAAAAGGTTAGGTAAAATTGTATGGATGTACATCGCAGTTCATCAGTATATTTTGAGTGTCGTGTAATAGCTTATTATTGCCATTAATCGTGCACAATTCGATACTATTGAAAACTTGCTCGATCTAGGAATCGCCGCAGCCGCGCTCGCAGTTTTTTGATTGATTGATGATTTTCATACGATCTTCAGTAATGGACGGAGTAATTTAATATCATGCTACGGCCCTTAGGAACGGGATAAAGCGGGTGAAACCGCGGAGTATAATATGGTATCCGAAACTGTAAAATTTCTTGTATCGATTTTCAATTTAATCTTCAAATATTAGAGTTTATTATCCATTGGAGAATATGACAGTTTCTAGTAACTTCATGAGCTGTCGACTGTACTTCCTTCTTCCTTTAAAATCCTTCTTTTTTTTTTAATGCTTACTAGCAATGCGGGTCGCACATTACTAGTATTCTTGTTAACCCCTCGTGCTAAGCTAGATTGCTTGTGTTACGAGTGTGTACTTTGAAATTGTTGTACAGTATCCCATGACTAGAAAGATGGCAACCAGAGAGATACTTATGTGTATCTATACTAATGTTCTCCATCCGTGTAATTGTGCTATTTCAATATACATGGTGCATACAATTTTACGATACTGTAACGGTTAGGTTTCGATTGCAGCTGCGTCCCAATACCGTGTTACGTTTGAAGATTGCATATGTAGCGTATTTGTTGTTATTTACGCCCAAATATTCAAAGCAATAGAGGTGTTAGTTCATTTTGACACGTGCGATTTTCGATTATACGATATTGAAATTTACAATTTATCGCATGAAAAACGTAAGATGAAAGTTGTGATACCTCATTTAGAGACAACCGCCCTAAAATCCAAAATGTTGTGATATTTTCTATGATATACAGATATTTGTCTAACTTGCCCAAAAAATCTTGTCACTATATTGTAGTTGAATTTTACTTAGGGTTTTTTTATGGGACAGGGGGCAAACGAGCAGACGGATCACCTGATGGTAAGCGATTATCGCCGCCCATGGACACGTGTGCAAGTCTTGTGCGTTGCCAAATTATAAACAGCTTTAAAAATAGTGTAGGGCTAAAATACACTGTTTTTTTTATGACAATACATCTCTCCTGCCCAAGATACTTCGCATACCTATGCCGCAGCCCAGTTACACATTTTACCCACTTTTTTGTCACTCAATGGTCCTTGTTGCCAGCGAATTTCCTGCGGTGTTTGTGTCAGTCAGTGTTAACATTGGCGTAGCGTATGGATGTTATTTTTCTGGTAAATAAATTGCGAGTTTTTGCTCTGTTATGCGTGGAATTGAATGTGCGAGTCTGAGGGAAAAGATTCACAGATTTTTCAAAATTAACAAAAACACTGGTATTTTCATTCGTGGTTAAGTCGCTTAGTAGGTACTAAGTTTCGCCAAGTATCATAGAAACTCATGAGTTTCCATTTCCAACCCACCAAAAAAGCACAAACATAAGTGTGGTCCACAGGTGTTTGTTGTAAGTTCGAATGTACTTTGTTAATTGTATATTTGTCAAGCTCTGAGACACAGGGCCTATTCTATAATGCGGGAGCTGTTATTTAAAACAAAAATCTTTTGAAAATGGAACTTAAATCAGTTATTAATCAGCCTACTGGAAATCATAGTAAGAATGTTAAACTCTAAGTATTTGTTACATAATACGTCAATGGCGTGTTCTATGACATTTCGTTCAGATCGTATTTAAGTTCATAGTTCATTACCATTTCCATTCGGTTTCAAATAACTGATAGGTCGATGGAACGTCAAAGAAATAGTTTCACTAGAATAATGCTCAAGATACCAACAGGTCATTGACCTCAAAGCCTTACTGGTGAAGAAGGTAAAATTGCGTGACAGAGAACGTTAGTCTCATTCTTTTGTGTTTAACTTATCTAAGAACGATGTGAATTTTTGAGACCCTTTCATTTCACAAAAAAAAACATACCGTCACGCCTGTATTCTTTTAAGGGTTAGGTCAGGTAAGTTAGCAGAGGTGTATTAAATGTACACCCACAGTTCGCCGGTATATTTAGGTCCCATGTAAAAGGGGCGAGCCTATTGCTATAACCGGGCACAAACTCAAACTCCGAGCTACTACTGAAAAATTCATAGAAAAATCCATTTAAATTGCGCTACCTGGGAATCCAACCTCTAGCGTAGCAGTTATGCTTAGGACCACAAGACTAATGAAGGAGTTATTATTGTGAAATTATAAAAATATATCTACGATGTTGTACATAATATATTATTATGTTAAGTTTATCCAAGAAATGTTTTTTTATGGTTATTTTTCTTTTCTCTCTTCCCAGACACAGGCAAACGTCAGAAAATTAAATCCCCTTCTAGCCTGCCAAATGTGTAGGTACCTAGGTACTGTGCAGTGACTTATGACATTTGCCGTCTAGACTTGGCTATAAAATATGAAAACGTTATCGTCGAGGTATGGTGGCTTTGGGATTTGTACCTACGTGATTGTTTTTAATAGAATGAACTTGCGAGTTGTTTTAATAGAATTTTTATTTATAGCATGAGGTATTCTTGACTTTTCATATTATTTTATTTATAATGTTCTAGAAAAATGGATTGTTCACCCGGGACGTCTCGCTCTGCGATATAGAATAAAGAAATCGATACTCCTTGTGTGATAGATGTCGTCGTACTAATTTAATATAGAATCTTCGAGAAGATGAAGGGCGCGTGGCTAAGTAATAACTAAGCTAATCAACTGATCTGCAAGGTTAAGCTGCGCTCGCTGCGGTCAGTGTGTGGATGGGTAACCATTCTTAACACACCGAGACCCCTTCGTGTCCTCGGAGAGTACCTACGTAAACCCGGTTCCGGTTGTCATACAAACGTCTAACAATTGTTAGTGATAGTTAGAAGCCGTTATCAGGACTGACAACCAGTCTATCCTCCGAAAATCGGTATTGCCGAACCATAACTAAAACGGAATAGAACATGCAATGCTAAAGAGAGCTGAATAGACGCTCTGGAAAGCTTGAAACTATTGCTTGTTCTTTGATTAGCTGCCTTATTATTTTTTAATAAAAATTCCAGAAAACCAGTAAATGCAATCACCTGTCATCATCAGTGTGCTACAAATTACTGTGTTTTATGGTCACTATGATGCAGACGTGTGTATTTCACGCAATGCTGCTGTCACCATAAATCTATAGCAAACTGAGGACACACCAACTGACGCCGCCATGTTTCATTTGTGGTTTGTTTATTACTGTTATTGTTAGCTTTATGTTCCCAATGGTGGGCAATGCCCTTCTCTTCATTACAATGCCCGTAGTAGTTTACTGAAACTAGAGGGTAGAGGTTCTTGTAAAACAATACGTCAGGGACAGTACTACTGTATATTTACTAGTATATGTATTTATACAGGCTTCTTCTATGGCCCTAAAAGATATTTCTCTCCCATTTAATACCTAGCTTTTATCCATTGTAGTAGTTGTCTAGAATAAAATCTTCCAAAAATCGTGGGAGAGAGTTATATTGGATTTCTACTGACAAAAACCAAGCGGTGCGCACCCGGTAGTGCATTGAAGTTACCTGCAGCCTCTCTCTCCGGCTCTGTGGGGTATTATGATTTACATCGATATTTTCGGGGTTATAATATCATCAAGATGATACTGATGAACTGATCACTAATCCAGGCAAATAGTCCTATCAATTTGTCCTTGGGCGTCCAATACATTGTACTTATTGCTATTATGGTAATAGGAGTTAGATATCACTTTAAAAAAAATTGGAGTTGTAAAAATACTCATTTATATAATTATGGTGCAGTAATATCCGGGGTCATTAAACTCACGAGTTGACTTCCCGGTCTAAATTCCCGTCGAAGTCACGGCTCGAGTTTAGCGAGCTCAAGTTTAGCGAGCTCAATCGAACTTATAGAATTCAGTGCCATACTTCGATTTGATTTCTGTACCTAGCTCAAATTCAACTAGTTATAGGAATTCGCACCGCATTTCTCGAAGTTACGTCCCGTGAACTATTGGCCGAGTAATAAATCTGGCGTCTTTCATATTGTTTTACTTTGCGTCCCTTCCAGGGATTCCGGACCCGGTATTCCAAATTCAAATTCTGACGTCGAACTTTGTGCGATCGAAGTTAGGTGTGAATTGTTGAAAAGTCCTGTTTTATGAGAAACGCATGGAGTTCTGCGAGCTGTCGCTGGGTGACTGATATGATGGGTGATAGGAATTGTTCAAATTCAGATATCACAGGTACTTACATAAGATTGTCCCTACACTATTAGCTTCAGTGACGACGCAATAATGGTTGTCAGGTTGATGTATTAAATTAATTGTCGTGTGCGCATTAATGAGGTGATTAATTTATGAAAGGGTTTACGCAATTAGATAATTAATAGTTGGGTTGTGCAGCATAGTTTAGAAGAGAAAGAGAATTATTGTTCATTGTGCGCTATTTCAACTTAACAAAATGTGTGTTTGAAAGAAGCTTTCTGCGACATATTTGGTAAATTGGTATTATAATACCCAATATCTGATATTATATTTTCCTGCCTTTTTTGGCTGGTGACGTCAAAAGGTGCAAAGGGTAGCGCGTTCAAAATGAAAAATTCCTTGAGTACGTGCACCGTACGGGTAGCAGTGATAGGGTTGTCACTTCCGACGAAACATCGAAACCTGATGTCGATATATCAATATTGTGGCATCAAATTCAAATACAACGTGCACTCAATTAAATGTACGAAATATTTGCTAGTATAAATGAAGTTTTGTTTATATTAGGTATATATTCTTTACAGGCGCTTAATATTGTCGAACTGAATGAACCCTTAATATTATCAAAACAAGTTTTTATATAAATTATACAGTTTAAATTATCGATGTCGATCATTTAAATTCTGTTTACATCCTTATTTAGTACCAAAGGATGTTTTCGCGAAAGAGGCTATTTGAAATGCGTATTAATTCGGGCTTCATAATACGGAGCTTTTTAAAGGGACTCGAATTTTTCGCGTACTTTACACCCTATACAGGGTCGGAAGTTAATTTGTTCCAAGATGGCTGCCACGAAATGTAATAAGTAGTCTTTTTATGAGCGCCTCTTGAAAGTGTCTCAAGGAATTTTCGGGATATTGGAATTTATATTGACTGTATATTATAAAATTCCATTCCTGGAAGTTATAATTAATGTTCGCGTGGGATGTTTTTTGTAAAGAGAGGGTTGATGCCAGTAGTTTCTAATTTTAAGGCTTGATTAGTTTTTCAGTGAGTTTTGTTTGTTGTTGTTCCTAAACAAAGTTTCCGTGTAGAAAACTAATTTTGTTTCGCATTTCTGCCTCGGAATGCTAGCTTGTTTTTCACAATAGAAGGTATTTATATATAGGAATTAAATGTTAACTGCCTACTGGTCTAGCTAGTGGTTGCAACTGCAAGGGCCTACTTAGAGTGAGGTCTTCTGTTCAATTCCTAGGTGGAGCACAGTGTAAATAGGTATCTCTATAAAATTTTCATTACATTAAATTTAAAATTTACCCAAAACTCATCACTATTATCTATCACACTTTATTTTTATTCTTGACCACAAGTTCGCCTGATGTTTATTTATTTAATCATTATTCTTAAATTTATTAATATAATATATTAATTTATTTTAAAACTTTAGTGTCTAGTTTTCTATTATCTGTGGTTAAGTAACTAAATTCAAGAAAATGTACCTAGCACCATAGTTTATCGCCATAGTCAATAAATGCAAGCCTTTAGGTTATACCACACCGATCTTTCCAGAATATTACCGATAAGCGGTATGTGGGTAGTGTATCTCAATAGATATTCTCTTTAATATCGACTTAGAAGCGAACAGCCCGGGGGCACAAGCTATCTAGCTTACGCCTTTCATTCCTATTGTACCTACAAGCAAGTCCAATAAAGGAGTACATTATTTACCCGCTATTGGCCCCTATCTCTCGTTCACATCACATTAGTGGAACATGGGCGATAAAATGTAATTTTAGTAAATAACCTGCTTGTAATATTACTTTGTACGGGCATAGCTAGAGGCTGTGACTTTCTAGGTGTTGTTAATACAGAGATAGATATCGATAGGGGCAGGTTTCCATTGTATTAAGAGATAAAGTTATCACTACATAGTATAAAACAAAGTCGCTTCCCGCTGAGCTACCAATCTCTGAAAATTACTCAACCCAGAGGGCGCACACGCACGCAATTATTTTAATATAATACCATCACGCCTGTAGTCCATGAAGGGTTAGGCTGTATTCATATTTATATACTCACTGTTCGCTGGTATGTTTTGGAACCATGTAATAGAGGGTACTGAGAATTTTATAGAAAAAATCTAATAACACTTTCAGGGGAATCGAACCCAGAGCTATTAGCATAGCAGTTGCATAGACTAACCAGGCATGGACGAACTCGAATTTAATATAACAATGTTATATCACTTAGCTGTCACTCACTGCTGATAATATGTCTTAGAGCTAAGACAATACCTTAACCCTTCATTCACAACTTCATAAGCTAATATCCATCTGTACCGTAACATATTCGTAACCACAGAATCATCAATAAGCGTTAAATCAAGTTTGGCGTGGTCCAATATCTCAATACATCGAAGGTTGGCTCGGTGCCGGCAGCCGAGCCAGCTAAATTAATGGATCTCGTCACGCCAGCCGCTCGTCCATCTTGCGGCCGATAACGACACGACATGTCGTGACTGACGACAGTGGACACAGTTTGGTTAATTCTGATATTTGTTTTAATGTATTTAACGTTTATAATTGTTTTATACATACGTAAACTCACGCCTTTCTCCCATAGAGATCTGTAGACTGCCACTTGCTACGTTTCCTGCACACTTCTTTTGCTTCTGCTACATTCATAGATAACATACCATCACGCCTGTATTCCCCGAAGGGTTAGGCAGAGGCGTACTAATGTACACCCACAGTTCGCCGGTATGTTTAGGTCCCATGTAATAGGGGGCGAGCCTATTGCCATTAACCGGGCACAAATTCCTAACTCCGAGCTGCTACTGGGAATTTCATAGAAAAACCCAATAACACTTTGCTCGACCTGGGAATCGAACCCAGGACCTCTAGCATAGCAGTCGCGCTCGGGACCACTTGGCTAATGAGGCAGTTACATTCATAGATCCTCTCATATATACGCGCCGGTTGCGAATACTGCCCACCTGACCTTTTTGAAGGACCTCTCCAATAAGATTGGCGTATGTCCTTCTAGGGCGACCTCTTCCGACGCTGCCACTGACATTTGTCTTATAAATTCCTTTCCTTCATTCTTTCTCTCATTTTCTTTCTTTCATTCATTTTCTCAACATATCCAAACCATCTCAGCATATTCCCAGTATATTCATTAATATAATGGTTTTAATTGCGAAATATAAATATGTTTACGGTGCCTACTATATTCAAAGATACCATAAACAGCAGGGTATAAGCCTGTTGCTATTAATGGGACGAAAATTTAAAATACTGTTCTGCTACTGATGTTTTCTAACAGAAAGATATAGCATCTTGTCTGAACTTCTCTGGTTTGATGAGATATTTCCCAAAAAAAATATAATTATGAGGGGTGTTTATAAGAAGAGAAGCCAAAATTTAATGTCTGCCTGTCTGTCTGCCTGTAAGAGTCGTATGAGTATGTTTATGCGGGTATCACGCAAAAATCTACTGCACGAAATTGGATGCGATGCGGTTGTAATATTGTATTGATATATTGCTGAAGGTGTAACTTAACATTTCTTTCAATACACGTTCCATCGTTATCTAGAAGCCGAGTTATATTATGCTATTCTAAAGATGACAGTAAAATTATAGACAATATTGAAATTACAAACCATAATATCCACTCTACCATTTTTAAAATAAAATATTTTTCGATATTTTTCTTCTCGAAATTTTTTCGTGATAAATTAATGACTGAATTTTTAATACGATGTCAAAAAAGCTTCGTAAACTTCACCAAAGTAATTAATTACTTAAGAAAATTTGACAGTCTAAAATGAACTTTGCTAATTAGAATCTTTGTTCGATGATTTAGTGACAGAGGTTTTTTGTAAACTAGAGGTGAAAAGACATCATATTAGAATAGTATTCACGCAGGGTAGGCAGAGATGTAATAACTCTTATGTTATGAATATTATTGTTGTTGTTGTTGTATGTTATGCAATATTTCCACAGAACCTAGATAATTATGTCTTTTTAGTTCCATTGTAATAGTTTCCAATAACGCTGCGGTACTTTCTTCTAAACGCGGTTCCAGACATTGCATTGCATTGTGATATTAACATAATTATTGTGTCTGTACTTTCAAAAAAGATTCTTTGATTCCGTAACGTTTTCAATTTGTTCGATTCGTTTCTTCTAAAAGGTCTTCAGCTCGGATATGTTGGCGCTATCTATTAGCTACTTAAAATATTAAAAATGTGGACTTATACAAGTGTCTTTAAAAGATCTATTTATAACCGGCCAGAAATGACGAAGCCTTTATGTATTCAGAATGAGATAATTATGAATCCAGACTAAAGCTTGCAGCGTCAATCCTCAATATCCTGAGCTACATTGTAAATTGATTTCCAGTTTACAGTTCCCTTTGTATGGTTTGTTTAAATGAGTTGTACGGGGAATCGGAACTAAGTGTGGGAATCTCTCGGTCTAGGATTTCACTTGTACGTGTCTAGACCGGTTTCAGTTGCCTTATATTGGATTGTGGAGTGTTTAGAACGAGTCGAGTTACTGGCCTAAGTTTGCTAGTCAAGTTTAGGACCGGAATAGTTTTCTCATTTCGCGTCATTTTTATGTGATGTTATGATTTATCTATTAATTTTATATAGATTAAAATCTGTACTAACCCGAGTACAAAATGTATTTGTATTTTTTTTTATAAATTTTGTATCTTTTAAAAATAAAGAAGTTTGTTTTTTTCTTTTACAGTTCTACTGTATTTTAGCTAAATTCTATACATAAAAAGCAGGCTTGTCGCAATCAATTTGCTCCTTTGTTGTCAATAACACCGTTATAACTCAAGCTACGGTTTAATCCCCGGAATTAATATCTCAGTTTGCGGTTGAGCGAGAGAATTCTCTGCTCTATACGTACATACATAACTATATCAATAAACCATATCGTGTATTTGTTCTACTTATTATCTATTCATTGCTTTGACGTAGGTATGCCTTATGTCCGAACTGTAAAATGTAATAACATTTTTTCACGTGAGATTGAAGCGTTATACTCATGTGTCAAAGGCTTTAAAGGTCTTTAAAGTTACGTGTTGCAAAAAATAAATATAAAACTCTTGGCGAGAATCCTATTAAAACTAAACCAAGTTTTTTAGTGTTATTTAGTGTTGTACACCAGTTCCGGACTCATCTCACTTTTCGTCATTACGGTTCGCTATTTTAATTGCTTCTGCAGTTGGAAATTCGTTAGCTCTCATGCTAGTTAAATTTTAATATTTCACATCTCTCGCTTTTACGGGTTTTTCGTAGTGTTGTACGATACGAGTTGGAACATTGGATGGTGAACCGTTCGCTATATGAATGTATTTTCTTTTTTAATAGTTCACTAGACCAAATTGGGTCGTATTTTCTGATGCAACAATTTGCTTCATCAAAATGTTGATCGTGTGTAGTTTAAAAGTTTGTGGAAATTATATCTACTAAAGCTGGAGAGAATGTTTGTTTTTATTGGAATGCGCTAATATCTGGAACTGTCAGTCGGAATAAAAAAAAACCTTTTTGCATTTGACAACCTCATTTTAGAAGAAGTTTATAGGCTACTAGCTTCTGCCCGCGACTTCGTCCGCGTAGCGTGATGATACATAGCCTATAGCCTTCCTCATTAAATGGACTATCTAACACTGAAATAATTTTTCGAATCGGACCAGTAGTTCCTGAGATTAGCGCGTTCAAGCAAACAAACAAACAAACTCTTCAGCTTTATATATTAGTGTAGATTTAACATCACGCCTATCACAAAACTCTTAGAACTTAGAAATCTTAGAAGAAAGAATAGAGGTAACAAAAATCTTAGAATGGTGAAATTATTTATCGAGCAAGTCCATTAAGCTTTCTTGGTATGAATGAACCCCAAGTTTGTCATGATCGAACTAACAAATAAAAATGCCATTTGAGTGAATATTATGAAAATTTAACGTGAGAATGTCAAGTGACGTTCATTTTACACCTATTATGATAATAATTGCATATACTGTGGAAAATCAGACTCAAATAAAAACCACACTCGCCTTTCCTTGCACTATGGTGTAACTACGTCATGGGATTCTCGTCTTATTTACCACCTACCTCTGTAATATATGTCTATTAAACTCAAATCATACCTAAAGTCAATGATTCATCCAATATAGTTAGTTCTACTAATAGCAAAATTGCTTCACGCTTAGAACTAATACCGTTAACAAATAGACATTAATGTTTCGTCAGAGAAATTGCATTACTTACAATTAGTAATAAAGTTTGAGGCACAAGCAATATTACTTGAGCTAAATGGTTTCTGTTGTAGACTATGCTTTAATTAATAATTGAACTATGCTCATATCAAAGGGAATATGGCGTTGATTTGTGTATCACATTTATAATAATGAACCTATCATTATTTTCGGCACAGTCCCTTCAATTTTGTTAATTAAAATATGAGTTAATTATTATGTATGTAAACGTAGATAAGATAAGAGGACGTGACTCCTCTTCCCGGCTCAACTTTTTAAACTAGGTTTTTTAAGTAAGTATTAGTAATTTGTAGTTTTAGGTAATATGCTGGTCCTAAAAATACACCTGACACCAATAAGACTCTATCATCTGCAAGGAGAATATGTATATTTATAAAGCATCAATTGCTCGCCCACGTATTAAACGAGGCACAGGACTTATAAGTCGCGTGGGAGCCGCGTGGGTAAGCAGAACTATTAAATTAGCATGAGCCAACAACTGGGCACGCTACCCTGTTTGTGTCGAGATATCGACCTCATCAACGTTGACATTCCGGTTCTTAGTACTTGAGATATTTCTTGTTAATACTGTGTACTTAGTTTGTATAATTTTTAGGGTCCCGTACCCAAAGGGTAAAAACGTATTTCTGATGCTGCTAAGGGGGGCTCCCATACAACAAACCCGATTTTTTTCCCTTTTTTGCTCGATCATGAACAAATCTTTTGCTACGTAAATATTCGCGGAAATGGGATGCCATGACAGTTCAACAGTTTAGTTTTAGCAGATCTTTACGTGATAGTTTAATTTTCAAGTTTGCCCACTATTCAAATAGATTGATTGATTATTAGAAGTGTAAATAAAAAAGCTATGTGCAATAAAACATTTTGTATTTTGGGTGGCAGTGAATGTCAATGAAAGGGAAACAACAACTCCAAAATTGCTTACAAAACATTCAATTACGTACGATATAAAAACCACAAGAGGTTGTCCCATAGTATATCACATAGAATATACGGACTGACATAAATCCATACTCACCAATACAACCAACGACCGAAGAATTAAAAACTCGTTATGGAGTTCCACTTTTAAAATACAAACCCCCAGAGGGTCTTCGGGACCAGGCCGCAAATGACCAAAAACTGATATCCGTCATACGAATGGTCGGAAAGTTTTGCTCATCCCCAATTTCGGCGGGCCGCTAGAAATAAATCATATGGGATACGTATACCTATTGTGCCCGGGTAGGAAGGGATAGGTATCAAACCCGTGTTATCCTCCACCAATTTATTTAAACCAACCCGTGAAGGGATTGTTCCAGAATCTGTAATGGTAACCTAGTTCCATGTGCAAGGGGATTTTCGTACCGTGCTGGGTTCCGCGGACCGTATTGCCCATACAAACGAAATAAAAATTGAATAAATCATAATTCAAACACAACTTCATCAATTTGAGTTATTATTTGGATTCAGATTTTAACAATCTAGGTTTCTGCTCTACATTTTTTTGCTACACTGCAGGCCTAGCCAAGTTTACAATATATGATCGCTAACGCTATAGAAAACTATTAAAATGTATGGGAAGTACTACATACCTATAACGCTAAGTCACGTGGTCAGAATGTCGTGACTTAGCCAATGGTCTGAACCAATTTGGCTTATAAATAAGCGACCCATGTTTTCGGGTAGAGCGCTATGGCAAGATTCTCTTGAAACTACAGTAAACCCTATTGTGTTTTCCGTTGAATCTGATTCGATTTGAAAACCGAATTCAAATTCGCTTTCCACCAACGAGAGAGATTCCGTTATCGATAAATAAAAGCATTGAGTATCGTTCCTCCCCATTAATTCCGTTATTTGGTTGTCTGCTGGTATTTATTCTATTTACCCTTGACCTAGAGAAAAACGCAGTGTTTTACTGTGTTGGGATTTAGTTCAATGCTGCAAGTAAATAATCAGTAGTTTACTAACTGCAGGTAGCTGCCTCAATAGCCTAGTGGTCCTGAGTGCGACAGCTACGGTGGAGGTCTTGGTTTCGATTACCAGGTCGAGCAGTGTTATTGAGTTTTTCTATGAAATTCTCAGTAGCATTTTGTATGTATGATTTGTGTTACAATATAAAAGTTTTAATTTCTCGTATTACTTACTCAGCACCGTTTTAAATTACCGGACCAAGAATAGGATTTTTTTATCCAAAAGTATACCTAATATATTTTATTTCGAGTTGAAAAATCACTACCTATTATCGGTATTTAATATTAATTAGGGCAAAGTACTGCCTCAATACAGAATATACGTATATAAATGTATCTACTGATCCTTTTCAGAGTCAAATGTTTTGTTGAAATATAAATGATGTAATATGAATTAAATCAAGGGAGGCTTTCAACCACATCAAAAGACTCAATCAGTGGGAGGCCACCGCAGTCGAGCGATACACGATTGAATCGATATCATTTAATAGAGATGTGCGCATCCCATATCGACCAAATTAATACGAATGGTTCCCTACATATATTTTTCAAACTTTCGTGAACAAATGGTAACAGCACATAATAATATAAGAGTATTTTCCTATATTTTTTTTAAGTCTGTAAGTTATGAGGTGGCAAGAAAAATCTGGCGGTGGCAAATAAAATAACTACGTTGTTATATTACATGCTTTGGACTCTACATATAAATCATAATATTATATCATATAATACCTTTATCATAGAAGGCTTGTAGAAAAAACTTTCGTACAGCGATCTCCGTCCCCTTTTACTTTGTTGAACAGCCAGAGAACACCTCTAAATATTTTCCAATAGCTTTCTATTCAACGACTACAGATACTTTGCGGCCGGCATCTTTTATGTCATGTTATCGAACCCTACAAGCACAATAGAGTACCTATCTATACGTATCCTGCTCATCATGACAGAATTTCTATGCGAACGAAAGAGATAGATGTAATATTGAAGAGCTCAGAAAAGTGCCAGTATAGGTATGATGGGTAATATCGTTTCTGTATGTTGTTCCTTTTTTCGATAAAATATATGCCTCAGTAAATTCGTTCTTTTCAACGTGTAGACACAGTTCAAGACTAAAATATTAGTTGTATTCATGTTTACGCTAATAGTAAATTATAATATTTTAAGAACACCTTTTTTGGCGTGTGTAGTTCATTCAATGATTTGAATGTGGGTAGTCGATAAAGGGCGTGGTATTTAAACGCTCACGGTTGGCTGAATACTCACTCGGGCGTTTGGTCTCGTAGAGGACGGACGTCGCGATCGATAACACGCTATTTGCATTAAACAGTACACGATCAAAGGCCGAAGATTCTAATTATAGATATTGCGTGGATTATTTAGATAGCGTTATCAAATCTGATTGTTGTGTGCTTGCTAGGAAAATTATCCCCCAATCTCTATTGTCATGTATCGGAGGAACGCGAAATCGAAAAGCAAATAAGTCAGAGTAAAAATAATGTCAATTCCTTTGGAATGACTACTTCAAAAAGTCTTCGTAACCCCATTGCGATGTCGTTTAATGATCCAAACATCAATAATTTATAACAAAAAATCAATTTTCCTTATACATTTTTACCTTTTCGTTACAGCTTCTCAGACCACATTAAAAAGCCGTATTTTTTCTATCAAAAGAGGCCATTTCCTTCGTTTTCCCGATGAATTGACATCCATCGATGTCAGACCGAACAAAGAAAAATCACAGTACATTTGCTGTGAGCCGAAAAACCAAGTCATTTTAAAGCTTAGGACTTCGCAATAGCGGCCGACGTGAGGCACCTCGGCGAAGATAAATTAGAAGGGATTGTGATTTATACAAACTCGTTTGGCTATGGTAATTTGTTGAATATAATCTTGGCATAGCTCTCTCGATAGATTATACGAGGTTAGTTTATAGAAGGGAACGAACAAAAGATAATATTATTTATAGCAGTTGGATTGCCTACAACTTTTTTGAAGTCGGTTATATCCTTCTGATCTATATGTTTATATGTTTTAAAATCAATAATAAGTATATATGTAAGGTCGTATTCATTTAATAATAAGCACTAAGTTCGATAATTCCGCGAAATTAATTTCTGATCCGATTTTTCGTTATAAGACGCATTGGTCATAAACATGTTTAATAAACACACCAGCTCTTCAATTGTGTATACAATTACCGTGAACAGCTCTTATCTTAAGCTAATAAAATTGCCTAATAGCTGTTTCCCTTCAGAGGTAAAGGTATACAGTTTGCATGTGACCTTACGGGGGCCGCCACAGACGCCTGGGGGCGACTCCCGTAGGGAGACGTGCCTAAACAATCCCTACACACTATTGACTACTTTAACGACAAGGCCATGAGAGCCAGTTTACATCGACACCCTTCCCACGCAGAGACATAAAGTAAAAGCTACCTTCAGCTACTGTAATTAGGTACATAATGAAACAATTTGTAATCGATCATGTTCGATACTCCCCTAGAGGTAATAAAAACTGAACTTCAGTAACACGTCATTAAGGTTGTATTTTGTTTGAAGGGTAGAAATAGAATGTTACAGGCTTGTTCAGGCATAGCTGTTTAGAACATAACGTTGACATTTTCCCGACCTATGTTGGTAGTATGTTAAAGTTTGGCCGCGAAGCGTGCTTTTTGTTATTTGCACATAAAATATGGGCGATGCCAGTGTCGCCAGTACGAATGCTAATGTTTTTTATAGCATATGCTTGGAATAGGCGGGTCTGATCGAATTTATATGACAGTGTCACGTTTTTCAGGGGACAAACGATGTTTTATAACGATATTGGTTCAGCGGGTGCGTGAAGCTGGATAGTAATTTATCCGGGATCTGAATAGATTTCACTTCGTCGAGATTGGCTAAACTTTAGGAGTGAATTACCCAGCTCAGGGCTAGACTGGAGTTCGTTATACCCGTTTAACTATAAAGGTCAGCTTTGAATGTCAGTTTAGGTCCGCAGATGGTCCTTATGACCTTTAATGTGCAAACAATTTGGGTCTACATAATTCGGTCGGATTAATTTTAGGTAATAATGGCAGATTTTAGTAAGCTCGTTAGTTTAATTGAAAATCCACGCGCCAACATTTAAGAGGATATTTTTAAGATACAAAATTAATTAAGCAATTAAATACAAATATTTTATATATGGTCGTGCAATTAAATTATCTATACTAATATTATAAAGGTGAAAGATTTGATTGTTTGTTTGTTTGTATTGAATAGGCTCCGAAACTACTGGACCGATCTGAAAAATAATTTTACCATTAGAAGCCGACATTATCCCTGAAGAACATAGGCTACTTTTTACCGCGACAAATTCTTCATTCCTACGGGAAGATGGGTGAAGCCCGGCCGGGCAGCTAACAGCTAAGCTTATAAATTTGCCGTTGCTCACGGTTTCGATACCCGGACCGAACAAATATTTAATGAACTACAGATATTTGTTTTGTGTGTAACATATCTACTAGTTACTTTTTAAACAAAATAATACTTATGATGAACGTATATACTATCCACATTTTAACGGTATTTTTAGGTTCCATGTAGGTAATAGGGGCGAGTATATTGCCATTAACCGGGCACAAATCAAAAATCTCGAACTACTACTGAGTCATAGAAAAACCTCAATTGAACCCAGAACCTCTAGCGTAGCAGTCGAGCTTAGTACCACTAGACTAAGGAGGCAATCACGATAAATAATTAAAAAAGTGTACATTTTTTAAATAAAAAATAAAACCATTTAGGTAATATATATTTGTTTCTTTTAAAAAAGCTTACTAGCAACGTGGGTCGCAAATTACTGATTATTTGAGTGAGTTCACGTTGGTAGTGCAATGGGTGGGTTTCAAACCGGCACGCCGTAGCCATTAGGCTACCGCCGCATAAACTAGCCATTGACATACGATTGATTTAGTAATTAAAGCTATATTCTCCATTAAACATGTGGTAAGCACAATGCAACTTGTTGGACATTATAGCTATCTGGCATAAATGTACACAGTGCGTAGGTTACCGCAGAGGTTAGGGCTGCGGTAACGCAGTGCGCGGCGGTCGGCTATATTATTATAATACGTAACATACATACCATATCGCCTGTATTCCCCGAAGGGTTAGGCATAGGTGTACTAATGTACACCCACAGTTCGCCGGTAAGTTTTAGCTCCCATGTAATAGGGGGCGAGACTATTGTTATTAACCGGGCACAAATTCCTAACTCCGAGCTGCTACTGGGAATTTCATAGAAAAACCCAATAACACTTTGCTCGACCTGGGACTCGAACCCAGGACCTCTAGCGTACTAGTCGCGCTCAGGACCACTTGGCTAATGAGGCAGTTTTTATAATATAACTAGCTTAACCGCTGACGCGAATATTAGGATTAGAAATGGATCTCAAAATTAATTTAATCAAAAACCAACAGTGATGACCTTTTCTTTGAAGGGGTCTGTATACATCACAGAGGTGAAGCTGTATCTCACGGATCCGTTCAATTAATTGAGATAAGAAGTTCACCAGTTTTTAAGTTGGTACATGTACATTCTAACAGTGAAAAGAAAATTAAAATTTATTCAGTAGTGTTTGCGCCAACCCATAATAAACAGCCAAAGGGACGAGAATTTTAAAAAATCACATTTTGGGCTCGCAGATATATTAACCCTAATCCCAATTATTTTTTAAAAATATCTTCGATGGACGGCCTTTTTACGATTTTATAATAGTTGAGAGAATCAGATATTGCTTATTAAGTTGTTGTTATTATAATACGCCAAAAGGCAGGCAAAGGTTTGAACCATACAGCCTATTGCATATCAAGGCATTGACAGGCAGCATTTCACAACAGGGTTTTACATTTTGAATTTCGAATTGTCACTATAATCATAGCACATTCAGACTGCATTATCAGTCTGTGGTATATTGTAATATCCAATTTATATTTTAGAAGAGCCGCTGTCTTTAAACGGGTTATTACTTTTTCTATGCATTATTTATTTATTTTTATTTTTTTATTATGGCGCCACACTTTTTGTGTATTTGCCAGTGTCAAGTATTAGAGTAATCAAGTAGGTAATATTTCCCATCATGGGATTTTATGGCACCACACTTTTTGTGTTCGCCAGTGTCAAGTATAATGTTGTTCAGTTGCCCCAATAAAACGGTAGAAACTTTATTGAGGCTTCGATGGAGTTTAGGAGTGAACCCAAAAAGTCACGATTTTCAATTTTATATCATTTGCCTACACTCTCACACGTTCACGAACACTTAATGGTTAATTATCCACCATAATTACACATTAAACTTCCGAGAAATTCAAGTTTTGAAAAATAATATAAAATCGACAATGTGCACTTTTCATTTTCCCGCCTAAACTCCTATGCCTTATTAATTATAGTATTGTGTAAATATTACTTTCAAGTAGTTATATTTTATTGTGGTAGTAGCTATCCATTTAGCCAGTACGTAGCCACTCAGTCTGGCCATCGCCATTTCGACATTTTCTAACAAAACAATGAAAAATGTTTTTACGTAAACGTACGGAGAATTCGATAGACAAAATAAAAGGAAAATCCAAAGGAATTGTGATCTGATCTCTTTACTGTAGCTTACTGAGAGTAAGCCCTCTTATGGCTTATCCTGCCAAAGTATACTCTTACTTTTTATGGTGAGCAAGCAAGTTTACGATGTATATACGCCAACAGTATAATTTTAATGATTTTTATTCTATGAAATGCCTGTATACGCAGTGATAGCCTAGGGATACGAAAATTGGACTGCCAAGTCAAAGTTCTCGACTTCAAAAAACGAACACATCTGTGTCCTAGCCTATTGATGTTAATTATAACGATTCACTTAAACGGTGAAGGAAAATATCGTGGGGAAACATGCATACCTGAAAGTCTTTTTCGGTTGCGTGTACCCTGCACTTGGCCAGCGTATATGACTCATATAGTCTCATTCCTCTGACTCTGCGACTAGACCCGCACTCAACAGTAGGACGATATAATGGGTTGATTATATTATATTTTAAGCCTGTATCCCTTATGGATTGGGTAAAGGTGTTTTTGTCATTCGCAGCTATGTTTTATGCCTCATGTAGTTATAGAGATATTATATAATAAGAGCTATTATTACCCATTCTTTAACATAACGGAATCGCAGAGAAAAAAATAGAAAATTTGTAATTGGCTGGTTTATAAAGTAAAACACTGATTCATTTTCACATATAAAAATATTTCCAATAATACCAAAATCATTTCACTCATTACCGACGACGTTTAAACAATAAGAAAATCCCGTGTTACCGTTTAAATTTCCATTACACGCAATAAACACGATAAATAGGCGATTTAAATGAAGCAAGAATAACGTTTTCAGTACACAGGCGAAATAAATCCCGGCTTATTAATGGCCCGTATAAAACGTAACTTCGTTTTGAAGAAAAAGTTATAATCTCAAGGCGGCAGTGGTTCCCGAGCGCTCTGTCATAACAAAGGAGGGAGGTGCGAAGGAAGAGGGGAAAGGTATCAACTTCAGAGGGAAAATGAATAAAAACACCTACGTAACACGACCGAGTCAAATATCCAGTGCAAACCGGGCGCCTCCGGGGAAAATGATTTGATAACTTGTGAGACAAGTTTTTAGTTTGAGGGTTTTGGTGGGACGGGTTTTTATTGTTGGTAATGGTCATATAATGAGGTCACTGGAGAAAAGAAATAAGAGAAAGCGGATTGAGGGCAGATCCATAACAAGTTAACGTTTTGTTCTTGTATAAAATTTAACTAATATTAATTTTTATCTACATCAATTTTGAGGGGGCAGCGTTGGAAGAAGTCGCTCTAGAAGGACGTACGCTGATATTATTGGCGAGGTCCTTCAAAAAGGTCAGGTGCAGAAGCAAAAGAAGTATGTGAGAATCGTCGTAGTGAGTAGTGGCGGTCTATAGTCTCTGCCTACCCCTGTGTGAGACAGGCGTGAGTGTATGAGTGTATCATAATAATATGCTCATATTCATGATAATAGTGATTCATAAATCGATCTGCTACTTTTTATTATTTTTTTCAAATTGGACGAATATTTAAGTGACGTAGAGACGAGTTTACTACGCAATGCTACGAGTGCTACGGCGTAGCAGCCACTAAGCCACTAGCTAGAACAAGGAACAACATTATACTTTTACCTTCTCCAGACTAAAACCTCTTTTCTGTTTTAGTGCCAAACAAAATCTTTGTAATATACATTTATTTCACTGTAAATACGAAAGAAATTACGTGACCGCGTGGTTTTTGGATGAAAACAAGCATTTTAGAAAGCGCCAAGTACTGTTTTCTACACAACGTTAAGGTATTGTCGGACGTCTTCGCAATTTGGTCGTATTATAAAGTCATTTACGGGTCCTCTTAAAGTTCCACAGAGTAAAATGCTTTGTAACGGGATTTAGCTCTGAATAGAAATAAGATGGAATAAGGTTATATTAGCATTACAGTCGAGTCGAGATTGCTAATACTGTTTGTTCGTGCTATTTGCGACATATGAATATCTTTACATAAATTCAACAAGTTTGAACCGCGCTTAATCATGTTTCAGTTTGGTGTTTTCACACATTGTATTCCAGTTAGAAGTGAGATGGTTATTAACTTGGAATAACAAGTCATCAGCTCTTCCTTCCATAGATAGTCTTATTGAGACTTTTAACAAACTAGTTTAAAATGGATAGTCTACAATATAAATAATTGTACGAGTAAGTTCACTCCAGATATGTCCATCCTAAGGTTGCCGGGAAAAAAATGCAGTTAGCGATAAGGCTGCCCACTGTATGTTTTTTGCCTCAATATGTCCAGTCTTATGTTTAATTTGGTGTACAATAAAGAATATAATAAATAAATTTTAATTTAAAATATTTGCAATAATACCGAAAGCAATTTGACTATGACTATAATTCGAAAAAATATTAACATCGATAAGACAAAAACAGATTTGAAAACAGAGAGACAGAGAAAACATTTTGAAGTCGTCCATTACTATGTCCAAAGATAAGTTTTTTTAAGTTACTCGTCACGTTAGAAAAATACCGTGTTCGTTATTCTTAGCCCAGTAACACACGGCTAAACTTTGAAACTTTGAACTTCATTTGTCATACTGTAATATTTATCAGGTTACACGTATATTATTCGCTCACAAATTTGAATTTCAATAAGGTTTGTGTACCACAGACGCTTTTATAATTCTGACAAATAGGGTTGACTATGAAATGATGTCACGCAATATCCGGTTACGTTAACGTGCACAGGAAATTATCGATGGTTGTTAGTTGACTCCGTTTCATAATTCCAGGTGAATTCCATGAATTTTAGGAATTGAGGTTAATAGAAACTACGTACTAGCATATTATTCAGTGTCAGCTCGTTATAGGTTCTTGCATATATGAAAACCACTTTATTATATTATGGAAATGTTGCAGTGCAGTTGCAGTATTGTGTGCTTCGTTTTTTTAACAGTTAAACAGGCGGATCTTTAGATCCTATCACAGTTTTAGCTTTCTTTACCAACGTGTCAAAGGGTAGGTGTTTAGCCGTCCTCCCTCGAAAACAATAGATATTACGTAACCTTAAACTTTTAGACCTTGTTTGTGAATGAGAAATCTCGAACTTATTTATGTATGTAAAGTTGCCAGAATAATTTAATGATATTAATTTTCATTGTTCCCAGGTAAGGAGTTGTCGAAGACAGAAGTTACCCAAGTATTCCTTTCTGTTTTAATTAAATGAACAAAGTTGAAACTCCGCTGAGTGATCACAAGAATTCTTTTACGTCCAGTTTCAAAGGAGCAGTTACGTCGATTTGTTAAAAGTTCACCATTTCTGTTATCATTGATATTGTGGCCGGCATCCACACTTAAATCTGCCTTAAATTTATACTTTCTTTTACAAAGCAACGTTAATTTCGCGTATTACATAACATTTCATGTGTATTTATGGTAAACATATTTAAAGCAGGAAATCTATTGACTAAATAAAATGAAACATCCTCAGATTTGTAGATCTTTATCTAAGAACGTCTATAACAGTAATTACGATTTTGATCCCATTTCAGTGTGTGTAGTACCTACCAAATGAATAAATTCATATGAGTATGTATTATGTGCATATAGGATTATTGGATATAAAAGAAGCCGATTTTCTCATATTGCTTTTGCGAGCTTTCAACAATAAGAAGAAACGGTGTGTGTCAAATCATATATACTTATAGTATACATAACAATCTTATTTTCCTCTGACATTTATATACGGGAAAATATTCCTTACATATTTGTACAGGTACGGACTATAAATTATAATTGATCACGTACCAGGTTTCATTATGTTTTGAACATAAATTTTGCGAAAAGTCCAGACCCGGATTATAAATCCAAAAAAAGATTTAATGCCTTGAATAACGAAATCTAAGGTTGTCCCTACACAGGTACATGTTTTTGGTACATTTTTTTATTGTGATCATTTTTTTTTAGTGTATACTTAGGATTCTGTGTGCGAAAGGTAACAATACGCTTTATAAAAAAATTCTATTGCCGCTGTGATATTACGCGTCGTGTCTAGGGCTACTATCATTTTCAAATTTATTAGGGTTTGTGTTTATTAAAACTCCTTTGCTGTTTAGGAATTGGGAATTATTTATTTAGATTGGTTTCATTAAGTTGAAACGTATTTTTGTTACTTTTACGTAATAAGTATTTGTCAATTTATATTTACCACAGATCTGCCAGCTACCAGGCCAAATATTATATTTTTCTAACTTGCAAGAGCTGACAAAAGGGTTCCTCAAACCTGGTATACTTTACGGTCATACAGACTACTAAGTCAGGCCAAAAGCAAACCTCCTCAATGCCCGAGAGAGAGACCGCATAAATGTGTTAACATATTCCGTTTTTTACGAGATGTTATGGAAGCGTTATGGGTTTCACAACGCCGGGACCGGTCCTCTGAAGATTACGCATTTAAGATATCATAGTCACAATGTTTTGAGGGGAAATCGTCTGGGAAATGGGTAATATTATTGCTTCACGAAAATAAAATGAGTGTGTTGTTAGAATTTGTGTTAAAATAGGCAATCACTAAGTGTTTTAATGTTGTGGTAACTGTTTATGTTTAGTTCTTCAGAGAAGTATATTTTCTTGAAAAAGTAAATTATAATAGGTATTCAAATCGTTCCGTTATTTCATAACATACCATCACGCCTGTATTCCCCGAAGGGTTAGGCAGAGGTGTACTAAGGTACACCCACAGTTCGCCGGTACGTTTAGGTCCCATGTAATAGGGGGCGAGCCTATTGCCATTAACCGGGCACAAATTCCAAACTCCGAGCTGCTACTGAGAATTTCATAGAAAAACCCAATAACTCTTTGCCCGACCTGGGAATCGAACCCAAGACCTCTAGCGTAGCGGTCGCACTTGAAACCACTAGACTAACGAGGCAGTTATTTCTTAAGTTAGATTTGTATTTTTTGAGTAATATTTGGTATTTTTTTGTAGAAGAATTTATAAAACTGTAGTTTTAGAGATTATTGAAATTATTATTAATAATTGAATACCGACCCGAATAATTCTTATTATAGATTCACCACGTACCGTTTAATTGCAAACATTTGTTCATTAAATAACATCTCACATTCCGAATGCTATCTCCCATTCGTTATTTAATTGCTTTAAACCCCTCAAGAATCAAGAAACAAATACAATTCGAGTGCCATTATCCACACTCGGCGCAGTTTGGTGCGATTTCAAGATTTTATTACACAGTGCAATCTCCCCTCGCCAACTCCCAAGGGCGTCATCTTACTATTACAATGAAATAGGAGCCTGTCTTATCTCCCCACTACAGAGACAAACATAGCAATGTATTACTAACTAGCTTCAGGTTTTCTTGTACCTGGTTCGCGTGTTCTGGTTTGTGGATTCATTTCCGGCTCTTAATGCCGTTGTTTATTAATATCATTTCTGATATAAGATTTTGATTTTTGTTGTAAAGTATAAAAAGAGTTTACTTTTCAATAATATAATAAAATATCCGTAAACATTGATTGATAAGTAACAAATAAATAACTATAAATGACTTGTCGCTTAGTGAGAGCTAATTTAAATCGAAAACCAACAATGTTATAATTTTCCACAATGGTACTTCTCAGAAATGCCGACATATTCTTTGATTCAAAGGCGGAATAGTAAAAATTTTACTACCGACTATAAAGTTGACGAACCCGGAACCGGCAGCGTCAGCGTCAATCGTGACAAACGTCAAACATCAGAGCAATGACCTCAAATACGAATTTAGGTTGATCGACACATAACGAGCTAAAAACTCGTGTTTTTATGCATTTTTGCCTCGCATTGCATGTTACTCTTATGATACTGATTTTTATTCAAATAATATAACTATGACAATGGAGAAGCAAAGCTTTTCAATGGTGCCACTGACGTCACCTCAGAGACGTAAATTCAGAATGTGAAGGGCAAATTTCGACCTGGTGGGTTGGATTCACGGTGGCGTAGTTGGTAGTCAACTATACCTACTGGAATTTTCGTTGTTGGATTATTTGATTATAAAATGCTGTGACCGAAATGGGATCTAAAAGGTACCGGTAAACTGTAGCTGTACAGATGTATGCCTCTGCCTAACCTTTCGGGGATATATGGGTAGGTATAGTATTTTATGTTAAGATCTACGAAAATCATATTTATTATGATATTATTAATTCGTCGAGCTAATATACACACATGCAACACACACACATGCACACATACACACATAACATTATTTATAAAATGCCTATATAATCTGCATTGCTCGACATCCGTATGTCACTACCGGGATCCAGGAGAATACCAGCGCCTGGTTTTATAGCCTGGCAAATGCTGAGCTGGACACCCATTTGCTACAGCGAGACATAATAATCACGTAAAACTTTAAAAATATTTTTGTGAGCTATTTATGTATCTAAATTTTAAATGTACTGCTTTCTCATTTTTACTGTATTCTTCACTCTTATGTGTCTAGTTTGTGGCAAATAAAGTTTATCTTATCTTATCTTATCTTATATTTTTTATCGTTATAATTTTTTTAATTTAGTCGCATCTGATTAGCCTTGAATCTAATTTAATTCGAGTAAAATTAGAGTTCAAATATATAGGCAGAAATTAATTGTGGAATCCCCTTATCGATATTGAAATTAATACTTGCCGTTAGTGTCAACTACGAAAACAATGGACCAAACAGAGAATAAGGGATTGGATACATGAATCTTGTAGAACTGAAAGCGCAAACTTGTCCATGGTATTGTGTTACCAACATTGGCATTTACACTGAATATGTTATTATTGTGATATTTTCCATTTTTATACTAAATGTGAAGCTAGACTTACGATGAAAACTGATGAACACCACTAAATGCAAGAAGTGTAGCTACTTGAGTGTGTTTCATTAACATTAAGAAAATTATATTATTTAAAGGTTTTTTTTTTGAAATGGACATTAGCTGTTGATTCAGGGAATCTTAACAGCGTAACGAAACTTGGTGGCGAGGCACCGAATGCCTCCAGCCAGGAGCAACTTAAAATTAAGCAACAGCAGCTAAGGGCGTCCCCTGCGGGACACGGGCCTCGGCTTAGGGCGTTGCTGGGGGGCACCTAGGGACGGCTGGATCTGGTTTAGATATTTAAAGGTACCATACAAATACTTTAAATATGAAAGTAACTCTGTTTGTCTGTTTGTTATATTTTCACGCTTAAACCGCTGAACCAAATTTGACGAGATTAGGTATGGAGATAGATTGGACCTCAAAATGTCCTGTGGGTCGCGGGTGAAACCGTGGGCAAAACAGATAGACAGTAGCATTAGGTGCAGCATTGTTTCGAGACATACAAGGGGCTAATTTACTTGAAAATGGCCCTTCACAAAAACGTTTGGTGGAAAAAGGGGCCACTCAGGTTGAAACGACAGGTCGTCTCGAGGGAGCGATTACTCGCATACCCCTGGACCGCCCCATGGTAGTTCATCGGTAATATATTATGTCCCAGCTTCTATAGATAAACATCTATACCTAATCTATTTTGTGGGGGAACACGAGTTTTCATATGATGACATTTTACCCATAGGTCGAAGCTAACGTTGTGGAATAAATTCTTATCTTTACAGGTTGTTTATATTTCGTTGACGTGAATATTTTAACTTTTTGACGAGCCCCTTGCGAGTAGAATGATGTTAACCCATCGCTTTTACCTAACAGTACAAGTTCTTGCCGAGATTTCAACGTGAAATAACATACTATCATACCTGTATTCCCCAAGGTTAGGCAGAGCTGTAGGTACAATTGTACAACCAGAGATCACATATAATAGGGGGAAAACCTATTTCTAGCGACCACAAATCAAACAGGGAGTTGCTATTGAGAATGGTAAAACTTAATAACACTTTGTTCGACCTGGGAATCGAACCTAGAACCTCTAGCATAGCAGGAATACAGATTAGTTTAAAATCGATATATTTATTTAGAAGGGATTGCACTGTCTTACTCTCTCTCTCTTAAGCCGGATGCCACTAACACGTCCGTCGATAGATTTGCTTACTAGAGATATCATTTTGACATTACTTGTATAGATTACTTATATGTCAAATCCTATCTCTAGTAATTAATCTGAAGACTGATTGGTTATTGGGACAGGCCGGTAGCCACTTTGTTGAATAAGTATAAGTACAAGCAATAGTTCCATCATACAAATGTACCTACCACCAACAAGGAATAGCAAAAATATATTCAAAATACAACACCATTCTATTTCCCCCAACAATACTAATGTATCTAACGGAAACCTAAATAAGCTTCATTTTGCGTTTCACCTGTGCCGTAAAATATCCGACATTACTGCAAATTGGGTACATTCGGCCCCACTCGCAGCGTTTTGGGGGTTACGTAACCCAATAAAACGGTAAAAATACTTGTAGGTACTGGTGGATAAAGCGGAAAAACGACCAAACAGCGTAAAGGAGTTCCCATTAGTTCGTAATGTAAGTCATTAGAGGGACTAGTAGATAATGAGTATTTTGGCTTCGATATGCTTCTGTAGTCTTAAGAAAAAGTCGGGATTAATAGGCAAAAGTTATAGTAAACAAGTATAAATAATTGTTATTTAATGTTTTTCGTTGTTTACATCATCAAAATGTTCAATACAAGAAGTTCTTAGTCAGTAAAATCTTTTTAGTTTAGATTTGACTGACTTAAGAATCGAATGACGCGGCGTGCTAAATTTATTATCGGGTTTTTTTTAATTCATAGAAAGTGTTCATAAATTTTTTAGGTAAGTATATTTTTTATCTCTTTTTCATGCTGATTTTTTATTCTCTCTGAACAATTTCTTCAAACTCCTGAGAGAATCCTTAAGATATATCTTTAAAAGTTTCAAGTTTCACGAATAAAGTTTCAAGATTAGATGTTGGTTTTAGATATAACTTTTTAAGAAAGTCGGGCTCAGTCGAAATTACTTGAATTTTGGTAAAATTTTAATCACACTTCAAATATTATGCGGTCATTTTAAATATTACCTACCTGGCAAGCTAAATTAAACAATAATTTTACGTATTTTTATTGCTTTCTTTACGCATACTAATACTTTTGTTAGTTAGGTGGTAGGTTTTAAAACAAAAATCCATAAGTAGGTAGTTAAGGTACCTAAGGAAATATTTAAAAGTAAAAAAATACAATAATTTTATTTCAATTAAGGCATTAACATAGGAACTTTTGAAAAGTCAAAGAAAAGAGCCGGCAAGATACTCCATTGATACCTTTCTTCACAGATAATAGAATACTCTTTCTTTTAAAATAATCACGATTAAAATTTTAAATAGCTTTACAACATTTTTAAATAGTTGCTGAGAATGATGCAGTTTGATGAGTAAAAATTTGATTTTTATATTAAAAAAAACTACTTTTCAGTTATTTTAATGCCGTACAGCATACAACTATTTGTAAATAAATTAAGTCATGAGGATTGAAGGTAATAATTATTTTTGTCATCAAATGAAGTTCCTAACGTCACCATAAAACCGGCAATGTGAAAGACATCTCGAGTATTCTCGGCTTATTAGGCTAAACGGTGGTACCAAACAAGAGGATGCAGGTTCGAGTGCAGCCTAACCGAATTTTATATTTATAATTTTATAATTAAAGGGCGAAATTTAAATTGCATACCATCATAACCATGCTAATCGCTTTCTACATATTCCCGCACATAGCTGACCTCTAAAGGTTTCTAGGTCATCAAATAATAGTCGAGGCTAATTGCTTTACTATTCAGAGCTGACCTATTAACATCTCTATTAGTAAGGAGGTAGGCAGACGAGTGGCTGCCACTGCCAACTTGTTTAGATTCATTGTTCACACGATTCTATGTACGTACCCCCTTAAGTGGTAGTCGTGGGAGTTCACAAAGAGTCGGGAATGCCTCCATTGATGTTAATGACAGTATCTTTCTCGAACTTTGCCACGTTTTTTGCGGCGTACGTCGGAAATTCCTGTAAATGGAGCCGTGTGTAGTGAATGGTTTTTTGTACGTTTTGTATGTGTTCTGTGGTCGCTTTGAGAGGAAAAAATTGTTCGTTTTCTCTGTATTACCTTAATGTCGGCGGATATTAGGTGCTAGTAACGATTTGAATTGTATTTATAGGGAAAATATGTATTTAGATCGTCTCTGCCACATACCGGCGCAATCTGGGCGTAGTCCAGTATACCTCTGCCTAACCCTTGGGAACAAAAGATTGATGGTATATTGTTTATGTAATACCATTACGACTCATCGAATGTAGCTATTTAGCCATTACCCCGGGTAAGGGCAGTATTCTTTATTTAAAAGAGAATAGACAATCAGTATAGACCTAAAGAGTAAAATGTAAACATGAATAAAAATAAGAGCGGTCTTTTCATATACATATTATGAGTGCATAATATTCATTCTCGCTATTTCGTGTGGGGTAAACAGTCATCCATATTCAATGTGCCGACGATGGCCTGGACCTTTTAGCTGATGAAACAAAACATTTTCAATGGTAATACGTGTAAATTTTATTGTAATCATGTGTTTATTCAGCGCTTGAGGTAACTACAGGTTTAAAAAATTTTTATTTTTGAAAAAAACGGATGTCCTTATTTATTCTTAAGCGAAACTCGATAAAGATTTTTTTAATAATGTGTACTTAATTTCACACGTCTTTATTCCCCGAAGGGTTAAGCAGAGGCGTACTGAATACTGATGTACACCCACGGTTTGCCGGTATGTTTTTTTTTAGGTGCAGGTAACACTTTTTTCGACCTGAGAATCGAACCCGAGACCTCCAGCATAGCAGTCGCCCTGAGGACCACTAGACTAATATGCTATAAATCGAAAATCTGTAAAACTAATTCAATAAGAAAAATAATATAGTCTGGGTGCCTTTAAATCACGAGTGAATCGTTTTCTTCTAGGCAAGTGCGTCCCATCGTAGATCGTTTCTTAACATCAGGCGAACTGGCAAGCGTAAGCCTATCAGGAATAAAAAACTAGAAATACTAATCCTTATAATTTATGACATACTAGCTTCCGCCCGCGACTTCGTCCACGTGGAATAGTTACTTAGTCTTAGCTTGATGATATATAGCCTATAGCCTTCCTCAATAACTATTAACTCACTACAATACTAAGTAACTATTCTACGCGGACGAAGTCGCGGGCGGCAGCTAGTATTAGTATATTAGTAAAGATGTAGGTATGTTCTCTATTTGGAAATGTCAACACAGCTTGTTCTGTTGTTTTCTAAAAAAGCTGCAGTTCCAAAAATATAAAAAAAATCTATTTACAAGGAAAACGATATCACAACATGTCAGAGACAATCTCAACCTGCAGTTGCATAGTTTCTTCATTATGTCCCAACCCTTTCTCCGCCATCCATTTCACCAAACAAGAAAGGAAAGTGGAACGCGTATTTTCGTAGTTTTTTTTTCTTTTTCCTGACAAAGAAACGTGCGGCATTGGCTTTTCTGCTAATGAAACTCTTTTTGGTCGCGTTCGACGAAGGCAATCGGAGAATGAACGGTGCGAACTATTGAGGGATCCCATTGAAAAATGTTTTGATTCGCTGTTGTTCATTCCGACTGAATTTACCTTTTCTGGTGACGAACATAATGACAAAGTTTGATTTAATGCGTTCCTGTGTAAGTTTTGAAGTCATTTAAAAAAAAAACATTCTATGGATCTGGATCCTACATTACTAGTATTCTGGTTAACCCCTCGTGCTAAGCTAGTCCAACGCCCTAGCCATTAGGCTACCGCCGCCGCTTCTATGTAAGTTTTGTCGTCATTGTGTATATTGATGTTATTTTTCGTCCAATTCGAAAAAATGGTTCAATGATTCAGTAAAAAAATGTTTATTTTCTTAACCAAGGACACAGATAAATTAAACACAAAATAATTAAACTTAATTCTTGGAGCAGTTGTGTGTCAATCGTGTTAGGTGAAATAAGCTAGTGATATGACCATTGGACCGCCAAATCAAAGGTCTCGAGTACAAATACAAGGCACGCACCTCTGACTTATCGAAGTCATGTGCGTATTCAAAGTAAATTATCATGCGCTTAAAGGGTGAAGGGAAACATCGTGAGGAAACCTGCATGCCTCAGAGATTTTCTCGACAGTGTGTGAAGTTTGCCAACCCGCATTAGGCTAGCGTGGTGCACTATAGCCTAATCCCTCTCATCCTGAGAGGAGATTTGTGCCCGGCAGTGGGACATTATAATGGGTCAAATAACAGGTAAATTTGTTTTATTTATGAACCTTTACAAACATAGACGTATTTTTATGAAATATAAATATCTCTTACGAATTGCCTAATTAGAAGGGTATTAATACGAAACTATTTCATATGCCTACAATATCTGAAGAGCTGTTTCCTAGTCGCATATACGTAATGTACACATATTATACGTAGTGTAATGTCAGCAATTACTCGTGTCACTTTAAAAGCATATTACTTGCTACACACCGCGAGTGATGTACCTATTATAATAGATAAATTGTGACGTCAGCAAACGTCTACGATGAAACGCCTACGGTTTCTCGTAGCCGGCGTAGCAACAAATACGCTTCGAGAGTAACATCTTTTATTTTAAAATTTCGCTGACTGACATAGAAATGGCATTAGGTATGTCATTTCTATGTTACTCAGCGAAATTTTCTAACCTAACCAGCACAGCAATAATTTTTCTTTTTGTAAGTTGAAATGAGATTTATTTCAGAGAAATTCTCATAGACTTTTGCGACGAAATTAAAAAGCCATCTAAAGAAAAACTCGCTCTGGATTAATTAGTTTACATAGCAGTCTTCAAACTGCTAGTAGGGCTGTAACATCAGCAGTAGAACCTTCCGTTTGTATGCAAAGACCATAAGGTAAATTGCGATCAAAATGAGCTTTGAGTGTGTTCAAGGTTGTAAACTGACATGTAAACGGCACCACAAAGTTATTAAGTCGACTATGTACCTCGTTTAATAAAGCATTCTTGTGCACATTCCGTTAATTTTACTCCGGAAATTGCACTCAATGGTGTTGAGCACTCTCTGACTACTTGGTGATTAAATACTTGTTACAAGACTCGTATCTATTTCAGAGGACTATTTCTTGTGGATCGTGTGTGTCATAATATGTAAAAAAAAATACTTTCACTCCTATAATCGATATTTAATATTACCACCATAATGCATATGATACTCATCGTATCAATTGATATCTATAAATATTGATTATTCCCTACCTATTCGATTATTACAGCTATTTTAACGAATCATTTCGCACAAATATCATACTCGTAAATCATAACAACTCGTATTGTCATGAAAATTAGGCGATTAATCCGCTAGCGGTTGTCGATATATGTGTACATAACTATTACGTATTCAATTTTGGAACACCGTGACGTGGCAGTTTCTATGTGCTAAGTGATTACACTGCATTATGCGCCATATTTGTTGGGTGACGTATTCCATTATGATGATGACATGTAATATCCTACTGAAGCTTCTGTTTGTGTTAGTAATTCAGTACTGTGTAATACAAAAATGTGTCATAATATATCAAAAAAATATCAGTGCCTCTATATGAGGGGTGAATAAACAAAACCCAGACTCAGAACACCTTCCTATAGGGCGACTAAATATTTATTCCGTAAGGGAACTGAACCCACGATTCGTAGATCGTCGAGCACAAGTCTCACGTAGAATCACTGCAGTATTCGTAACGTGAACGTGTTTAGTCGGCAGAAAATATAATTTTCCTCTTTGGGCGTTTGTATATGTAGGTATAGACTGTTTTCTATAAGTATATACCGTATTCAATACAGACATTTTTTCTAACATAGGAGTTTTACAATTGCTATGATAGGCATGAACCTTCTGCCAAAGACCATCGAAATCAGCACTGTAGTTTGACCTTGGATAAACAGAAATATTTGAACAAAGGAATATTGTTACCTTCTTCTTTACAATAGTTTGAAATTGGAACTGATAAAGCTTTTTTATAAGCTTACGTTTCCAATACAAATACACACAAAAACAATCACCCCATTTCATTTCTTTATGGGATAGGAGTAGACGGATCACCTGATGATAATTATTATATGGGCTTGGGTCTCTGCTGTCCTTAAAACTTTATTTCAATACTTAAATTACTTTTAGATCTTAAAATATTGTTCCATCTAGGGGTCGAACCTACGAACTGCAGCGTCAAATTATGTTTTCTTTGCTATCTATCTTTCAATGCCGATGTAGTAAAACCCGCTTGTAATTAATTTATTGAAGCAAAAAGTGCGGTTGCCATAGCAAGGTGTCTGTCGCTCGGTGTTTATTTTAATTGGTTTGCTAATTGGTGCCGGTGGCCCAGACACGGAATAACGATGCCTTGTTTTTATTTTTTAAATTTTCTTCAACCAACGAGTTTGGTTTTGTATAGTTGAAATATTCTAAGCTTAGTATAATAAGGGCCACTTGCACCAACTTCTTAAATATATTTAAATTGTATTTAAACACAAATTTTCATAGAAATTTCGTGTATCAATACGATTTAAACACATTTAAAAAGTTGGTATCTATAAAGATTGCATTTATTCATTTGTATTTTTATAATTAGGTACCTATTTATAAACAGATCCTTAAGGACTCTTTTACAAATTGTTGTTTTTAATCCACCATCACACCAATTTCACCAAAAGGGTAGGCAGAGGTGTATAATATACACATACCATCTATGTTGGCGGAAAACCTTCAATCGGTTACCAAAAATATAGGTCCCATTCTAGGTCCCATGCATTACAGGGATGTATATATATGGCCATTTAGCCAGTTTTTTATTTGGTGAAGCAGCAATTGCAATATGATGAACATTTTTAACCGACAAAAACCCTTGCACAAAAAAATATTTGACATCACACTGAATAGCTATTCTTCGATCTTAATTCTAGTTTTTATTCTCGTACAAAAACACCGAACTTTCAAAAGAGTATCTTCGCAAGAGATCCTATCTTAATTAACGATGTCCCGATAAAAAGAAGAAAAGGGGGTTTTATAGAAGCCATTGTTCGCTGGCACCTATTGTTTTGCAATGACAGAGAATTTTCTAGTCTACCGACCTTCGGGCGCGGGGTGTTTCGAAAAATTACAGCCATTTACTGATGAACATCGTTTGGAATAAAGGAGCATGCCTTTCCAATCGCGATCTCCAGGAATTTAAAAGGCCTGTTTATTCGGAGATCAATGCTTTTGTGATAATTTCAGAGATTTGAGCGTTATTTATGGAAACAAGAATAATTATGAATGCTAAATAATACCAGCGCTATTTAATTGTTCTGGAAGGATAAGCAGAGCTTACGAAAATGGGTGGGAGTCATTTTAGGCTATTGTACCCTCCGTGCCTACCTCGAAGAGCACATTTAGCCCAGTCAGTCGCGTTGTTATCCAAACACCTATCTTTCGTGGTAGTTAGAGTCGGGAAAACTCAATAGCACATTGCTCGACGTGGGAATCGAACCCAGAATTTCTCGTTGAGCAGCCGCCCTTGATACGACTAGACCGATGAGACAGACATTTGTAATAGCCTTCAAGTTACTAAGTACGTCTATATCAAACAACTATGTAAGTAAATCAATTCTTAGACTGTCAATATTTCTTAAGTCTATCTAGAAAAGAAACACACACTCCCTAGAGATTAAAGCCCATCAATTTCCAAAAGTTTTTGTGAATCTAAAAACCCAGAACTCCCTAGGCATTATCTACGTTTTCAGTACATATTTTCGTTTACCTTTTACGCAACATTTACGTAGATATACTTAAGTGTACATTAAGGAGTCCATAATACTTTTTATGTGTTGGACAGCCCCAGGTAACGAAGTTTTATCGCTTCTATAAGCTACAATATTACTTACGTTAAGTTTCAGGCCTTGAGATTTCCTTGTTGATGAGGTAGCAATTTTAGGTGTTAAGCTTCGGAAAACGAAGTTTATTATTACTACTATTATTTCGATATAAAGTTATTCCTTTATTCATAAAAAAATTAACCTTCTTATAAACTCCTAACAGCTACCCACTTTAAATATGTTTTGTCTTGTTTTAACATGTGATATTCTGTGACAGGGAACAGAAGACAAATCATTTTGTAGCTATAAGAACTTTATACGAACGTTTTATATGTATTTTTATGAATAAGGGGGTTACATAGATTACATTCGTTTGATTACATCATAACTCTCATTAGCATAATGGCTCTAGGTGCTAGAGGGTCAAAGTTCATCTAGTGCATAGGAATAAAATATGCAGCATTGCCTTCTTTTCTTCTCTCTTCTTTTTCTTGTATCTTGTATCTTTTATGTAGGAGCTTAAATGATTTCACAAAAAAGACAATGAAAATAACATAAGTAATTTTTTAAACATATTTTAGATTCTAAAATATTGTTATTACATAACGTACCATCACGCCGGTATTCCGCAGAGGGGTAGACATAGGTGTATTTATGTACACCCACAGGTCGCCGGTATCTTTATGTCCCATGTTATTACATAGGGGGAACTCAAACTTGGAGCTGCTACTAAGAATTTCATACCCATCGCTCGACCTGGGAATTGATCCCAGGATTTTTAGCGTAGAAATTTGTTTACAATATACAACAATGGACAACTGCAGAAAGTGAATAAATTTATTTCAATCAGCAATGTTAGAAACAAAAGCTCCTTGACCTATTTCCCATTGACAAATTTTCACAAAAAGAAAAGTTACTATCTTATCTACTATTCCTACGTACCCCAAATATATAAAAGCAAGTAGGAGCAAGACCAACAAAACAAAAACAGTTTGGATCGAAGACAAACAGTTGGCAACAATGTGTGGCTCCAACAAAATTCAGAAAAGTTTGAAAAGGTTGGAGTTCGCACCAACCTCCCCGGAGACGTTTGTGATAAAAACTTTGCGCAGTTTCGTATAACATCATGCTTGGTATGTGGAACGAGATTTTTTAAGTTTTCTTTTATTTATGTGGCCACGGTTCTTCTCTTACGCCTTTAAAGAGGTGGGCCTATTATTAAATACGTTCTAAAAACGTTTGATGTTCAAACCGTCATCGTTAATTATTATTTACTAGCTTCTGCCCGCAGCTTCGCCCCCGTGGAATGCGGCCTGTCATCACATCCCACGGGTACGGGATATCCTATATCCGTTTCCTGGTTCTAAGCTACCTCTCCACCAATTTTCAGCCAAATCGGTTAAGCCGTTCTTGAGTTATAAATGGAGTAACTAACACGACTTTCTTTTATATATATAAGATAGATGAGAAAGAACTATACTTCCTGACGAAAATGGTTAGTATCATTGTGAACACAGTGATTGAATAATTTGTTCCTATGTATAAAATAAATACCTACCCTGTGGTAGTTATGTAGTTAAAAGTATTCATGTACATTTAAAACTATCGATATAGATAGTTGAGCTAGTCTATATGATACACATATGCGAAAAAATAAGCGCAGTTATTTTAAAATTCATCCTACGTGCATACTTTCCCATAAAAATGCGAGAGATTTTCTCTTAACGTGCCATTTCATCGTTTTAACAACTTTTTTACTGTAAAAAGAACAGGTACATTATCATATACCATTTGGACCATTTTCAGAGCCCAACAGATATTTTAAAATGCATTTACCTAGAGAACACAGAATACGAATATACAAAAATGGAATTCGGAATACTAATGCAGGACTACGAAACTGCACTGTGGCATATTGTAGTCCGAATGTCTGAAACAAAGGAAGCTTTGGAGGAATATTTTTGCACTGTGCATGGTGCTTATTTTCATTTGAAAATACTGGAATTTTTCTGTAAAAAACCGTGCAGGTATGTGAGTGAGCATGGAAATACAGAACGCGTTAGTGTATAATAATAAAGAACAGTATAAAATAAAGTTGAAGAAGTTTCGCGTATTTTTATTTCAATTATTGTTGTTGTGTTTGTTGTTATTCGGTTTCGTTTCTTTACTGTGGCATATATAGTACAACTATTGGACAAAGAAAGGCAATTAGTGTGCTTTTTAGCGTGGTCACTTTCCGTACTACAAAAATAGTATGGGAATTTTAGTGACGGAAAACCTTCACTACTTTTTCTTCATATTTCCGGTCGCACCGACTAAAGCTGTGAGTTGTTTTTTTACGGCATATGGGCGCAAGCGAACAGACGGATAGCGTGATGTTACATGTGTGTACCGTCGCACTTGGACACCCGCAACACCAGAGGAGTCGCAAGTGCGTTGCCCGCCTTTTAAAAGGGTTTGGGCCTCCGGTATCCTCACCACTCGGCAAAACACAACGCTTACGTTGTTTCATGCTGGTTTTTTCTTCCCATTCAATTTAATCAAACTAAGTGGATATCTAATAACTCTTATTTCTCAGTCTCAGCCGACGGAAGATAGGCATTAATTCCATTTTCAATTTTCAAAGAAAAATATTCTAATCAGCTTATATTCTTCAAGGTCTGCTCGTTAGGTTAATATTGCTTGGCTCCTTCAGCCATCTGTCCCGCTGGGACTGTGTATCCCCTGATTAACATTATTCGAATTTTCTAGAAACAAGTTTCTGTTTAATATCAAGATGGGAATTCGGTGTGGAATGTTTTATTAGAAGTCTCAGCTTAGCTTTGAATATCAGGGTAATTTTCACTATATTCGTGAGCATGTGTTAGAATTTCAACAATACATGTCTGTTTCTTTCACGACTTTAGCTGTTGTAGGTGTCATACTGTGTCGAACACTTCCGAATATTATATAGACAACCTTCATCATTAGTCCAGTGGTTCTAAGCGCGACTGCTACGCTAGAGGTTCGTGGTTCCGATTCCCAGGTCGACCAAAGTGCTATTTGGGTTTTACTATGAAACTCTCTGTATCAACTGAGTTGGGATTTGGGCCCGGAAATAGGCTCACCCCTAAATATACTGGCAAACTATGGGTGTACATAATTACAGTTTTGCCTTAGATGGCATGCAATCATTGTCGGTCCCTCATGATAGACCACGATGCTGGTTGGTGACGAAGCGGTCCGCAGAGCATTGTTTAACACTAATTTATAGAATTTAATTTTTATAGGTACGATTACCAGCACATTATATTTCTACGCAATGAATAGAGTCTTTAAACCCTCAAAATGTTGATAAAAATTGCCAACGAGAAGCCTGGCTCGGGTACTCAAGATAGGAGAATAATATGATACTTTTACTCAAACTCTAAACTTTATTGCGTTTACATAATATAAACTTATACGTAGGATGTTACAGGAAGTTATATCAACAATGAAACCCTCTAAGAGAAAAGCAAGACTAAGTTATTATAATTATGTTTGTGTAGATAGTGTTTATACCTAAATGTATATCTGCACAGTAATTCTTTGTATCAGTTCCTAAGTAACAGGTTTAATAAATATTAGTTCACCGTTTTTGAAACCCATTTCATTGGCTTATCCATCTACAATCTACATTATAGTCTCGTATACCTATTTAGTTTATTGTGCTTAAGTTTTCATGAAGTCTTCGGAGTTTTATTTATTTCGCCTTTAAAACTGAACGTCATCTTTATTACTTAACTTGTCAAGTAAATATTTGTAAGACACAAGCAGATTTATGTGGCGCCGGCACCTCTATGTCTCTAGAATAATATGCTAAAATATTCGACAAGCTTAATAACCGATTGTGAACAATTATAACTTTGTATCTTATTATTTCACCACTTTCACTCAAACCAACAAAATCGTTTTACCTAAAATTGCATGTCTCGGAAAATAATAAAGGCCTTTTGCGACGAGGCGTTACAAATTGTCGACAAATATTCAACGATCTTTTATCGAGACTTACGTCCAAAGGGCTCAAAGCTTTGTCCTCGTAAATAATGTAGTCTAAAGGATCGCCAGTTTACATAATAGCTTTCAAAGCGACCTTATTTATCAGAATGGGTATCTTAGCCAAGTAGGTAAAGTTTGACCTGCGATGTAAAATGTATGGCAATATTAGTAGACAACCCTAAACTCTAGTAAGATTAGATATATTTTGTAATTCGATTAGGGTTGTACGTGATTTGTTTTGAACGGTTCGTGGCTTTGAATTGGTCGTTAGGATATTGTTGTGAAGGATAGCTTTAGGATACAATCTATTCTGAATATGGAACGAAGGGATCGATAAAACTACGTGAGCGATTTGTGGTTTCTTAGAGATGTGTTAGACATATTTATTGGTTAAATTTTGTCTAAGTATTCAAGTTAGCAACAATAAATAGCTCCAAAATCGACAACGGTTATTGTGTATGACTTTTATGAGCAAAATATTAAAAGTATATAAGTTAAATATAAGTCTAACGTAAGTTGAAAATCATCATAATAAATAAAATCTTGATATCGCCTTAACTGCCTCTACGGAAATACCTCAAAAATATTATTTTACGAACTATAAAATAAGATCGTTTCACCTAAGTGTAACATTTCTCAAAGAAGTTTTCTCAGACCTGCGATTTATGATAACCCGTAAAACGGTTTCTGGTTGAATTAGTTGAAAAGTTTTGAGGAACGACACTACTTGGTAGAACTTCACTTAGATTTTGTTCTTTAGACTACTGTGTTTTGGCCCCATTATGATTACGTCAAATTTCATGAAAGTTACTTGTTTACCTGCCATTCATTTGATTGTAGCGACTCATATAACTATTTCACAGGTTGAAGTAATAAATAGCTAACCCTGTGAAAAGCCAAATGAATTACGTCGAATTATGGAAAAATATGGAGCTACTTTTAATGTGGAATTGGTCGAGAAACATAATATAGTTATTATTATTCTACCTACATAATATATTAACACGAATGTGAAGCTAAGTATCAGCATCTCAGAAATCAGTATCTCATACTTTATAGTGATAACAAGACACGATTGCTGCTATTTGGCAACGAGTTAATTCATTGAACTAATACTTAAAACATAGTGATAAATCACGTAGTATCAATGTAGCAATGTAACTCGTTCCATTACGGACCGTGTGCTACCGCCTTAAGGGACAGCTTAACATAATACGTCCCTAATCACCAATTGACCGTACAAACGAAACGGTACATCTCGGAATAAACCAAGTAACTCAGTACCAACAAGCTACGTAATTAAGCTAAAACCTTTATTAGTGGCGCTATTTTCCGCGGCGGCCATTTTGTGCCGAAATAGTGTTGTTACGACATAATCCCGACACGTAGCGGACAGTCACGTGTAAGCTCGTATGACACGAACAGTATTTTATGTAATGTTATGATACAAATAAAAGCAAACTTGCTCATCACGGCATAAAAATGTATAACCCTTTCATTACCCGCTAATTATTAAACAACTGTCGTGAATCATATGTGGTGCACGGTATTATGAAAGGGTTAAGTTAGAGGTGTACTGCGATACTCCTACATTTCGCTGGTAGGTTTTTTAATGTCTTGTAATGCGAGCTTATTATCAATGCCCGGGCACAAATCCAAACTTGAAGTTGTTATTGAGAATTATTAATATTCAGCCGATGTCGTTCCAGTGCAAGGCAAAAACCTCTCTACCCTTTTCGCTCTTATGAATAAAATAAATAAGATAAATCGAATAATAATTTGCTTGACCTGAAAATCTAATCTGATACCCTGCAGCCGCAACAAATGAGGGAGTTATTTTAATGAGATTTATTTGCTTTTCTTAATTAATATTTCGTTCTAATAATAAAAAGTAATTAGGCTAAGTGCCATAGAAATTACCTACTGTTCCATGCATATAAGTAATTTATGCGTCATGCAACTGTAATGTTAATATAGCTGTTTTTACGGCACGGTAAAATAACTTTAAAGTCTACATAGGTTCATATTTTAGAAGTTAATAAGATTTTATTTCTTACTAGCTGTTGTCCGCGGCTTCGCTCAGGACCACTAGACTAATGAGGCATGTATTGATTTATCAAAACTGCATAACCAATTAATATAAACAGTTAATAACGATTTTAATAAATAAACATCACCTCAATTTGCATGAATCGTAAAGACTCAAAAAGCCTATACAGCAGGGTGAGTCCACCATTTGTCGGTTAGTGGTCGAAAGTGTGGTTATAAATAGCTGTCAGCGAGAACATTTTTCACCGCAGCCTCTCGAAGCCTCTCGCCTCTATATTTTCGGTGTTAACGTGAAAATGGACATAATAAATAGCGTTCTATCGACTCTAGTTGTAAATTTAGAGCATTTTCACCGCTGCACTTCCTATTTGACTTATAACAAATAATAGCCATCAGTTACTTTGTTTAATATTGCTTCAGTTTGAATGTTTGGTAGTGAATAGTTTAGTGGTGAATAAGGATCTGAGAAGTTACTGACGTAAATATTGCGTGACTAGTGGAGGGTTTACTTTAGGGTGCGTTCCATGGTCAAAGCACATTTCGCTAACGCCGCATGACCGCACCCGCGGGTTAAATAAGCAGGCTTGAGGTTTATTTTTATTGTTAAAGGTATGAAAAGGTCTTATCTTTTTCGTTTTTATGGGCCTCCGTTTCATTTTATGGTTGTTACAAGTTTTGTTTAAGTAATTCAATTGTCTGTGTATTTCTCACAGTCAATACTTACCTATGTATAACTGTTTAGAAAACTTGCAGACCCTAGTTGTTAGTCCACATAAGTACTTCAAGACATCACATTTACATAATGTAGAAGTAGAAGAAACCCAAATATCGTACAAAAAATATTAGATCACTATTTACGGCGTGACATGGCCGCGGTTACCTTGCGAAATATTTTGTATATTTTCCAAACACATTGACATAAAAATGTAAACTCGATAAATTGCTCAGACATACGAGGCATTCGCCCCTTGTTCCAGGTGAGTGAGTCAATCGGGTTGGCATGGCACGCAACTGGGGCGCTCACCCTATTGAACGGCTTGTATAGGTAACAGCCACAACTGTGCTACAGTTGACAATAAAAATCAATAACCCTACATAGATTGTGTTTTCTGTTTACCTGGATATACTTAAATAAATAAGGTTGTTATGTACCTTTGTAGTTAGTGTTCAATGATATTGTCGACTGTAACTACCTTATTAGTCTAGTGATCCCACGCCCGACTGCTACGCTAGAAGTTTTGGGTTCGATTCCTAGGTCAAGCAATTTGTTATTGGGTTTTGCTATGAAATTCTTAGTAATAAACTTTATTACATGGACCTAAATATACCGAACCATGGGTGTAAATTTAATACATTGGTGCTCCTCTACCTAACCTTTCAGGCAATACCGGCGTGATGATAATATGTCTAATAATAATAACAATTTTAAGCTCGTTATTTTCCACAAACATTCTAATTAAACGTAAATTACCTTTCAAGTCCACAAACAAATTAATTAAAAAACATTTCAAACAATTTACTAGAGACGATACAATGATAAACCTCTTAATTGCTTTTCAAGTTTGACCGATGCAGCCTCCAATGTAACCTTGTATTATTACAACCAGCACTAAGTGTACAACTCGACGGAAAACCAATTAAACTTGAAAGCGACAGGAAATACGCGACGTCACCGACAGAGGTCACTTCCGCTATAGAAAATTACATCGCTCCAGACAGTTTAGGGTGAATGGATACCGGAAAAATAATAAATAAGTAGTTTAATTGACCATTGTCTCGGCGGATGGCGGGTAAGAAGAATACAAAATTCTGTACGCTTGGAAAAAAACGTGTGGTTAAAATCAGTGAAATCCATCATGCTTGTTTGTGTATGTGAGATTTGTGTTTGTAAACGCACCCACGATACAGAAGAATATCTTAATGTGGCAACGTTACTTTTTAAAAAGAAAAGCAAAAATGCACTTATTCAGTACCTACTTAGTTAGTTTTTCTTAAAAAAACAAATTTAGCTAACCTCTGCCAATCAAATTCAGTATTTATCTGTATTAAAAAACAAACAGTAAACAGGGCAATACTGCATTTTTATTATACAACTTTCCAGCCCTCCCCCCTACCCCTACCCCTATCTACCTCGGTATTAGATTAGTAATGCATCACTTTGCGAGTAGGTGAAGTATAAACAGTTTCACTTTGTTCAGTCGCCTGTCTGTGAATGCCCGATCCCGAAATCATAATTCGCAGAATTGCGTACACCGTCGTAAAATATACTCGTCCTTTCTAAAAGATAAGAATAGACCATCTTGAAAATTTACTGAAATATCCATGCTTATTCAGTACACGGAAATACACACACTACAATAATCTGAACTGTTTTAGAAAGAAATCGTTGCACTCGACTCGCTTTGCTATTAAAATCCCAAACCTTCTGCTTTCGACAGTTACACGGCTTTTTCGATAACCCTGCAATATCAGGAAGCATCCAATCAATACGACAGCCGCTCGTGGATGATTGCTATTTTCAATCAGCCGGGTTATATGCACGAATATCTTCGGCATTTTTCAGCGGTCGTATGCAATTGCATACGGAACGAGTGTATTGAGAGTGGGATGAAATTCAGCGTTTCAGGGAAGTCGTTTCGTATAAAATGTATAAGAAACTTCAAAAATACTCATATTTTAATTGGTGTTTACTTATTAAAATAAAACAACTTTACGAATACAAATCCATTTACAGATACAGGGATTTGTATTGTATTATACTAATATAACGCGATATAATCCGTAAAGTTGTTTCATTTCAATATGTATAGTATTCGCGTAAGAAATCAGGTGTTTACTTATTTTGAAAACCAGCAAAAAGCTATTTCATCCTCATAATTTCAAATTGCAACACCGAACTCTTGTAACTCAATACATATTCGAAATCTTATCTATACTTAATATATAAATCTGAAGAGTTTGTTTGTTTGTTTGTTTGTTTACTCGAACGCGCTAATCTCAGGAAATACTGCTCCGATTTGAAATATTCTTTCAGTGTTAGATAGCCCATTTATTGAGGAAGGCTATAGGCTATATATCATCACGCTACGCGGACGAAGTCGCGGGCAGAAGCTATACTTCATAACAGGCTCCTTAACTCTACAGATGAACAATGTAGGTAGACATTTTGAAGGGTTTTGTATGAAGTTTTCATTATATAATAATTATACATAATAGTACCTATAATGTAATACATACACCAAGTTGTATGATACCTCATTATTATGGAAAAGTCCTTGATGGAGTTAACAGGTAGTAAAAGTTGTGTTTACCTTTTAATGAGCTTTGGTGTCGAAAACAGACGCATTCACGTAATCCTGAACAATGCACTCTATTCAATTAAACTATCCACCGGCATTGTGCGCAGTAAATAACTGAGTATATTAAATTTTATCGCGCTACAAAATTACATGTTATTGTGAAATTATTTCGATACTTAATTTAATTTACTCTGTGTCCTTTTTTAGGACAAATATAGGTTCTCATCCCTCTGACACTATGGCATGTGTAGTATATATAAATAGAAACAAAAATGCTTAGCAAGATATTATTTCCTTATGCATCAAATTCTGAAGGCATTGGGTACTGACGAGACTTTTTATAATTACTCTCTAAAATTATTAATATAATTTCGTCAGGATTTAGTATCGTCACTACTCGAAAAACACTAGTGCGGTTCCATCATCATATTGCGATGAACGAAGAGCCATGCGGAGCGTTCGTTCGGAAATTGCATCGTGACGTTTTGCTCGATTTTCCCCTCACTCGTTCTCGTTGCTACCGAAACGCGCTAATTGCTCGCAATCTATTGCTTTTTAATGTGTTTGCACCAATCGGAAGCTTTATTTTGATTATTTTTGTACGCCGAGTAAACGGTGACAATAATTTGAATTGCAAAGGTCTTTTTGTTGGCCCAATTCCTGTTGGGATTTCGCAATTAATGTCGTGTTGGTAGTTGTTTTATTGCCACATTCCGTAGGATTGTTTCATTGTCCCTTTGAGATATTAATACATATGGAATGTTCAGTATAAATGGAACTTCAATAAATCGTGCATGCACTTGATATATGCTGTGCCTATCTCGAGCGGTTACAATCTTGAACTGGCATGCCTGTAATCTATGCCCGATGCAATGTTTCGTAAGTGCATACAAGGTATGTTTGAGTTAAGATCGTAGAGAGTTACGCTGCGGAAACGAGATATGAGATACACATACTATTCTCATACCTTTATATGTACAGAACCTACCTACCAACTTACTCATAAACATATAAACCTTCAAATATCCCAATAGAATTCCGAAGCATGAAAATTGGATTTTCTCCTACACGAAGCTTTGCTTAGGTTAGCACACAAGCGAAACGAATCGCTTAAATAAGGATTACTTTAGCCAGGCAGCGAGCACATTACAGATATTAAGCTATTAACTACACTGTTCAAATACTACGCTCGCAAGAAGCAATGGCTCGTCGCTTAACGAGCGAACATTGCCGCGAATGGAGCGATTAGATGCGTAAAATAAACGTGAGCTTTATTATATATTTAAGTTGGTTTTGGGGTTCTGTATATACTCATGCAGTCGAATGATGTGTAAGAGTATTTTGTGGCTTATGTTTAACTAACCACCAGATCTAGTAAAATGTGACGGCAAAAAATCACTTTATATTGACAAAAATAGTAACTGATCGTCAAAATAAATACCCATTTTAGTGTAAAAATTAAAAAATAGAAATAAATTGACCAACGAAGTGGTAGAATTCGGTAGCACTCGCTCTCTTCACTCGGCTCGTGCGTTGTGGTCACAGTTCTAACCTAACCTAAACCAATTAGGTATCTGTTTTGGTAAGCATTTTGGTGATCAATTTACTAAATTTTGTGATCATTATATTTATCCCCGTATTTTGTTAACTTACTAATGTGATCAGATACATAACATCCCAGAAATGTTTGGTTGGTTTGGTTTTTTGGCCATGCTTCGGCTGAATGGGCCGGCTCGACCGGTGCGATATCATGGCCTCACAGAAAACCGGCGTGGAACGACACTTATGTTGTGTTTCGCCGAGTGAGTAAGGAAACCGGAGGCCCAAACCCTTTTAAAAGGCGGGCAAATCTCTTGCGACTCCTCTGGTGTTGCGGATGTCCATGGGCGACGATAATCGCTTACCATCAGGTGATCGGTATGCTCGTTGCTTCATTTGGGAAGCGAACGCATATTTTCTCACTCAGTAGCCGCGGTTGATACGACTAGACCGCTAAGACAGTCACTAATGGTAATTAATATTCGCCCAAATTTGCTCAGGACCACGAGGCTTAAATTTATGTATTTTATCTGCCTCTAAATCGATATAATCGCAATCTTACAGCATGACTAAACTGGCTATAATTTTTTGTAAGTGTTAATAAACCTACAGAAACCGCAGCCGCTGCATAAGTAATACGTTCCAAGTACAACAATCGGTGATTCATAACTAGTCTAGACGCCCCGTATTGATCACCAACCCCCCGTCTGCTGGTGACACTACGCAATGAATCACCGATAAACAGATTATGGGTAAATACCCGACTCATTTTAATTGCACCCGCAGTTGTAAATTTTGTTTAAATAGGTTTTTAACTGAAAGTTCCTGTAGGGGGCTGTTTCAGTTCCGTTTTTAGGGGTAACTTTTGGAGAACGTTATGCTAATTGACTTTTTATCTCAGTTAGATACAAACTACGGCTTAAAAACCTTATCATTGTGCTGCAAATTTACTGTCGTCATATCAGCCTATTGCCGTCCACTGCTGTACGTAGGCCTCCCCCAAAGAGCGCCAACCATCCCGGTCTTGGGCAGTTCGCATCCATCCGCTGCCAGACTCTTTCTTCAAATCGTCGGTCCACCGTGTCGCAGGGCGTCCCAAACTACGCTTGCCCAAACGCGGTCTCCACTCTGACTCTGCTCCATCGATCGTCAGTCCGTCTGCTGACATGGCCAGCCCATTTCCACTTCTGCGTGCTTATTCTTCTTGCGACCTTGGTGACTTTAGTTCTTTGGCGTATGACTTCGTTGCGAATGCTATCCAGAAAAGAAACTGTAGGCATTGCTGGATGGAGCTCTATGGAACGCCATTAAAGTTATCGAGTAATCTTGTAACGTACCCATTTCCCAACTATGTCATTGGAGTCAGTTGTCAGTTTTTTTTAATACTTGACTTTTTTAAGCACCGAACCCGAATAAAAACCGAAGAACTATCGAATTCGTATCGTAAACGAATGAGCTTTTTTCTGCTACAAATCTCATACATAAATACATATTTTCACATCTGTTTACCATCGGGGTAGGCAGAGACCACACTTGCTACGATCCTGGCACACCACTTTCGCTTCATCTACGTTTATTAAGCTCCTTCTCATACAAATTATTCTCGATTTCGATACGAATACGTTTTCGAAAGTGTTTGTGCTTGGGCTACTGTACTGTACAGAAGTACTTAAATAAGAAAACTCCATTGGTTACTTTTTCAAAACGGCTGTGCATACTTTCAAGTTGCATTTTACTAAAAAGTAAGTTTACATAAGCTTATTTATTTTTAAAGAAAAAAAATTGTAATACTTAAATGGTGTTGTATCGTTGTGGAAATTTTGTTACAGTACATGTAGTGCATAGTAAACGAATGTTAGTACTGAGTACTTACCGTCTACTTGACTATAATGTAATGTGAAGCTGCAGACGATAATGAGATAAAAGCGCTCATCATGGAGTCCTTTACGTCTACATGTAGCTCAGAGACTTGAGGATCTTTAGGGGAAATTATTTCGTAGAGAAGGGTGGATGTTATTTTTAGGGTTCATACCTCAAAAGTAAAAAAAAACGGAAGGCTTATATTAGGAATCACGGTTATCGCTTGTCTAATTAGATTAGAAACTGTCTCTAATATAGTTGGCTAAAATTTATAATTATGATTGCTGCATTTCAAACAAATACTGCTCTAATGAGCCGGCCCATTTGTTACCACACGTTTTTTAGGGCGTTGGTTTTGTAGTCAGCAACGAGTTTCTATAGTGACATACTATACCTATAACCGAAGGCGAGTAAACCCCACGTTATTAAGTTGAAAGAATGTGTATTAACAAGCGGCCTTGGAGTCAAATAATATAATAATCTACCTTTATAGTTACTTAAGTTGGTCTTACATAAAATATTACATGTTATAATAATCAATCAAGTCAAAGGCTACGTACAATGAAAGAAGCCCTTAATCTATAATTGGAGCCTTTAGAAATTATATAACAAGAATTGACTTCCAAATTCAAACACAATTATGTATTCGTATTTGATAGAACGCCGAATGTAACCTCAAAGCCGTATTATCCAGCACGGCGTATTACGCTTTACGATGTATTACGATACGTGGCGTACCGTCAGGTACCCTGATAGGCGTGACGATGACATTTTGACAAACACCTGATGTCAGTCGAATATTTATTTTGGGAAAAGGTTGTTAAAATTCCCAGCTCCATATTTGCACACAAATAAGCCAAGTGGAAATGTGAATATTTGAATACATGGACTTTTGTCCTTCCATTTGCTGTTGCGCGAATAAAGTAATTGTTTTCGCAAATTAAACGATTTAATTCGTCGGATTGTGACGTGCCAGAATTATTTTTTGCGTATATTTAAAACTTACTAGATTTTTTTGAGCTTGATAGTTACTTAATATGTAAGTTTTGAGACAAAAGTGGATATTTTCGATCAATAAGGAATTCCTAACTCTTTTTTTGCCCGACTGGACTATGAGAATATAAACAATTAACAAAATAAAATTAGTAATCATTGATTGGTGAAATAAGAGTAGAAATCTTTTTGTTTCAAGCTTTTATTTAACTTGTTTTATTTATTAGTTTGTTTTGATAAAATCTTGTAAGCTGAATTACAACTACTTTGTGTCAATATGCGACTTTGAAAATGTTATGCTTGTTCAGTTCTGAATACAATTTATACCCAGGGGAGGAAAACAAACCCAGGCAATTATGTATAAAAATACGCAAAACTTCCACCACGCTTTATATATACAAAATAGTTATTTTTTATTAGAGTAGCTTCAACACATTTGAAACAAAAGCATCTAATAAACATTATTGTAACAAAACCCACTCTTTGTTAAAACGCACGTACACTCGCAGGCAGTTGTATTCCGAGTTTAGCTTTTAATTGCGTTTCAGTGAATGTAATCGATCCAGTGCCTCACGTATCTTCAGTTTATATGCGAAAACCCAGCTACCGCTTGCCTTGTTAAATCACTATTCTGCACTGAACGTTACATTTAGTTTCGTAGTAGTGTTGCCAGTTCGCGCCGAATGTTGCCAGTATTATCGCCGCTTGGTTTTCTCGTCACGTTCAGTGTTAGTGCACCACTAGTTCCAGATCTACTTAACTGTGACCTCATACGCGAATGCAGTATTATTGAGTACTAATGTCGTAGCGTTTTATGGGAGCTTAATATTTTATGTGCAAATAAATGTGGTATAATATAAATATTTATTAAGCTTTTTACAATAGGAAATAAAATCGGTTTACAAAAATCGATCGATGAATGTAATCGATCATCTTATATCAATAAACTTAACAAAGCATACTGTATTTATTAGACTAATGTCTGATAACCATTTGATATCGAAACAGTGAATCTACCTAAAAAATACGACGTAGGTACATTAAATATCTTCCCGTGTTTCTAATCTAATAAGTAAAACAAGACGAGCTATTACCTAGATGAGGTTCGCTTCGGTTAAACACCAACCCTGTGCCAATAGTGTGGTTCCGCAATGCAGCCAGTCCGACCTGAAGTCGCGACCTATATACTGACTCGGATATTCGGATACGCGAATACCTATAATAGATGTCGAACCGAATTGTGAATGCGTCTCACGCTCCAATTGATAGTGTTTGATACAGTGCGTGGAATAGGTTTTTCCCGATATTGAGAATATTTCCATAGTATGGAAAGTTCGTATCGTTCCGTATAAATGGTGAAGTGAGTTAGTGGAAAAAGATCCATCCATATTTTTATATACACGATACCGATGAAACTTTTTTGATAATCGAGGATTTTTTCATGGCAATGATAATCCTTATTCGTAAATGTTCGAAAATCTGGACATTTAAACACTATTCACTTGTAACTATAGAGGAAATTTTGATTTAATGTGAAATAAGCACTATGTCTTAGCCAGGAATATCAAAGCTAAAAATGTTTCACAATAAAATACCGAATGAGGGAACAAGAAAATAACAATAACACTAAAACATTTACGTCACTAACGTCCATCCACACGACTGGCCCATATAAAGGGATTATGATGCGGATATAACCGCTGATGATCCGCATTGTGCATGAGCTTCACGTACGACATGCGGTTACTTCGGATACTGCGGTTCACTGCACTATGCATGAGGTACTGCGGAAAAGTTTTATGATATTCACATAATAGAATATTCTGTGGTATTACAAAACATATAGAGCTCCTTGTTATATCGTCATCATTTAGCATGAAGTTCCGTTATATTTTATGCTTTATTTTCAATCGTCTCTTTTATATTAGTTTTGAATTTGAATGTATCATGTTTTAAGTACCTAATAATTATTACGAAGTGAGTTAAAGGGGAACTATTTGTAAAATTTATAAATATCGTGGTTTATACTAACGTTGCGTGGGATATCAGTTCCTTTTCCTCAGAGAAAACGATATGTTCCCACGAGATGCCTATTAAATATGACAAGAGATCTCGTCGAAAAAGGGAAGGTAAAGAGGGAAGTGTATTTTTAGACTGACATCAGCAGTACCTAATAAGACGGTGAAGTTCCTTTCTATTATTTCTACGTTGTTTTCGTTCTTATAGTACGAATTTTATAAATATTTTTTATCATAAATGTGTTCCCCCTTATACACCTTGTACATAAAATCGTGAACTCGTAAAATGTTGTAAGTACTCGCAACGCCTTAAGGGAAACATTAGATGAAGACTTTAGGCCTATCTGGTCTGTTGAAATGGTCATGAGTCAAAACCGAAAATTAATTTGGGAGTATTGCGTTTTACAAATAAAAGATAGGCATGCATAGTGACTGTTGGAGTTGGAGACTTAGGGAAGTAGGTAAAAATCGTAGCCCAAATTTAGCTACTAAAAAGTTCTCTGCTTGCGGTGCATTTTACTAAATGCTTACTACACAAATAGTTTCATGTTAAAAATGTAAAAGACCAGAGAGCTTTCCACTTTCACAGCTAATTAATTTAAAGCACCTTCCAACAGTTTTGTAACAGCAATTAACCGTTATATATAACTCTGAACTATAAATATTCACAATATCCCGTCCAGTCTCATCGCTGGGCACTTTGCAGAGAAATTGGCAATTTCCTGCCACCACGCCGGTGCTGTCACCTAGTTGTGTATACATAAATAATTTGTTTTCATACCAATTTGCACGCAGTTACAGTTGATTTATAAACCTTTATAGGTTCTAGTTTATGATCAATGTTTTGGTTTCTCGTTATTTTTGTGTTTTTAGAGCTTTGTTTTTGAATCTCATGGACTTCTGTAATTGGTATTGTTATTATCAGTTTTCAGATATAAGACAACGTTGCGGACTGTAAGATGATGTAGTGACACGTATTGAAAGGAATATGCTGAGATGGTTTGGACATGTGGAGAGAATGAATGAAAGACGATTAACGAAAGGAATTTATAAGGCGCATATCAGCGGCAACGTCAGAAGAGGTCGACCTAGAAGGACCTACACCAATCTTATTGGCGAAGTCCTTCAAAAAGGTCAGGTGCGTAGTACTCGCAACCGGCGCGTATGTATGAGAAGATGTATGAATGTCGCAGAAGCAAAAGAGGCATGCAAGAATCGTAGCAAGTGGCAGTCTATAGTTTCTGCCTACCCCTGTGGGAGAAGGGCGTGAGTGTATGTATGTATGTATGTATTATCAGTTTTCAGAAACCAAACAGTTTATTATTACTGTCTTTGGACGGAAAATCCTCATGGATCGTCAGTATGTCGAACGGACTCGTATCGACTAAATAAAACCGCACTTACCTTCCCTTGCCTCTTAGGAAATCATCGCGGATCTTGGTAACTTCCCACGTGAAAACACCAGATCATTGCGTATCATTGTAACTTCCCATGGATAAAACAATATCACAGTTTGCAGTTTGCAGTTACCAAGATTTGCGACGAACTCGATTTTCTGTAAAATTTTGATCGTTATCGCTAGGATATAACTACAACTAGTCGTGTATTTTAAATTGAATTCATTTCATGCTCCACGTGTGATCCGCAGATAATGTTAAAACAAACCATTCATTAATTTCATCGGTATAGTATACACAAAAACATTATTAATATCAATTATTAACAATATTCACTACTATGTTAGTTATTATAAATTACTAATATTTACAATCGTTATCGAAATGTAATTAAGTTTGGATAATTGTGCATTTTCCACAGTGGACTAGTTAATTAAATATAAATTGAATTGCGTTTTAGGACAAATATACAAGGTGTTGATGGTGTTTCCGTGCCATTTAGGGCAAATTCTATCTCTCATTGCCTGAACTACCCCATTAGTCCATTATTTGTAAGCACGTCTGCAATGTTGGAATTCCTGGGTTCCATTCCTAAGTTTTATTGGATTTTTCTGCTATATTTTCACCAGCAGAACGGAGTTTGGGATGTTGGTAACATGCTGGCCGTCTAAACATATCAGCGAATTATGGATGTACATTAGTACGCCTCTGCCTTACCCTTCGCGGATTACAGTCATTTCATGTAGTTAAACAATAATTGTACTGTTACGAAAAAGAAAAACACTTCGAAAAATTCGTGTGTTTGAGTATGGAAAAATTGCCTAAATATACTGTGACTATACATACTTCCACTGTCACAGAAACAAAAAGGGCTAAACTGAAAACAACAAAGAAAATCAATTGAAATCCCACCGGGAAGCTATTCAATTACCGAAGCCCGCGATACATCGCTCAGCCAGCCAATCACTCGCACTTTACGTAATAAATTTAGGTTTTACACGTAAAGCCTACGCTGTGATTGGCCAATAGTGGACGGAACTGGGTATTAACCGATATACCGATGTGATGAATTGACTGTTAGTTTGAATTGGCTATTTTGGGGGTATTGTTAGTTTCAAGCCATCCTAGATAAATGATCGGATGCCTGATGTTTTGTGTTCTAGGGTTTCTCTTATATAAGTAGTTGGCTATACTTAAGCGTCGTAATGGTGTTTCATGTGAAAGTGCAACGTTACACAAAATCTGACATGAGTATTTATGAGTATATTGTTGAACGATTTTTTTCTAGAAATCCTTCGCAAACATATAATATGTATCAGTTTCAAGCTTGCAGGAGCTTAAGAACAATATAATATCGGTTGTCGCAGTTCATATACTAAAGCACACACTCGAGGGCCTATTCATAAAAGTGATATTAACGGATACTGCCGAGGATGTTATTGCAGCTCAAATTTAATATCATATACTCTTAAATGTTTCTTCTCTTGTATTTTGAGGTGAACTTCCAATACTTGCTTTCTCTTGTAGATAGAGAACTTACCTACATGTATTATTATCTACTATATTAATTTTTTCTACATAATAACTGATACATGTGTGCCGTCAGCTGGGACTGGTCCCCTCAAACCTATGCTATGGAGCTATGAATATTTCTTCAAAAGGCTATTTCACTTAGCCTATACTATTATGTCTGGACTTAAGAGACCATGATTCTCCGAGTTTGTTTCGGTATTTCTATCAGAGGTAGCAAATAAAACATGACTTCAAAAATGTGTCTTTATAAGATCTATTTACAATATCAGTATTTACGTATGTACACGAAGCGACCCAATTTCTGGGCAATACTAATATTCGGAGGATAGACTGGTTGTCAGGCTTTTTGAGACTTTTCTGACTACTACTAACAATTGTTGGTCATCCATCCACACACCGACCGCAGTGAGTGCAGCTTAACCTTGCAGATCAGTTGATCAGCTGAATTAATATTCTAAACGTCACTGTATCATTTATCAATGAAAGCGTCATGACGCCAACAAACACGCCAAAAGAAAAAGCTAAAACAAAAGACAACTTTTTTAAAACAATAAAAACTCTAAATAAAAGTTAGAGTGACAAATAACAACACTAAAGCAAACTTGCACCAACTTCTTAAATGAACAAAACACAATGACAATAGAAAATTGTGTTTAAATACAATTTAAACTCATTTAAGAATTTGGTGCAAGTAAGAGTTGTGACACCTCTAAAAAGACCTTTTGGCTTAATCTCGACGTGAACACCTCCGACCTCACCCGAGGTCACCTTCACACTAACCAAAGGGCGGTACGTTCATTAAATTTTAAATCGCTTACAGGTAAAATATGGAATTGATAATGCAGACGCGGCCCTATTCAAATTATTTAGAAGCGAGCTTTTGATTAAAGGTGGTGACGAAGGCACTACAGATGGTATAAAATTAAATTATAATTTCATTGTATAATAAATAGTTTTTGTGAATTCAAAGGCGTTTGTGTGTATGTAGGGATTATTTTCAGTTATAACAAAATGATAGAAGTGTCTTTGTCTATCTCGACTCTGCGGATTTTTTATAGAATCATGTCTTATACTTTAAAGATGTGCCGTGCGTAACAATTCCTCTCTTCTAACATAACTTTTATTTTTGTTAGAAACCTTACGATCGTTCGTGCGCACACAACTCATCACAACTAAACATTTTATCGTATTAGGCTGAACATAGGAACACAAAGAGAACAAACAAAAGAACAAGTGAACATTTCTTTTAAGTAACAAGACAAGAAGAGAAGTTCCTTTTAAGTAAAAAGATATGAGACGTGCAATACCAATAGCGTAATAAGTCTATAATCAGCTTAAGCTCTCTAGTTGTCGTAATCGCGAGGTCTTGGGTTCGATTCCCGGGTCGAGCAAAGTGTTATTGTGGTTTTTAGCACTTGGTTTGGCTGCTAGTAAGGGCAAAAAGGAAGAAAGAATCCCCGACCACAAGTGCACGGTTAATGGCAATAGGCTCGCCCGCTATTACATGGAACCTAAATATACAGGCGAACTGAAGGTGTAGGTATTTTAGTACGTCTCTGCGTACTCTTCCGGGGAATACAGGCATGATGGTAAGTTATATTAATCCGATTAAAATTGTTAATACAGCAGTGTCGCAAAATATATATGTCTCTTATTAGGGCCTGATTTAACCAAGTACTGGTCAAAGACGATGAGTGTTCTCCTAATCTACTACATTTCTAATACTACTCTTGAGGAATTTCTACTTTAGATTTAGATAGATACATTTCTTGATGAATAACCAAATGCTTTGATACATATTAACATTACGAATAGAGAGACACCGCTAAGTGTTTCCAACTAGATCCAACAGCAAAGTCCTCGCTAAAGGACCTCCATTACAGGTCTTAATGCGAGAAGCACATAGATGTAACTATGAAAACGAATTTACTACTAGGTGAGAGTAATCCTACTCAGCAACAATAAACTCGGACGTGAATAATAGATAAGTTTCGTGAATAATATACGAGGTGAGTTTCGGAAACCTACCATCTACTCCATAACGTTTCAAAGCTACAAATAAATACATTCTTATATCCTTGGTTGGAGCAAAGATAAATTCAGACCTAATTATCTTCTCTACTATTATAAAATTGAAAAAAAGCTGTGTCTGTACATTGAAGATATTTAAAAAAAACAAGTGGGTTAAATGTCTCTAAATGTCTTTTTAAAATTCTTGTCTGTTTGTTACGGGTTGGCGCAAAAACTACTGAATAGATTTTAAATTTGTTATCACTGTTAGAAAGTATGTGCTCCAACTTAAAAACTGGTATACTTCTTATCACAAATAATTACACGGAACCTGAGATACAGCTTGACCTCTCTAATGTATAGAGACCCATACAAAGAAGAGATCTTCACTGTTGGTTTTTGAGCTTCAAGTGGGCGAAGCCGCGGGCAGAAGCTAGTAATATTATAAAAGCGAAAGTAACTCACTGCTAGACAGATTTCGATATAATTTGCCAAGGAAAAAGATTGCGTCCTGGCATAGACCTTTGGCATGCAAGTACAATATTTAGATTCTTTCATTATCTGTTTTCATGAAATACACGAATTCTCGGCTTCACTCAGCGGATAACCGTCGTGAAACAACACTTACGTTGTGTTTCGCTGAGTGAGTGAGGATACCGTAGGTCTAACCCTTTTAAAATGCGGGCAATGCACTTGCAACTCCTCTGATAGTGCGGGCACACACAACAAACATATTATAATTATGTGGTACTTAATAATAAGAATTAAAACTAAACAGGAGCTTAATGTCTGTCTGTGCCAAAGGGCCATCATGTCAAGCGGCAGTCCTGAGTACTGCCACCAGACGCTGGTTTTCAGCTGCAAGCCCACAAGTGCTACATACGCTCGAAAGGCAACCAAAAAAAAACAAACCATAAACTTAACTACTTATAATTTAACTAAAATACCTTTTATTTTAAACAAGATATATTGATTTTTGAACATTTTTAATATTGCTGTCTTTTTTGAAAGTTTATTATTTTTGTAATTTTTTTTGTGTATAGTGTACTATACACAAAAAAAATTACAAAACTAATAATTTACAAATAATTTATTTGTAAATTAATTGAATTCAATTTATAATCTTTAATTTATTAATTTGATGATATTTATTGTGAATTCTTTTTATGTAAATTTAATTTAAATGTATAGTTTATATAACACTATTATTGATTTAATTATGTTAATTTTATTGTGAATATGATCCTTAGTTGGTCGAAATAAATGATAAATAAAAAAAAAACCGGGTGATATTCGCCTATGTCGCATGTCGCATGTCATCTCGCTCACGAAATCATGCATATGAAAGAAAGTATTTATATGGCCGACGTAGATGCTTGAATATTTTCATATTCTTTTTGGTGCTTAAGTAAATATTGTTGCAGTTTGAATTTGAATGTTGAACAATGTCGGCAGTTCTTTATTGGTGGGGGAATGTTGTTCCAACATTTTGTCGCTGCATATCGAAAACTACCCCTTATAGCGAAATAGGTTTGTTATTGTAAACTTTTTTAATTTATAACATTATTTATAAGACAAATACGAATTTCGCCTATACTTGCTAGCTTAATATTCAGATTGTGTTCATGTAATATTTCATATAGCCTACTGAAACGTGTTTCACTACATAATGTAATATGAAACGTAATTTATTTGAAAACCGTTGTACGGTTTCGGCTTCGAAGCATTATAATTGAATGTTGGCTCTATTGTTTGTTATAAATATAATATATTTCAAAAGCTCAAAATCAAACGGTGGTCTGTAATTTTTTTTTACTGAATATCAGCTGTTGGCCGCGGTTCCTCTCAATTTTTTTTTATAGTAAAGATAATACTCATGGATCATGTGCCACTTCAGGCGGTGACAGGGTATTTTGGACTACAGACTAAATATCGTACTTGCCTTCTTATGCCTTATAGTCATGGCCATGTGATACGTGATAAACGCCACCACCATGACAGGCTGTGAGCAGTTCTCGCTGGACCTTGGAATGGCAAACACTATCGGCTACCTTTGGTATTACTTGTACCTGTTGTTCATCAACAAGGCGCGGTAGCTAGTCAGCTGCACCGCCTTTTCGACCTCTGACGGAGTAATGGTCTTTTAAGAAAAGATCGGTACAAGGTCGTGATTGTGCCATCTACAAGGGAAAACATTGGATGCGGTTTTTACAGTTGATTTATTGGATCAGATCTGCAACTTTGTACGCCGCCTGGAAGCGATTTATAGTAAACTAGCTTCCACCCGCGACTTCATACGCGTGGAATAGTTACTTAGTCTTAGCCTGATGTTATATAGCCTATAGCCTTCCTCAATAAACAGGCTATCTAACACAGAATTTTTCAAATCGGACCAGTAAACAAACAAACAAAAAAACTCTTCAGCTTTTTAAATTAGTATAGAAGTATAGATTAGTATATTATATAATTTTGGATGCAATACTAGCTATGCAATGCTAGCAACAAATAAATAAGTAATACCAACTTAGGACTCCCTCGGGTGGTACAATATCTACAATTCTCGTGTTTCCACTTCATCAGTAATTTAGATTGCATTACCCAGTGGTACAGTGCAACAATGTTGAATAACTCGTAACTTAGCTACTCCCGCTCCGTTATAACACGTGTATTGACATCAGTTGTTTCAGAAATAGCTGGCCAAGCTTGCAACTATAAATCGTAGTATATTTATTTATTTATTCTTTTGCACACATAAATGTACATGGCGGACTTAACACCGTAGGCGTTTTCTACCAGTCTACCTTCGGGTGGTGCAGATATATTATAGGCAGGTGCTTAAGCATTATTTAACTATGTAACTTAACGAGAAAACAAAAGGGATACTGTATAAGTATATTAAATATAAAAATATTTAAAAAAAAAATGTATATACATAAATCATATTAATCTACATACTTAGACATATAAATATTAAAAAAAAAATATACAAATAATATAATATATAAAAATAAATACATAATATATACATATATAATAATATATACAACTGTATTTATTCTATTTGGCACAAGAATAGCCATTTTCATTTATATGTGTTGTGCCCAGCAGTTACAATTGCATGATGAGATGATGATGAAAGGGTAGGGTTACCACATAAACACCTGTCGATCATTAAAGAGCCTTCACAAATGATTATTTAGTCAGCAACCGGGCTACAAACTTGCATAGCAGAAAAAGATTAGCAGCCAGCCAATATTTTTACCAAGGCATAATCAGCATTCAGTAGCCAGATATCTGATACGATAAGAAAAATGATATTTTAAGGCTTTATTTTTAGTTTTATTTTCGACAGAACTTAGGCCCCAGGTGTAAAAAGGAACTCGATAGAGCTAGGGATTGTATATTTATAGAAAATCTTTGGACTAAGTAATTAAAGATTTGTATAAAAAATGTAACTTTTTATTACGGGTTCTGTAAAACTTAAGTTCGCCTTTCCAACTTCCAATGTTTATGTTTTCGAATAAATCACAAAACTAGTCGTAATAATGCCACAACCATATTTTAATAACTGAAAGCCTAAAATTTTCCCGAGCAGCGAAACACGCGATAAACTGTAATAAGTACTATTCACGCATTTTTAATTATCTCAATTTCATCGGCATTCACGCGGAATCAACGTAGAGGTACCGTATTTTTATAGGATTACGAAAACTTTGGCACGTTTCATATTTTGGCCGTAAATTAAAAAGTTTGTTCAAACATTCTGGTGGCTGACACATCGCTGTGCTATGCTAACCTTAGGGATTGTAGCGCCCTCATAAAAATGTTCGATTCAAATCGTCGCTTCACCCTTGTTCCTTTTTCACCCCATCCCCGCCGGGTGGTAGAGGTGCGCGCGCACACAAAATCAATACGGTCCGTGTTACGCACAAAATATACGGTGGCAACGAATAGAGATGTCATGGTCAGCTTATCGATATTAATTAGTTTCGATGTATAGAGTGGCCCTAAAAATAGTCGATGGTGTACATCGCTTCATATTTTATTTTTATAGCCATTTTCAGTTCAGTGAGCTGTAATAATAGATGGATGTTAATAGATTTTTGCGGCAACATTTCTCAAATTATACTGATTAGATTAATTTTGCTTTAACGGTTCTAATTGAATTAGCCACGCTTATTAATTTTCCTAGGAAATTACGAACAATTTCATTTACCTTATATTTATTATTTATTCTAAGAGGTACAAATGTTTTTGTTATTTCTTTTTAATGTTTGGTCTTTTTAATGTGTAATTTTTATTTCTCATCTCTTTATAATTCTTCGGGTAAAATTTCAATTTAAGTAAGATATCTATACTAATATTAAAAAGAGGAAAACATTTTATGTATGTGTGTATATATGAAACGAATAAACTCAAAAACTACTGGGCCGATTTCAAAAAACCTTTCACCATTTGAATGCTACATTATTCCATGTACTTAGGCTATAGAATATTTTGAAAAATGTTGGGGACTTCTTCACCCGTGCCAAGCCGGGGCGGGCCGCTAGTGTCCTATAAATTACAAACTGACTAGTAATATGTATCTATGTTGTTATTAGAAGCTAATGAAAACAGGCATACCACCAATAAAGATGTCGCCTGAACACTTAGCGCGAAGCAACATGTAATTTATTCTAATAGACTTATAATAGCCACGTGGCCGATTGAATTAATTATCGATGACACTGAGTGACACCGAACACCCATCCTTATTGATAGCGCTCTATACACCATGATTAATCATTACAAAATTTGCATTCGAATTTGTATTTCAATAATCATAATGGTATTTTCAAATTAAAGGTTTTGTTTTATTCAATAGGGGGTAAGCTTAAAAGTTGTTGCGGCATTGAGCTTTGTTAAAAGTTTTCAACAAAACTCCGTTATTGGAAGTCTGTTTTTGACGTCGACTCTCCACTGTTATTAGCCTGTCAAAGCTTTTATCATATTCCGTACCCGGTTCACATATCGCCGGGTTCCAATTTCAAAATAAATTGTCAGTTAAAAGACACCTACTGTGTACGTTCTGAAATCGATACAGAGCAGTTTTAATACAAAATTACTCGCCAATACCATTATAGGCTGATAATTAAAGGACAATTAGAAAAGTTGATTCATTAACTACCGTAATTGACTATTACTTTAATGGGTAAAGTCATAATTGTCACTGAAGTTTACTTGGAGTGCAAATTGAAATATAACTTATTTTAGACCAGCTTCTGCCCGCGACTTCGTCTGCGTGGAGTTCTAGGTCTAAGTCCGGTCTAGATACAAAATAGCCTGTGTTATTCCAGGCTATAATCTATCTCTGTGCCAAATTTTATCTAGATCCTTTCAACCGTTCTAGCGTGAAAGAGTTACAAACATCCATCCATACTCACAAATTTCGCATCTATAATATTACTAGCTTCTGCCCGCGACTTCGTCTGCGTGGACTTCAGATAAAAAGTAGCCCATGTGTTATTCCAGACTATAATCCATCTCTGTAGCACATTTTATCCAGATCCATCCAACATCCATCCATCCATCCATCCATCCTCACAAACTTTCGCATTTATAATATTAGTAGGATAGTAGGATGTTTTTATTGGTAAATACTTTCTGTTTTTAAATTAGTTATTTTGCAGTTATCTCAGCCGGCTGACTTTTGGAAACAAACGATAACAGAAATTGCGAGAGATCCCATAAAATCCAATTAATTTAACGGGAGTGTCGCTTTCCGCCGGGACGTGATTAAAATAACAAAAAAGATCCATTACCCGCTATCTTCGCGGCGAGTGCTGGCTTCGAGACCACGAATATTGAACTGAATTATACGTACAAATTCATATTGCTTCCTGACGTTAGGTATTCAGGTTATCAACCTATGTGTATCATTACGCCAATATTTCTTCTGCTCCCCAATTATTCGTTATTTAGGTATCTTGTGGTAGGCACTCTAATAGCATACTTAGGGGGCTTCAAAACCCACATCATCATATCGTCGGTCGGAGGATGACGACACTATACGTTATATAACGATATTATACTTTCTTTTTTATGAGATGTGGGGCAAACGAGCAGACGGATCGCCCGATGGTAAGCAATCACCCCCGCCCATGGGTGTCCATGGCATGTATTATGGTCATGGCAAATGTCATGGATCCCATGGCCATGATTATAAAGCAAAGTAGTTTATATCTCGTCGGAGTTCGAGATACGCTAGCGCCTTCCCTGGTGGCAGCATGCATGAAGATTTTCCATATCTACTATAATAAACGTAGCAAATCGGCAAAAAAATGCAGGAAACCAGCGTGAAACAACGCTTAAGTTGTGTTTCGCCGAGTGAGAGATTCCGGAGCCCGAACGCTTTTAAAAGGCCGGCAACGTACTTGCGACTCTTCTGGTGTATCCATGGGCGGCGGTAATCGCTTATCATCAGTCGAGCCGTGTGCTCGTTTGCCCCTTATGCCATAAATAAAACTCCTTACATTTGGTTTCTTTTCGTTTGCCTATTCGAACTTCAGATTGCATCTTGTCTACAGGTCCTGTTCATCCCCAGCTGAGGCAAAAATCTTAGTTTATTATAAAAGGAAATAAGTACTCCTTGAAATTACATTACACCGACTTCATAGCGAGAAATTGCTATCATAATTTCTTTTGACAAAGTGTAATATCGTTCTGGGAATGTTGTACAAGAGCACAGAGAGGAGCGGACAGTGCAATAACGTCTTGAAATTAAACTCTGAGATTTCGAATATTGCGGTTTGTACGTGCAAAACAGTCATATTTAGAATTGGTGCTTTAGAGCAATAAAGTCGCGCCGGCCATGTCGGTTTATTATAATTATAGGTCATAAGTGACTCTAATCTCAGCTAGGAATACAAAATTAAGAGTTGTGTCGTTTTAAAATTGAACCATCAGTAGCCCAAGCATGAACACTTTCGAAAACGTATTCGTATCGAAATCGAGAATAATTTGTATGAGAAGGAGCTTAACGAACGTAGATGAAGCGAAAGTGGTGTGAAAACAGATCCTATATTTTATACGAATCTATTATACGAAGTATATTTTTTATTTACCACCTAGGTGGCATACAAGCTTATAGCCCGCCTGAGGGTAAGCAGTTGCATTAATTTTTGTGTAACGTTTTTGTTTAATAAGATCATTCTACTACAACTTTTCTACTGAAAGAGAAGTATCACAAAATTAGTCTTGATGAATACTGGGCCAATCTAGTGTAATGGTTTTTTTCTTTTGCTTTTCTCTATCTGTTTGCTGTCGATTCGATATAAAGTACCAAACCATAGATATTAAATATACGAAAATTTTACTATTATTTCAAAAAGCCACTACAACATTCAAAATGCCAGAATAATCCTCTGTCAGTTGTTCCCCATGACAGCACTTAGTTTAAAATAAGTAAAAACTGAGATATTTCAGGAGTAAAATCTGAGTGCTAATCCGGGTGACAATTGGATTTTCCTGACACCGCACACCCGCCAGGCTTACGACCACTATGCAAGAAAATGCAGGAGGATAATTTCGAACAACTTGCCGAATGCGAGTTCGTTTTCTGACGAGTAGCTATAAGTACTTATTCTATCTTACTTCTACTTAAGCTTATACTTATGCAGAAGTTAATTATTCAGTAAACAAATTAAAATACAGTAACAAGAAAGATCGGTAATGGTAAAACTTTTTATGACAAGTCCCAGAGCTGAGCATGAGAAAGCAGTGATAGCCTAGTGATATGTTCATCGGACTGCCACGGCAAAGTTGGTCTTGAGTTCATATCCATGGCATGACTCCTACTCTTCCCAGTTATGTGCGTATAATAGTTAATTATCTCGCGTTTAAACGGTGAAGGAAAACAACATGAGGAAACCTGCATGCCTGAGAGATTTTCTCGACGTCATCTTAAGTCTGCCAACCCGCATTAGGCTAGCGTGGTGGACTATAGCCTAATCCCTCTCATACTGCCCAGCATTGGGATATAATAATGGGTTGATTATTATGTTATGGAGCAAATAATAAAAGTTTCTTTGAATTTGTTAGTAAAAGCATGAGGATTTTTGTCATAAGTAAGCATCATACCCGACGGACATTCACTGGCGCCAAATAATAATTTTGTATTGTATCTTTTTCACTTGGGAGAGCCATGCTTCGGCACGAATGGGACGGCTCGACCGGAGTGATACCACCCACGGCCTCCCAGAAAACCGGCGTGAAACAACATTTGAGTTGTGTTTTGAGTGAGTGAAGTTGCCGGAGGCCCAAACCCTTTTAAAAGGCGGGCAACCGGGGCAACGCACTTGTGACTCCTCTGGTGTAGCGGGTGGCCATGGGCTGCGGTTATCGCTAACCATCATGTGATCTGACTGCTCGTTTGCTACCCTATCCCATAAAAAATACAATACAAAATGTCATATAATATAATAATTTGTGGAAAAAATATGAAATAAAAATGTTTTAACATTTCAAGTGCTCTTTTGGAGAAAAAACAATAAAGCTTGCATTTGACCTTCTGTAAACCATCCGTGTTGTGTCGGTACCGCACCGGCAGTTGCTACCGGGACAGGGGTGCGTGTTAAATCTGCCGCCTTCCGGCTGCCGGCGAGGGTGATATGGTTACGTTGAACACTTTTGAAGAGCGATTATTTAATCCCAGTCTGCAATGTTGTTGCGATGAATGCGGTTTGTTCGGTTTTGATTTAGTTTGGAGATATAGGGTGTATCTAAAAAATTTAAAAATATTCGATTTTTCTTTTGGACACTTTTTATATTGTATTGTGGATATAATTTTATATATAAAAATAGACACTGATATTTGCATATATTTCCATATGAATGAATCCTTTATCCCAAATTGATTTTTAAACTGTCACAATACCTAAATGAATTGGCATTCTCACACGTAAATACCAGGTCACACTACCCACAACTTCAACATAACTCTGATGTGCTGTATGATTTATCATCATTAATCACAGGAGGCTGTCTACGTAGTCAGTAGATACTAAGATACACCGTGACATACGCCACATAACCTATTAATCCACATTATCCGTTGAGATATTAATTGTAATATATTAGTTTGGTATTTTCCTTGAACCTTGGCTTCGATATTACCTTGTAATTGGCTTATTTGATGAAAAATTTAGCGTGAGATCGCGTAGGTATCGTATATATAGTATCTGTCCTTTTGAAGGAAATAGTCTCCATAAAGGGACATGAAAAAAATAAGAAAAACTGCTCGTATTGGGTAATTTATAGTATGAGCATATTGACTCTCGCATAATATTCACGGAATACACTAAAATTACTTAGTTATTTTTTTATATTTGGCATTAACGCATGCTAAGTATCTTTAAATATGTCGGAGACTCGGGTGGGGTTGTACCAGTCTCGGAATCAGAAGTGGTAATTAGGGACTATGGCCTGTGGGCTACTGTGGGTCATGCTGGTTCAAACATTAAAAAGCACACTCAGAAGTCAATCAATACCGTTTATTAGACTTCTTGTACTTTTCGTACGTCAATATTAGAATACTGACAACACCCAAAATGTTTTTTGAAGGCGGTCTTACTTTTATTTATATTTGTATTGTTGTTTTTACAATAGGCTCGCCCCCTATTACACAATAGACTCACCCTCTATTACATGGGACCTAAAAACATAACCGGCGAACTGTGGGTGTAGGTACATCAGTAGGCCACTGCCTAAACCTTCGGGGAATTTTAAAAAATGTAATGTAAAATATGTATGAAAATGAATAGTGGGCTTAGTCTACTTACAAACGAGGTGAACAGTTCTATAATATAGTTACAGCCAAATTTTGCTAAACTACAACATCTGATCTTGACTGTAACAATCTGCTAACTAAACCACTTTAACAATTAATTGCTAAATCTTTGTTAACAACCGTAGCGGCCGACACAAACTACTCGATGTGAATGTATGAGGAGTGAGCTTCCCTAAATCCTTTCTTAGCGGATTATTTAAGGAATCTTCCATTTTGTAACCTCAACGTAATTTATGTCAGTCCGTTATGTTTTTACACCGACACCGGCAAAAAGTTTGATGAATTTTAGTATAGGAACTAAGCCTAGCTAAGCTAGCTAAGTGATAGCCTAGTTATATGATCTTTTGACTCATAGGTCTCGAGTTCGAATTCAACGTACGCACCTCTGAATTTTCGAAGTCATATGCGTATTAATAGTGATCACGCGGTCCGACAATAAAGGAAAAAATAGCGAGGAAACCAGCATGCCTGAGAGATTTTCTCGACAAACGAAGGGCGTGTGAAGTCTGCGGACTACAGACTAATCCTCATTTTGAGTTGAAACCCGTGCCCAATAGTGGTACAGTATATTGGGTTGATTATGTTATGTTATTATGTCTGATCTTCTTATAGGGTACCTCTATAATTAAGCCCTAATCCGCACTTATGAGAGCTATATAACCGCTTAATTAATAATTTCAATGAGGTTTCATTGTCCTGATCGATTTCAAAAACAATGTTTGTGACCGTTTATAAATTACTAGCTTCTGCCCGCGACGTCGTCCGCGTAGCGTGATGATATATAGCCTATAATAGCCTTCCTCAATAAATGGGCTATCTAACACTGCAAGAATTTTTCAAATCGTACCAGTAGTTCCTGAGATTAGCGCGTTCAAGCAAACAAACAAACAAACTCTTCAGCTTTATATATTAGTACTAGCTTCTGCCCGCGACTTCGTCCGCGTAGCGTGATGATATATATATGATATATGCCTATAGCCTTCCTCAATAAATGGGCTATCTGACACTGAAAGAATTTTTCAAATCGGACCAGTAGTTCCTGAGATTAGCGCGTTCAAGTAAACAAACAAACAAACAAACTCTTCAGCTTTATATATTAGTATAGATAGATATACATATATATTTCCCTGTCTCCATTCCATTAAGCTATACCTAATCGTGACCGAAAGGAGCGCTCGAGCGAGCCAACTTCGAATAAATCAATTGGGACAAACTGTTTCACAGTCGGGCACCTATTACATATATGTATGATATAGTAGTAACACATATATATATATAATGTAGGTAACGACTAAGTTTCAACAAGTTCGCCGACGCCCGGGGAAAGTGGTGAAAGGCGGTATCTTTGTACTACAAATTGTCCCTGCGAAGTGTCTCTGAGATGTAATGTCTCCGTTGTATACCGGAATATTTTTTACTAGCTTCCGCCCGCGACTTCGTCCGCGTGGAATAGTTACTTAGTCTTAGCAGGATGATAGCCTATAGCCTTCCTCAATAAATGGACTATCTAACACCGAAAGATTTTTTCTAATCGGACCAATAGTTCCTGAGATTATCGCGTTCAAGTTCAAGCAAACTTGGCAGGTGGTAAGAAGATGATGATCCCGTTCAGCGGCTTGTAGTATGTTTTGATTGAAGCTCACTTCAAGATATAGCCAATATTATTAGTTGATAATTGAGTATTGAGTATCCGAGCGGAACTTTAGTAAAATATGTCACGGGAACATGAATAATAAAAGAACGCTAAATGAGGATATGTCCTTTAGAGCGTTTGTTGGGTCCGAGCGGACCCAAGCTCGGTCCACACGGATACAAAACAAACGCTCTAAAGGCTGAAGAATAACGTATTTATTTGGATAAGGATTAATATCATGTTTATAAAAACACCTACGCAGATAATGCATTTGGAATTTTAGAACAAAGTTAGCATAAAAAAGGTTATAGTGAGCCAACCTTAAAATATAGACATATGCTGTCGCGGACTTTTTTTTTAAACTTTTAAAGAGGAACAATTCTGTTATATATGATTTTTGCGAAACTTTAACCGTTTACGCAGCGCACGCATCGGAAGCTCTCAAAAGGAAAAACAAACGAATTTTAGAACAAAGTTAGCATAAAAACGGTTATAGTGAGCCAACCTTAAAAGATAGACATATGCTGTCGCGGACTTTTTTTTAGAACTTTTAAAGCGGAACTATTCTTTCTTATATGATTTTTGCGAAACTTTAACCGTTTACGCAGCGCATGCATCGGAAGCTCTCAAAAGGAAAAATCCCGATTTTGAAACATTCTTCATTGATGCTCCGCTCCTATTGGTCTTAGCGTGATGATATATAGCCTATAGCCTTCCTCGATAAATGAGCTATCTAACACTGCAAGAATTTTTCAAATCGAACCAGTAGTTCCTGAGATTAGCGCGTTCAAGCAAACAAACAAACAAACAAACAAACAATCAAACAAACAAACAAACAAACTCTGCAGCTTTATATATTAGTATAGATTCAGTGCGCAAACTTTGACAATTGATACTTAAACGACTTTTATTAAACACCAATTTGCTATTTTGATATGTCTTAGTACAAAATATCGAAGTTATCGTTAACGAAAGATGTTTACTTTGAAACTGATTTTATGGTTACTCGCTAGCGCACGGCAAAGCGCGTGCGCCTTAGTACCTACATCAGCTGTACACCGGCGCGTGAGTCGGCTGGCACACGTGCTTAGTGTTATTATTGCGAATAGATATTATGTGTCCATATTTTGCTGATTTCAAGCCGGATAAAAATTTTAAAAAAAGTTTTGAACTAATAATGGGAATGTGTTCTATTACTGATACTGAACTACCAAAATTTTTTTGCGCACTGCTTAAAAAATATTCCTGTATACATATTATGTACTTTGCAGTATATAGATACGCAAATATATCAAAATTAGTGGAACTTTCGTTGAAACCTACCTACGTTTTATAATGTAGGTGTACAGTGAAGATTTTGAATTGGAATTATTACTAGGTTTTGCTGAACATCAGGTGCTAGGTTCAGTTCCCAGGTTGGCAGAAGCTTTATACTGGTTTTCTCTAGGTAACACTTACATAAACCCAAGACCTTACCCTTTGCATCCACGCTTATGACTACTATTCCAAAAAAGCAGCCTTACCATCCAATTTGTGGTTAAGAGGTGTTTAGATGTATATAGCTAGAAGATTAAAAAAATTGAATTGTATTACCTACATATTAAAGTAACGTATTACATTGAATACCATGTATAACTTCAATTAAACCACATTAACTACATAATTATACATTACTAGCTTCTGCCCGCGACTTCGTGCGCGTAGCGTGATGATATATAGCCTTCCTCAATAAATGTTATTTATTTCTGTTTATGAACTGGTCGGGGTCGGATGAACTCTGATCTTCCTAAGGAATTTTCAATGAAACCAATAGGAATATCACTGACAACTTTAATGCACTGACCGTTGCTTGAACTACACTACTCAACAATAGTACTGAGAGAGGTCATTGAATGCCGGAGAATCTTAACACCGCCTTCTAAATAGTGACGTCATACGCATAGTGACATCTAGTTGCGAAGAGGTGAACTAAGTTTTAATTAAATAATATAAACTACCTGAACATGCCGCCCACCAAGGACATTATTGACGAAAATGTCCTTAACAATCTCAGCGAACTACTAATACATAAAGAATGTCATGTATGAGCGGACTAACTAAGAACTAGGTGTAAACCTTAACAACATTAACGAACTGGAACTTAAAATAACCCTTGTACATTTTCAATATATTTGACCTAACTTCCTAACTAAGTCTTAAATTTATCTCAACCAATTACAAATGGTTCAATTGAACTAAATAAACATATAACTTAAAATAACAAACAATGTTCCAAACTAATATAAGCTTAAAATGTATAAAACCGTGAACTTAAAATTATAAAACCAACAAGTGTAAGTACACTGTACAAATCTGTACTAAATAAATAAATCAGTTCTCATTGACCGGTAAGATACATAGTTTAGAAATAGGTCGTTTCAAAAGAGACCCTTTAGTTTTTAATGTGACCACCCGAGTAATATTGTCGGGACCTGGATGCTTTTCAATTATTCGACCTAACAACCAACGGGCGGGTGGTAAGTCTGTTTCCTTAACAAGTACTACGTCTCCTATTTGTGATTCGGGCTTTTGAAATGACCATTTGTATCGGTGAACTAAGTTAGTCAAATATTCTCCGGACCAACGCTGCCAAAAGTTCTGTAGCATTTTTTGTACTAGCTGCCATCGTTTCAAAGGACTGATATATGAAGTTTCATAGGTAGGTTCAGGAACAGTCACTAATGGTTCTCCCACCAAAAAATGACCCGGAGTTAGTGGCAATGGTTCATCTAGATCTTCACCATTAATAACTGTCATGGGTCGCGAATTTAAACACGCTTCAACTTGGCTAAGCAAGGTACTCATCTCCTCATAGGTAAGCGTTGAATCTCCTATAACTCTTTTCAGATGGTATTTCGTGGACTTCACAGCCGCCTCCCATAAGCCACCAAAATGAGGAGCGTGAGGCGGTATGAAGTGCCATGTAGTGCCTTTGGACTCTAAATGCTCCGCAATATCTTGTTGTCCAGCCGCCAGTTCTTTTAATTCTCTAGCAGCCCCAATGAAATTCGTCCCATTGTCACTCCAAATTTGAGTACAATGTCCTCTTCTAGAGACAAAACGCCTAAAGGCGGCAAGAAAACCCTGCGTACTCAAATCGCTGACAGCCTCCAAATGCACTGCTCGAGTTGCCATGCATACGAACACACAAATGTAACCTTTGTATGAACTATGGCCTCGACCTTTAGTTGTTCTAATATTGACTGGACCAGCGTAATCCAGTCCACTGTGGAGGAATGGTCTTGTAGGACGGCATCGAGCCGAAGGAAGTGATCCCATTAATTGCGTACTAACCTTTGCCCTTTGCTTTGTACATGGTACACACCTGCGCACATGCTGTTTGACTAGGCTCTTTACTCCGATGATCCAGTAAGCAGATCTTAAGTAGGTGATCATGAGCTGAGGACCGCCATGTAACGTCCGCTCATGAGCATCTGCAACCAACAACTTTGCTATATGCGCATGATGAGGAATGATAATAGGATGCTTGACTTGATCTGATAAAAGTGCTTTGTCTAACCTACCCCCTACTCGAATTAAATCTTCATTATCTATGAATGGACTTAATGACTTGATCTTACTTCCCTTCGATTTAATTTGCCCTTTCTTTATTTGATTGTACTCTTCTTGAAATTCTCTTTTCTGATACTGTCTTATACAAAATTTCAAAGCTTCCTCCAATTCTGTCATTTGTAAATAACTAGGTACATCTTTTCTATTTTTCAAAACTATGAACCTTCTGCAGTACGCTATGACTCTCACTAATCGCCATAATGAACTGAACTTATTCCAGGGTAATTCACTTTCAGCTATAGTGACGTGAGATCTTATAGATTCTTCTAAATGAATCACTTCATTTGGTCGACTGTAGGTGATCTCCAGATTGTATAAAAATTCTGGTCCCCTCAACCAGAGTTTATTTTCCGATAGCAATCCTGGCTGGACTCCTCTTGAGGCGCAATCTGCAGGATTTTCTTTGGAGCTAACGTGTGCCCAATGGTCTGCATCGAGTGTGGTTAATATTTCGGATACTCGGTTGCCAACAAATGTCTTCCACCTGCTAGGATGACTGTTCAACCACCCAAGTACAACAGTCGAATCCGTCCAGGCATGCACCTTGTCCTTTGAGAACTTCATTGCCTGCGCCACGTCTGAGAGCAATCGTGCTAACAAGACTGCTCCACACAGTTCAAGGCGAGGAATGCTAACCTGTTTTATGGGCGCAACCTTAGTCTTGGCAACTAACAAGACAACACTCACATTTCCAGCACTATCGATAGTTCGTGTATACACAACTGCTGCATACGCTAGCTTCGACGCATCACTGAAGCCGTGCAACTCCACGCTGCTCATGTTCTCGGTTATGCCTAACCATCTAGGAACACGAACCTTGCAAAGCTGTAAAAGCTCAACCCGGTAAGTCTCCCATTCTTGTTTTAGTCTGTCTGGGACCACATCATCCCAATTAATGCCAGCCAACCAGAGCTTCTGAATTAACATTTTTGCTAATACTATACTCGGCGCTAACCAGCCTAATGGGTCAAATAAGCGCGCAATGTCTGAGATAATAATACGCTTTGTTACTATTTCAGATTTTGGAGGTAGCTGCACAGTGTATCGGAACTCGTCTGCCCCGTAACACCAAGTAAGTCCCAGTATTTTTGTACTTTCAAGTATGTCCGTTTGCTCTTTCCTTTCATCCTTGTGTATCCTATGACCTTCCTGATTGCACTCCAAATCCTTTAGAATGTCCTTATGATTACTATTCCATTTCTGTAATTCAAATCCAGCCATTCCTAATAATTCCTTCATTTCTGTACATAATTTTATTCCTTCTTCTACTGTTGAACAACCTGTCATTAGGTCATCCATATAAAAGCTAATCGGAACCTTTTCAGATGCTGCTGGGAACTTCACGCCTTCGTCTAATGCAACCTGATGTAATGCCTTTACCGCCAAGTACGGGGCCGATGCTGTACCAAAGGTTACTGTAGTTAACTCGTAGTCTTGTATTTCCTCCTCAGGGTTGTTACGCCATACAATTCTTTGGTACGCGACGTCTTCTTCAGCGACTCTCACTTGGCGAAACATTTTCACAATGTCTGCAACCAGCGCAATACGATGCGTTCTCCACCGAAGTACAATATGCCGAAGATCTGACTGTAAAGTAGGACCTACTATCAACGTGTCATTGAGTGATACCCCATTTTCATTTTTACAGGAAGCGTCAAATACTACTCTTACCTTTGATGTACTCTTATCTTCTCTAATGACAGCGTGATGTGGTAAGTACACAGACTCCTTTATTTTATGATCTGATTTTTCTACCTTTCTCATGTGATTTAGTAATAAATATTCTTGTATAACATGTGTGTATTTTTCTTTCAGATCTTCATCTCTGCTGAACTTCTTCTCTAACGCTTTGAATCTTCTTACCGCTATATCTCTATTATTACCCCCAACGCATTTAGGATTTGATTCCTTGAATGGCAGCCTAACCACATAGCGACCATCTTCTGTTCTGGTAGTACTAGATGCAAATATGTCTTCACATCTTTGTTCTTCTTCGGTAAGTATTTTTTGAGCAAGAGGCAACTGATCCTCAATTTCCCAAAACCGTTTCAGGAAATCGGTTTGATCAATTTGCGCATGCATTGCTGTGATCTTATTTGAACCATGGATCTCCTTTGACCCTTTACCCTTTTCTATGTATACCCCGCCAGAAAGGATCCAACCCAGACTTGTTCGCTGAGCTACAAAGGACCCATTTGGACACTTTTTCACACCATCACGTAAGACCTTACTATATACGTCAGCACCTAGCAAAATGTCTATTTTGTTAGGTGTACTGAAGTGTGGATCTGCTAACGTCAAATTTTCTAGCTCTGGCCATTCGATCGGTTCCAATTGTCGATCTGGGAGGTACGACGTTATGTTCTTCAGAACGTAAGCCTTAACTCGCATATCATAACTGGAATCCGTCATCGATTGTAACTCTAACATTACCACAGAGTTGGCCACCATTGTTCTATCATTACCGAGACTAGAGACAACACTCTTTACTGGACTCTTTTTCAACCGTAAGAACTGTACTGCTGCTTCTGTTATAAATGAAGCTTGTGAGCCTTGATCTAACAAGGCTCGAACTACTTGGAAATCATATACCGCGGTACGAACTTTTACTAGCGCGGTAGCTAATAAAACTTGTCCTGGGTGGGTGATTTTCTTCGTGGAGAGACAAGACACTAGTGGTACAATTACCTCTTTAGCCTTTGAATCTTCAGAAGAGGTACCCTGTTTGTCCTCTGAACCCGTTTGCTGAGTAAAATCTGTGTCATCTACATGAAGCAGAGTATGGTGTCGTCTTTTACAACGACGACAAGATATAGAAATTTTACATTGACCCACTAAATGATTGCCTCCAAGGCAATTAAAACAGACTCTGTTTTGGGACACAAATTGTCTTTTCTGATCTGTGTTGAGCTTAATAAATTGTTTACAAAAGCACAACTTGTGCCCTTCCTTGCAATATTCGCAACGTAATACATTACCCACATCAGTTTTCGTCGCTAACATGACCTTATGACTCCGTGAGTGAGCACCATAAGACTGTCCTGTTCTATGTACTGGTTCAAAGAATTCTAGCGCCCTGAAACGACTCTCTATAAACTCCTTGAATTGATTTAGAGTTGGGAGCTCTGTTGAATTGTCAGACGCCACCTTTAGCTCCCACTGCTTGCGAGTCTCCTGGTCCAGTTTAGAGGATGTTATGTGAATAACAATAATATCCCAGGTAGTCACATTAATACCTAAATTACTTAATGCACTCATACAATCTGTGGTGGTATCTAACAAGTTTTTTAAAGTAACAGACGACTCTGCACCAACACGCTTTTGGTCGAATAAGCGATTCAAAATACAATTTGCCAAATGTCGTTTATTATTGTACCTGTGCTCTAACTGATCCCAGCATACCTGATAATTTGACGCGGTAATCGGTATTTGCCTAAGTAATTGTTCAGCTTCGCCCGATAAAGATCCCTTTAAATAATGTAGTTTTTGAACGTCGTCAATACCTTTATTTTTGTGCACTAGAGACATGAACAAATCTCGGAAACTTGTCCACTCAGTATATTTTCCCGAAAAGGTTGGTATGTTAATTTTCGGTAATTTTACATTGATAGATTTACCATTATTAGAAGATGAAGGCTCGCGAACTTCTTTAGTAACTAACTTTGATTTACAATCTTTTAACTCAGATTTATAAGTTATGTATAATTCTTCTGTTTTTTCATATATATCTGACTTAAAATATGCACCTTTCATATCCTCTGTTGTTGCTCTCTCTACAATTGTTCTATGAGTATCGTCAAATTTCTTCCATTGCTCTTCTAAACTTTCTAATCTAGTTTCTATATACCCATATGTTAACCTATCCTTTGGAGATTTTCTGAAATTAACTCTTCCTCTTTCAATTATACTTTCGGTATCTAATTGTAGTTTAAATAACGACTCCATTTTCATTAGAAATAACAAGTCAATAAATTTGCTAAGTGTTTTGAAATTAACAAACTTATTAAAAAATTGGACATAGGTTCCCCGTGAATACAAATTTCTTAAAATTATTCTAAGTGTTTTACAAATTAATAGAATTTTGAAAAATCGGGCATAGGTTCCCCGTCGGTTCAAAATTCTTAAAATTATTCTAAGTCTAAAGCTAAATTCCTAAAATTTTACAAGTCCAAATTGTTGCAAATTTTTCTAAGTCACTGAATTTAATAGTTGATATTTTTCTAAGTGTTAAAATGAATGGAAGAAAGTACTCACAGTTGTCCACGGCACTCACACACTAATCACACGCAATTCGCTTCACGCTGATGCTGTCCTCGAACCTGCTTCAGCTCCTGAACTCGCTGTATCTTCAGCCCTCTGGTCTTCTATGAACTCCAATTCGCCTCTGCACTCGCGTCTACTCCAATTCGTCTCAGCACTCAACAGTATGAACCCCTTCCTCTTGAACTCCATCTGGGTGCCTTACTTGCACCCCAGCGCCATCAGTAGCAATCCACCACTGTGTCGACGCCGTACTTTACCAAAAATCCAGATAATATTATCCGGCTCGAAGGACCAAATGTTTATGAACTGGTCGGGGTCGGATGAACTCTGATCTTCCTAAGGAATTTTCAATGAAACCAATAGGAATATCACTGACAACTTTAATGCACTGACCGTTGCTTGAACTACACTACTCAACAATAGTACTGAGAGAGGTCATTGAATGCCGGAGAATCTTAACACCGCCTTCTAAATAGTGACGTCATACGCATAGTGACATCTAGTTGCGAAGAGGTGAACTAAGTTTTAATTAAATAATATAAACTACCTGAACAGCTATCTAACGCTGAAAGAATTTTTCAAATCGGGCAAGTAGTTCCTGAGATTAGCGCGTTCAAGCAAACAAACAAACAAACTCTTCAGCTTTATATATTAGTATAGAGTAAGTATAGATATATAGACGACTAGGTATTATATATTCTTCAGTTAGTTTGGGGAAACTTTGTGTGCGCACACATTGGGCCAAACTTATCAACTTTGTTCGGAGCTTAGGAGGTTCCAAACTTTGCCGTGACAAATACACATTCTCTGTATTGATGGGAAATCAATAGCTGCCTTTACGTGCCCTTTTTATAAGCACGTGAGTGTAGGGGTAGATAATTCTATAATTCACACTTAATCTATATCTTCTATACTAATAATAAAGCTGCAGAGTTTGATTGTTTGTTTGTTTGCTTGCTTGAACGCGCTAATCTCAGGAACTACTGGTCCGATTTGAAAAATTATTTCAGTGTTAGATAGCCTATTTATTGAGGAAGGACATAGGCTATATATTATCACGCTTAGAGTAACTATTCCACGCGGACGAAGTCGCGGGCGGAAGCTAGTATTATTATATTTGAACATTGAAACTTCAATTCAATAGACCTACTTCAAATTACACTTATACTATTCAAATGATATAACATACCATCACGCCTGCATTCCCAGATAGGCTAGGCAGAGGTGTACTAATGTACTGACACCCACATTTCGCAGATAAGTTTAGGTTCCATGTAAGGGGCAAGCCTATTGACAAATTCCGAGGTGCGCTTGAGAATTTTATAGAAAATCCCAATAATACTTTGTACGACCTGAGAATCGACCCTAGGAAGTTTAGCATAGCAGTCGCACTTGGGACCACTAGACTACTGAGGTAGTTATTCAAATCTATACTAATATTATAAAGCTGAAGAGTTTGTTTGTTTGTTTGCTTGAACGCGCTAATCTCAGGAACTACTGGTCCGATATGAAAATTCTTTCAGTGTTACGTAGCCTATTTATTGAGGAAGGCTATAGGCTCACGCTAAGACCAAGTAACTATTCCACGCGGACGAAGTCGCGGGCAGAAGCTAATAATATATATTTATGTGATGTTTTGTTATGTAAATATAAAACAGTAAACATATTATATACTTTCGCCTGATAAATTTCCATCTTTCAATTTCCGAACGCACTTCAATCGCATCGATTTTTTCCAATACCCTCGTAAAATTATAATGAAGTTCGTTCGGTCCATAAAATTTATGTGGTGATCAAATTAATTTATAGTTGGTATAGCTCGAGTGATGTACTGGTACTCAGAATGAGTTATATCGGTGTTTAAACAACAAATTGTTAACGGTAACGGTACTTTTATTCTTCGACGTTTGGCTAATTGGAACGTTCGGGAATGTTTTATGACCTTATTAGATTTTTCGTAATATTGTTTTCTCTCATTAGCCTAGCGGTCCTAAGCGCAACTGTTATGCTAGAGGCAGGACCTCTAGCATAACAGTTCATTTCCCAGTTCTAACATCAGCAATATTTATATTTCAAAGTTATCTTTTGACAATTATTTCACAAAATAGTGACTGAAACCGTGTTATTGACTAAACCCTTTAAAAAAACTGGCAACGCACTGTCGAGTGCTCTGGTGTTGCACGTGACTATGGGCGGCGGTAATCGCTTACCATCAGGTGATCCGTCTGCTCGTTTGACTTCCCCTATCCCATAAAAAAATCCGTAGTGAGAAGCTATGAAACATTTTTATAAAATTATCATCAAGATTATAATAATTGTATTACTAATAAAGATACAATTATAAGATAAAACGCTGAGCTCAGAAAGATAAAATTCATTAAAGACGCATATAAAATTACAACCTTCATTTTATAAATCTTATAATTAATTTGGTTCTAGAAAAAAAAATAAGTAAGCCAAACTAGACTTTATTTTAATGTGGCCGACCGCGACCGTTAATTAAATAGTTTTGGGCAAGCACTGAACTTGTACGAACCTAGTTATTTATGAAAACAATTAAGCTGAAAGGACTTCTGGAACACTTAGCAATCACTTGAAAAACTTATTGAGAAATACAATAACCGTACGCTTGGTTTATAATGGAAATAGAATGATGAGTAAATAAAAAAAAGATGACTTTATAGAAGGCAAAAAGTAGCTATTAATTACCATTAGGTATTGTTATTTGGCTTGATTATTCAGCCAAATTCAATGCTGAAAGGAAAACACCTTTTGTGGGAATGTGCACTAATCTAATAAACTGAAAACCGCCAACACTTCGGTGTTGATTTTTAAATCAAATCCGACAAAGAACACCTACTTACATGGATGCCATATTTTTGACGACCGTTTTGACTTTTTTTAAACTAAGTATATAACCATGCACACCAATGGAGTGGCCATTGGTGTATTAGTTGCAAGTATGGCTATTGAGTATGACGTCCTAGGATCTATTCTCACGATGAGAAATCTTATGAGGGTTTTGAGTTCTCATTACTTATCCTTGACGCAACCGCGAAACCCTTTGAGCGGAAGCCATCGGTGGCACGACCCAAATGATGTTCTATTATGCTTATTAATTAATTTCTTGAGAGGTCAACGTGCCGGCCATAGGGGGCTAAGAGTGTGTTTATTGCCGCGTGTGTGAACGTAATTAGCACCCCATAACCTCATAGATTCATTATCCCGCGTAATTTTATATAGCCTTAAGCCTTCGCTATGCCCCTGGGAAATTTAAAAGTTAGAAAGTAAATTTAGCTTCGGAATAACCGCCGGCTAGGCTATCGGCGGGTACGTAAAGGAATTTATTTTAAAAATTAAAACCTCTTTACAAAGGCTTCCTAACTTATGCGGCGCGGAACTTCGCAAAGCTATATGGCGGGTGAATATTTAACTAAGACTTGGATGTAATGTTGGCAGAGTTTATACGAATAAAAAAACAACGCTTCGATATAATGTTTTATTCAAGTAGTTATAGAAAACCGAGGTTCCAAGTAGAACAGATGAGTAATGTGCTTAGAAAAGGCATAAAATATTACTAATGCTTTCATGAAAATGAGTAACAGTGGACTATTATTACTATATGACCGGTTGAATTAATGTCGTGGACTGCTATTTATTACTAGTAGAAACATCAAATGAAAATGAATAAAATACATTATTGTAGTATTTTACTCATAGGTAGCTTAAGCTCAGTTATATGGAACATGATAATAAAAGTAGAGATTCCACAAAAACTGACAAAATAAATGCTTCATAGAGTTTCTGAAACCTTATTTAAGTTTTCTTACAAAGCTTTCTGGCAAAAATCGTATGTCTGGCAACATTAAGGGAAGGTGGAATATGTAAATATCGAAGTTTTTCCTCGCCCCCGGTATTCAGGCGGTTAGACAAATGGTTCTCGCGTCGAGTCACTCAGAGGGTCTCATTTATCATGTCTGTGAGGAATCTATAGGTGAGAGGAGTCAACCGCGAAGGCATCGAACCGACGGGTATTTTTAGGGAGATTTAGGGTTGATAGGAAATAAGCCCAGATGAATTGGACATTTTGACAAAAAAATAGTAATACCTAGATATCAGATCTTACAAGTATGCCAGTCCGTACACACATAATTCATTAATGAAGATACCAAATTCATCTGAAATAATTTAAAAATAAAATAAACATGCATTTACTAATCCGTTAGAACCTTTCCTTTTATCGATGTTTTATGAATAACCGAAATAAAATCGCAATCCTTAAAAGTATCTTCTATTAATCCTTTTTTATCAAATGCAATAAATTTAAAACGTACGTAAAACAAGAACGTGACTTCGCGTCGATTTAAAACAAATTAAAAAGACATTCGTTCATTCTGTGCATGAGTTTCTTTTTTAATTTCCCCGTCGAGTTGTGACCTGAAGGAGCGTGTAAGTAAAAAACGCGGGAGCGAGTGCTAAGGACGTTTAAGTGCGGGACTTGCCAAGTCCGGGCTTTCCAGGGCTGTCAACTCATGACAGCACAAATTGTGATATATTATCCTTGAGCGTCAACAAGGGTCAAGTGTATTTTTTTGAAGGATCTTTGGGATCATATTTGTATACTTTTTATTTATGTAAACTGGCTGTGATACTTTTCAAACACAATATTTTATACGTTAGATAAATAAATTACAGTATATTTTCCAGTCGTCACATTTTTAAGCCTGTTCTCAATTTGGAAGATTTAAACTTTACAAAACATAATAGATATATACAATACTCAGTCGAGTTTCAATGAAAAACTTGTAACAAAATGAAAGCAGCAAAACTTTTCCAATTATTCTTAGTCTCGTTTATCTGCTTAGCTGACTGCAAGCTTCTAACAACTAATTAATAGTGACAGCCCTAATTTTTCCGATCCTTTAGTGTCTTACAAGAGTCCGCAGGATCTGCATGCATTTGCATAAAGTGCCAAGTTCCCGGACTTGCGGGAACGCTCGTGACTAGTTGCGGTTTTATTTGTCTACCAATTGCATTTTCCGAGACGCTCTACCTGATTTTAATTTTCTTTACTTTGAAGTTCTCAAAGAAACTCTTGGGATATTATGAATAGAACTCTGCGGTTGAAATGTAAGAATGTTATTTGAATTTACTATAGCGACTATTTATTACTTTGAAAATATTTGATTCGTGCATTTATGTACATGAGAAGCTCTAATAATCTCTGTAATAGTTAAGATTTTCAGGGCTATTGCCGGTTTAATTCATTAAACCAACAGTTGAGCTTTTAGCGTTTCTATATCCATATACGAATAGTTCTTGCATATAATGTGTTGTACCTACCTAAGTACTTATTTTGAAAGAATTGTATATCAACATTATTTTATCATGAATTATTCATGATATTGTTCTTGCATATTGTGTTTTGTTTATAGTTTTATATTCCTTTTCAGACTGATATATTTTGAATACGGATTTTATACAACTTAGTGTAAAAATAGTACGTCTTTACCCATTAGTATTGAAATTCTTTGTTATTAAAATGTTGTTGTACTTTGTTGGAATTTAATTTAATTTATTCGCATGACTTGCGCTTCAGCTGAAGGATGTCTGGGTCAACCGTGTCATTTGGCACTCAGGCAGATGTAGAGAGCTTTAAAAGGGTTCGGTAAAGTCCATCTTTTTCATTATTATGAATCGAGTAAGGTGCTCTAGAAGCCCGAGTTACATGTACGAATTCAATGTTTTAGATTAAAACGTAAATGCATAATTAATAATAATGGGGTTGTAAAATCAGCTCCCAGCGCGAGGTTTTCCCAAAGGACTGCAGTATAAGGTTCTTCCAAAAGGGTGTGAAAAGTTTTTTATGGGCGGCAACGCGTGATTGATACCCCTGGTGTTGCAAGCGGTAGTAACCGATTACCATCATGCGGGCCGTATGTTTGTTTGCCACCTTAATGGAATAAAAAAATGGATTTGTATTCGCCGTTAAGTGCCAAAAATTATCTGTTACAATATTATTTACTTTTTCTGAACAGCTATTCTATTGACCATGGTACTGTAAAGGATCTGTAACGAAAGGAATTAAATAATATCCATACAACGCTATCAAATCCATGAAAAGTAGTTTTATTACAATGTCTAATAATACGCGTCTTTATAAGTGTGAGAAACCAGGAAGCTTTTCTAGGTTTTATATGATTGTTTAGTATTGTTCATGAAAGCAGCCAACCATATAGGAATACCGCCTCCTTGTACCGATCTCTACAGTAATGAAAATTAAATCAATAAAAAGCAATAGGGCTTCAGTATCTATATCACCTTTTATCTTCAGGGACTCCTAGGAATATTACTTAAACAACAACATAATTACTTACCATGAATTCCCAACATACTCTGTAACTTCTTCTTAGGATTCTCTGCCAAACTACCTATGTTAAATGGATTTCAATTTCCGCCCGATGCGTATTCTACGGAGCGTGATGGAGGTGGTTGCTTCTTGCTCTTTTTCAGTGCCTCAGAATTGCCTTTTAAAAATACTTAATACCTATTTGTCTAGCAAAGTTCATCACTATTGCTATTAACTCCCAAACGTTATGTTTCGTTTGAACGGTATGATAGACGATTAAATGACAAGCATTTGGAAACATTCGGTTTGTATTCGGTTGGCCTACACTGGGCTAATCCATTATATTTGTAAATATTGCTGTCTTTGTAAATATAATAGAGAATTTGTATATTATGATTGACGGAATAAAGATATTAAAAATAAACTAAGTTATTTTTTTTTTTTGAACTAGAGCTGTATTACGACGTCTTATCGCCATCATTTCTAGATTGGGAGAATGGGATGGGTCTATTTAATCTGTAGACTGTTATCCCTCTCTTTCAATCGGAAAATGATGGCAATAACCCGTCATAATACGGCCTCAGAGGTATTCATAACCTTTTTCTATCCATTCTGCCTGTCCAATAAAAATAAATACTAATGATGGCGGCTTACCTTTTAGGACAACGCTTTTGGTGCCAACTGGCAAATGTTCAGCATTCGGCCTACGCGACAATGCCTGTTTGTTTACAGCGTTTGTTTTTTTTAATGTGATTTTTTATTGGTGTAGAGAATTGGAGTACCATTTTTGAATTTTGTTTAATTGCAATTCTGATTTGTCTGTCTAACAATTTTCTACTATTTTTCATCTCTACCACCTGAACTGTTCCTGATCTTGTTGGCTAAATACAGTTTTTTTAATTTACCGATTTTTAACGAAATCACGCGTTGTTAAGTTAGTTTTCAACTACAAAACAACTAAATAGGTACCTTCTATAAAAGGTTACCATCTAGAACACAAAACCCGACCTACGAAACCGTCTGACAGAAAATTCAATCAAAACACGACAAAGGAAACACTTTCAAACAGAAATAGTTTTATAAATAAGCCGGAACAATTTTGTAGAGGCGCAACTTTAGCAATATCGGACAGTCGAGTGTCTTCACCGACGGCCCGACACTCGCCAACACCGCCGACACCAGTCTCCGGTGTACGTTCGGTACGATATTAAATACACTCGAGGGCGATGTAACTTCTAACTTTTATCGAGCTCTATAAGTCGCTGACTTATAAATTGGTTCGTGGAAAGCGATTTTAGAACAAAATTTTATGTCTTCACGTCTACGATAAATTTTTGATTTTATTTCTTTAGATAGAAGAATAATTCTACTTAATGGTCTAGTGGTCACACGCAGCTGTGGCGTTGCTGTTACTAGTGAGGTCTTAGGTTCGATTCCCACGTTGGGCAAACGGTTAAACGGTTATTAGGAGGTAACAGTTTTGACTTATTTGAGTAATGGTTATAGGCGCTTTTTTGCCCTGAAAATAAACTCACGAATTGTGGGTGTACACAAGTATACTTTTATCTAATACTTCAGGGAATACTATAATAATGTTATGTTTCTAATTAAACTTTCTGGATGGAACATGTCCTTGGGTTAATTTCGAGACCTTTCTCAATTTTACTCAAGAGTTTTGAGAAAAAAGGTTCTGTTAAATGTAATTTCCGCGCGTAGAGTTAGGGTCTGCTAGTATAATAATTAAGGAAATAAATGTAATTATCACACTTGAATTTCTCTGTCGGGATCCTCCTTAATAGGTAGACTGAGGCGTTTTTATCGAAAACTGACTCTCTTAATATTGACTTACTTATAATGTTATATAAATTCAGTCTTTTAAAAATATTTTAAATTATTGAAATAAAACTGCCTCAAGTACTAAGCGTGACTCTTACGCTAGAGGTTCTGGGTTCGATTTCCCGTTTACAACACCTTAGCCGAACTTCGGTTAAACCGAATATGTACCGAATTTCGGTTGACACTTTTCGCCGCTCATGTAAAACACGATATTAAGCTTACCTATATGAAACAAAAAGATTGAGTAGGGCTTGTAATGATTGAAGAACTGTACTTATCTATCCTAATATATAAAGCTGAAAAGTTTGTTTGTTTGTTTGCTTGAACGAGAGCTTACTTCCTTGGCATCTCAGGAAGTACTGGACCGATTTGAAAAATTCTTTCAGTGTTAGATAGCCCATTTATTGAGGAAGGCTATAGGCTATAATATATATCATTACGCTAAGACCAAGTAACTTTTCCACGCGGACGAAGTCGCGGGCAGAAGCTAGTCTTTTCATAAACGCTGACGTCATATTAATACTACCACTTCCAAAATACACCCTCTTTAAAATATAGTAAACCCGAACATCAGCGATCGTTAATTATGAAATGAATAGATTTATGGCACGGCAATAGGATATTAATGAAGCTTTTAACATAATAGTACATAATGTAAAGGTAACGTATTCCTAATCACAATGTACCTTATGTATGAGCTTCATGTAATACAATGTTGTTGATTGGATTTATTTGTGCGTGTCACTGTTATTTATGTACCCGTACTGTAATTGCTCGTCTCGTGTTAGTTTTGATTATGGAATCCCTATTATTATTTCGAAAATAGGTACCTACTGTAAATAAACGGAATACACTCTAGGTATATTGTAGAGTAACGAATAACAGCCCCCTGTATCATACACAGTAAAAAAAAAACAGATGAAAGTTTCTAGAAGTCCAAAAAAGTTATTCCTAGTCAAATTTTCTGTGGTAAATTGTATTAAAAAAATAACGTTCAATTTTAATATAGTACATGTCACATTCTGGAAATTATTTCTTCTGATAGTACCTACCTTCAAAAAGAAAACAAAAATTATGACTGAAGAAATCTACAGGCGGATTTTAAAATTACTAGAGATAATAATTTTACGTTATTATTACTTATTCAATATTGACGGCCATGATGACTGTTAATATTATAATTGAATTTAAAAAAATTTTGAGAACACAGATAAGACGAAGACGACAAAATACGAAATAATTCATATTATTCATGCTATCTAACCTTCTCGCCTGAATCATCAAACGTAGTTTTAGGGTATGAAACAGAGCCCTAGAATTTTATTTATGCCATAAAAATATATTTTATCACGATCATAAATCACTGGAGCACTTAAATCTTCAACGTAATCTCGTACAAATATGACGTAAAGTATTTCGCCATATTTTTCTACATTTTATTACCAACAGGGTAGTGCCGGCGCGTAAAGGGCATAAAGTCTAAAGCCATGAGCCAATACACGCAATTATTAACAGCAGAATAGGGTTAGCACGAATAATGTAATCTGATAACGGAATAATAGTTACAAGAAATTTAGGTAATACCTAGTATATAAACGTAGTATTTGGTAAAAAAAGTAATACTGGTTTAAAAGTTAAATTTTGTTGTTGTTACCCTTTGTCTTTATTTAAATATATCGTCATTTATTTAAATACTTACTGGATTTCTTTTCTAGATAACACTAGATAAAGAAATAAGATTCATTTGAAGAAAAATAGAATGAAAACTACTTAGTGGCAATTTACTGTGCCTCACGGCTGCAGCTGTGGCAAATATGTCCACTTCAGCAATATGCATTGGCATATTGCTGAAGTGGACATATTTGCCACAGTAAAACTAGTTTTACTATTTTACTAGTTACATATTGATGTAACTAGTAAAATAGTAAAACTAGTTTTTGTGGTGTAGTTTTGATGGCCATTCTGAAACTAGTAAAACTAGTTTCAGAATGGCCATCATAATAAATGGAATCAGAAATTATTATGTATGACTTTAATAATTCAGTATTACATTACAACGACGTGACACGACGTTTGACGTGGGAGAGCCATGCTTCGGCACGAATGGGCCGGCTCGACCGGAGTGATACCACGGCCTCACAGAAAACCGGCGTGAAACAACGCTTGCGTTGTGTTTCGCCGAGTGAATGAGGTTACCGGAGGCCCAAACCCTTTTAAAAGGCGGGCAACGCACTTGTAACTCCTCTGGTGTTCAGGGTGTCCATAGGCGGCGGTTATCGCTTACCATCAGGTGATCCGTCTGCTCGTTTGCTCCCCTATTCTATAAAAAAAAAACTAACTCATCAATAAAAAATCTCATCAAATACATATCCGTAATGTTAATAATTTAATATGATTATGTTCTGGAATTACGTTCTACGTAATTCCAGAACATAATGCGTCAGAAATACATTAATTATTTACCCGAATACGTCTATACTAAACCTCGAGCTAGAAGTTAACTCAACCGAACCAGACTTAATTATTAAAATTACTTGTTATTACGAAGTCTTTTCGCAGTAACGGGAATTAAATGGGCTAGTAGCAACCCTGGGTGGACGTAATTCCTGAGAACTTTGCTTTCTACAATACTAGAGTTTGCACTTAACGTTCGTCCCTTTTCGCCTTCGCTGCTTGTCGAGTCGAGCCATCGTGTTCTGAGTCGGCGAGTCGACAAGTCCGACTTAAATGGAGCCTGTATTTATTCAAGATTTATTGTTGTGTTTTAAAATGAGAATATTATTTTTTGAATTTGCAGCCGGTATAATTTTGCAGAAACGGTATAAAGGAGTTAGTATTTTTTTATGTTTAAGTTAAATACACTGAATACTTTGTTATATGAAGCTAGGTTAGGCTATTCCTAACTACTTAGTAAGAAAGGACAACTAAAATAATGAAATCATAGTACTTAACTACACTTTCGAAAGTTAATGAAAATCTTAATTCTTTACTTATTTTTATGATCTATGTTAATCTATATATAACTAGCACATTGGACATCCGATCTTAAGGTCTTTTTGAGACAAAAGGTACCCCTATATTCTTCTTCAATTTTAATCATCAAAATTGGTTTAGTAGATTAGGTGTAAAAACGTTAACGACAGAGTGATTTTTGCATTTATAATTAGTATGGATTCTATTATGACCAACATTGAAATCCAAATCCAGACAAAAACTTCAAAATATATATCTTAAACATTGATGGACGTTAACACTAACAACTACAATTTAAAACTTTTACAATTAAACTTTAGTTAACTGACAAAGAACACATAAAACCTATTTTAGCATGACAAATTGTATCCGAACTTTATATTGAATGGCGCATATCAGTCAGTTTGCTAACGAGCTAAGTTGTTGGTACTTGAAACGTAACTAACACCTGGACCCCTGGAACTATTAAGAAATTATCTGTCATTTGTTCTAAGTAGAGATTTGTACTAATTGAAATTGAAGTGCGAAAAGTTATTGTTATTTAACGTTGATCGTTTAAATTTTTAACCTTCTAGGGCAGTCAGTACCTACATTAACTATAGAACATTCATATCTGAGAACCAAAACATTTGCTTAAAAATCGTTACTTAAGCTTGAAATTGGAAAAAAACTAAACATTTGTATTTGAAATTTGGCGGGCAGCTTGAACGATAAGTCTTAGGTATTATTAGATCTCCCACTCTTTTTTATCTCTCTCTCTCTCAATTTAATACTATAGTGGACGTAAGGTACAAATAAAAAAAGTAATACCCGTATCATCTTAGCCAGTATAATTATTTTAAAAGTCACGAATGTTAATTTTTTTTCATGAAATGGTTGTTGTGAATATAAAGACCTCTTTGACGCTTTACATCTGAAATAAAAATAAAATACCTTTAAAAATTTAGCAGACTATAAAATATTTTTGATAAAATACCTTTAAAAGTTGAAATGTCTGTAATTAATTGTAACAAGTAAAAAGAAACTTATAAAAAGAAAATATATTTGTAATAATAATGAGATCGAGTTTTTCTTGAATTATTTTAATTAAGGGTCATGATGACGAGATTGATATTAAAATAAATTAATCATACGCACTTACTTACATTTCAAAATATAGTATAATATATAATATAATATGATAAGTAGTTATCTAATAATAGGGATAATTTTGTTGTATCACAGAAAAAAATATTATTGTTGATAATGTGATGATGAATCTTTCTATTTTTATTAAAACGCAAATTTGTTTTTGTTTTATGGCAAGATTTAACGTTCTTTTGCTCCTTATAGCTGACGGAATAATAATACATTTTGATGGCCTCGTTCATGAAATTCAGAAGCTATTTTGAGTAAAAACGAAAATTAATCCTTGTACAATATTGTTTTTGTAAATTGGCTTTGTAGAAACGACAAAGAGGAGTGCTTGGCTGGGTTAACAAAAAGCTTTACTCTTTTTTAACACTAGAAATAACATTGTTAGCTATTAACGTTTTAAATATTTTCTCTTAATCTAGTCTGGAATCTGAAACCTTAAAAGCTCTAAATACAATGTTTAGATTTCAGGAATAGCGTGGCTTTAAATTCGCTCCTATTTCGATACAAAGTCTAATATCGAGGTACATTACCCCCTTTATTTACAAACGATCGATTAACAATACCTTTCAAAGTGCAATGTATAGTAAAGTTAATGGGAGAACGTTGGTAGTGCTGACGTGTACCTATTGGGTTACGGGTTGTTGCCCTTTGCTTGTTCTGTTTCGTGCAGACAATGTTCTTTCATTTTTAAAGGATTTGAATTTTAAATGTTTTTAGGATAGTATTTTATGTGCAGGTTGTTTTCTCTGCGTTTAGTTTTAACTCAGAAAATAAAAACGCTTCTTTTGAGATTTTCTAGAAGGACCCTTAGAGAAGGCGCCTTTAATATTTTTTCGGAAAGAACTATAGCTGTTCTCGAGTATTTATAGCTGTAGTTCATAAAGTACATATCAAAGAGTATTCATTCATTTATAATCATATTGTGGGACGATCACGGCTGATAATAATAATAATAATATCTTCTGAACCCTGCAAGATATCGAAATGAAACTTACAAAAAATTAACTTACCCACATATCAAACTTACTTTAATTTTAATTTAATTTCGGATTCAAGATTCAATTATTATTGTAAGCTTTGAAGTTGCCTTATATAAATAAATAAATAAAGACAAACTTTTCGGTTGACAGATAACATGACAAAAACTATAATACGATCATATTTTAAGAACATACGTAATAATTATGTACAGAAAATATTTCACTTATATTTAGGCTTTCGTTTTGAAATCACAGACTACCTACAATTTTTTTTTATTCGTGTCTAGGCCAAAATATATTTTATATCTTCTTTTTTTTTAAATACACTTTCGATGGCCTTTTCTAACTCAATACACTTAGGCTATGTTGCCATTGTTAAAACGTTTTTTATATAAAAAGCTTTTTATAACATCGTCTTACATTTTTACACGACTGATATCTAAAAGCCCATTCCGATATTACAGAGATAATAAGTCTAATCACTCTGCTAAAGCGACGCGGACTGTTTTTTCTTTGTAATCCACTCCAGACCAGACCTCCCCCACTCTGTCTAGACTAATCTGACAGGTAGACGTCAGACTGTCTAAGTGGTAGGTACCTACAACTTAGAAAATTATATTGAAAATATTTTTTTTTTGTAGTTTTGATATAATACATGCCACCTATAACAAGTCAAACTTAATTTTTTATTGTATGTAATAGATATATTCAAAATTATTTCTTAAAATAAAGAGGATTGTGGATAAATAAATAAACATTTCTACAGTACGCTCAAAATAACTGTGCGTGTCTGAAGTTATCTGCAAGTAGTTTTGCAGTGGTAATTTTTAAAATAGAAACTCGTAAAGACAGTTTGGGACGTATATATTTCATATTCTTTTTTTTTTTAAAAAAAAGCTTACTAGCAATGCGGGTCGCACATTACTAGTATTCTTGTTAACCCCTCGTGCTAAGCTAGATTGCTTGTGTTACGAGTGGGTTCACGTCGGTAGTGCAATGGGTGGGGTTGCACATGATCGCAAGTGGGACGCCCTAGCCATTAGGCTACCGACGCTTCAATTCGTGATTATTGCCCTTACTGATTTCGATATTTTCGCTTATGAACACGTAATTTAAGTTACTTGACCTTCGCGGCTGTTCGCAACGGCTAACTTCAGACGCAAAGAGTTATTTTGAGCGTTCTGTACCTTTTTTTTAAAGTAGTGGATTTGATGATAATGATATATTGGTTATTACAGGCAAGCAGCGGGGCAGAGCCGCAGGTAGCGGTGCTGTGCGAAGCCGGTGGCACCTACCACCCGCAGTACATGTCCGCGGCCGGCCGATGGACGCCCGACCTCACCACCAAGCCACACAACTGCCTCAAGGACAAGATGGAAATCCTCGATTACTGCAAGAAGGTAAATACGATACTGTGCTTCGAATCATCATCGGGCATCAGTCAAACTTTTTTGTCGATATTGTAATTCGATCAGTTTCTAGATTTTTATACTAGTCCTGAGTGCCAATTCGTGTCGGTCATTGTGGTTGATAATTTAGATACAATCAAAATCGAAAACTTGGGTTCTCGAACTACAAAATGGTGGATACTTAAGACAAGGCTACTAATAAAAGTGTCATGGAGACCGATACAGTTCGAATAAATGATGTTCAACAATTCAATAGCCATTCTTCTGAATTTTTAATTCGGTCCTGGTTTTATGTACAATTCTACATTGAATGCAATCTACCGCTAAAGTCAATGGTTAAAATTATTTAAAACGTAAATGTTAAAAATAATCTATCTAATTCTTCATTAGGATTCTAATGTCAGCAAGGAAAATTTTTTGAATGTAGATGTAGAATAAAAAAAAGATCGAAAGACCAAAGAAAAGACGGATAGACTGTGTGGAAGATGATGGTTACAAAGGAAGCAGCTGATGAGATGTCTTTTATCATGCGCACCGCTCAAATGTGTAATGCCTTTCCCGAGTAAATCTTCCCCGATTAGGTTTCTTCTAAGCAACCGCTTAACATCATCGCGGTCAAGCGTAGGCTTATTAAGAAGAAAGAATAAATAATAATGATAAATGCAAATTGTGATAAAGGAATATTAATCAATAATATTTTGCTAAAACTAAGTTAAGGATTCAAGCTTTAGTTTTAGCAAGAAATGAACAGCAAAATGTCTACAAAAATTACATGGAAAGAAAAACGAACTTTAAGATCAAAGCAATATCAGGCATTTTCATTGGTTTAACCTACATAACAAACAGACAATAGAAACGTTGTCGGCAAACAGACGTAGCCTCGTGCTGTCCCCCGTGACTACTACAAACTAATCTCGTTACAGTAGCGCTGATCTAGCAATATTCCTACTTGCTAACAAGTCATCCGCTAAAACTAATTGCTTATTTAATCCTCGGGTTTTCCTGCGTAGTAAACCTATTGATGTCTTAATGACGTCATATATTTGGAATATGGATAATATACCGCTTATATTTTTGTATTGGGTTGTTGAGGGTTGTTGTATAAGATATTGCTATCATGACTATTATTTTATTATGACAGATACCTTGAAGTAACTACTAGTGCCTTTGTCTTGTACTAATCCTTTATCTTCTAGCTTCACTTTCGTAAGTTAAGTAAAGCCGTCTGTCTGCTCATTCATTACATTTGTCTTTCTCTTTATGTTCTTTATGAACTCCAAATTTTGATATCTGTTATTTATTTAACTACTTAAGCGACACCAGATAATAAAATTAAGAAGAAAATGCTTTGTAGAGGGAAAAAAAATTCAATATCATCAATTTGGCTTTGTTGAGAATTGGCTTTGGCATTCTTCTATCACTAGAATGGAATTATCATAAGGATACGGTTTTATTTTGAGAAAACAATCATGTCTCTAAAACACATTTATGTATGTAGTACCTATAATCTATGGCATCAGGTGAAATTAATAATATCTCCGTACGTAGAATTCAACCGATAAATTCCTATAATTTATGGAATGCCTGATTTGGGAGGAATGTGAAAGGTTATAAAGGGACGATTTTACTGCCTTTGTCTCTTACCAGCTACTGTCGATTCAACCCTAATTAAATTGACTAATGTCTGAAAATTGCCTGCTTCTGCAATGTTTACCCACGTTGCGAGGATGGAAACATTTATGGATCGGGAATCGCTGAGTTTGTCGGATCCCTTCTATGTAACTATCGACAACTATATTTGTTCAGCTATGTTGCCAATATTTTAGTCTTGCGTCTGTTTGTCTATTCAGTTCTCACTCTAGACATGGACATGTTCTGATAGAAGCAACATTTTGAAATTTTATGGCATTCACAACAATGATTCTTAGCTTATCTCATTCAACCAATTTACTCTATTTGCTTTGCATTTTCGCCAGGTTTACCCTAGTCATGATATCACCAACATCGTGGAGGCCTCTCACTACGTGAAGGTCAGCAACTGGTGCAAGTTGGGCACGAGCAACGCGGCCAAGTGCAAGGTTACTCGATGGGTGAAGCCCTTCCGCTGTCTTGGTACGTACCTATTACTAATATAGGATTACCTCGTAATTCGATCCGATAGGTTAATCGGCTTATAAGGTCGGTGCCGAGTTCAAAGGGAAGTTAGGCAACTCTGTAGGTAACCAACGTTAAGCAACAAAGGTTGATGGTAACCTGAACCTATAAGATCCCCCAAACGCTTCAATTATCGCGTTATAACGCTGCTTCCCTTTATAACAGCTTCTTATCTAATAAGTTGAAATAATTACTCACAAAACAATACCAACACAATAAGGATGCTTTATTGGTCCATATCAGTTTAATCGACATAATTATGTTCATTATAATAGGTCTTATGTATAACCTTAGAAGAACTAAGTTTTCTCCAAATAGTGAAATTGTGGGCTCTATGTATAGTGCGAGAGTTTTAATTAATTTATTCTTATGGTTTAGGTGACATTCAGTCTTCATGGTACATAAAAGATGTCCATACTAAAAAATATTTCTCTACTTACGTCCGTTATCCACTTACAATGCATAACTACAAAGAGTGTTTGGCGGCAGAAGGTCCATTCCAATCGGACGCGCTGCTAGTGCCGGAGAGTTGCCTGTTCGACCACATCCACAACCAGTCGCGGTGCTGGCAGTTCGCGAGGTGGAACGCTACCGCGGGACGTGCATGCGCGCAACGAGGACTTAAGCTTCGGACCTTCGCTATGCTCCTGCCCTGTGGCATCAGCCTATTCTCCGGCGTCGAGTTTGTCTGCTGCCCAAAACATTTTAAGGGTAAGTGGTAGAGTAAATCAATTCTCATTTATGGTTCTTTATATTTAAAAAGACTAAGAGACTTTAAATTCAAGTAAATTTCACAAAAAGACTTAAAATTCAAAATAGTACTGAATGTTTTATTGTAACAGTTACCGTAAAACTGAAATAATATGGAGAATATAATTTTATACTTGGTGGATCTTTTTGCGTTATTTTTCTCTAGACTACTTTCTAGATCTAAAAAAGATCAAAAACACTACGTAGAATAAAATACCTAGTAACTGAAAATGCAAAATATATATATTTCAGAAAACGTAAAGATGCACAAGCCTATGGACGTGGGCGTACCTGTCAGTCCCGGAGGTGAAGAGATGCTTGCGGCTTCAGCGGCGATGGATGAGCGTGATGACGATCTCTTGGACGATGATGACGCACTGGATGAGGATGATGATGATGACACCCTGAACCTTAGCGATGATGACGACGACGATGATGCTGATGACGGTATGTGAATTGATTTAGTGATTTGGGAAAGGAGGTAGAATGATGGTCACTGAAAATTTTATATACACGGTGATATATAGAAAGCAAATCACGGGACGAGACGTGCAAAGCCAAGGGAAAAATATAATCTTCTTTTATTTTCTGCCTACCCTATAGAAACTACCTGTATTTTTCTATCTCAAAGCTTACACATCTACTGCAGATATGGATGAAGATGAAGATGCCGACTTGTCTCGTGACGATGATGCCGAGGACGACGATTATACAGACGGTGACGACAACTCGTGGCCGCGTCCCGAAACATCCTCCCAGCCATCTACGACTACTACTACCACTACTACGACCACCAGTACTACGGTAAGTTGTATTTTACCAATGAATACATATTATTATTTAGTGAAGGAAAATTTCGACTCGCAGGCAGGATTTGAACCTGCGTCTTCTGGCTAGGTACGCCAGACGCTATGACCTCTAAGCGACCGCGAGTCCCACCTGCCATGTCGAAATTTGTCATTGTGAACTTACGTCTTAAAGGTGACGTCAAAAAAAATCACAAAACGTTAATGAATACATATATTTATATCTATACAGGTTGCCCATTCAAAAACCAATCAATACCACACCAAAAAGAACAACCTTTTTATAAAGGTCGTATTTAAAAACCTATAAGCTTTCATCGAACAGACACCGTACTGCAACGTGTAATTGCGATCGTTTTGCGATTGAGACACAGGGAGCTAGTGCCCAGAACGGCAAATTTTCAGGGACGGCAAAATGCGTAGTGTGAGAAAAATTGAAAAAAAAACTATCAATTTAATTTAAATTTCGATGGTGCGGCATTTTTTACACTGCCTAAGCGCGCCGTCACTGGGGAAGTCGTTCTAAACATTAAATAGTGACATCCTCTTTCTCACAACCTAAAAAAATATCGCACTGACGCTTTGTGCTGTGGGCTCAGCTCAGCTTAATTTTCTTGTTGTCCTCGCAAATTATACACTTAGAGGTCTGTTTATATTTGACATATATGGCACGTTATGCAGCCGTGTGACGATACTTCATCAAAAGTGGCCGTTTTGAAGCAGTGCAGAGAAAATAATAATTTTATCACTAGTTATCTTTAGTTTGGCCTCTGTTGATTAAAATTTATTACGTAACGTTTGAGACCCACTAAGTTATCTTGTCACTGTTAAGACTGATTGTTATATCGTTTGCAGGCTTCCTCTGCTACCTCTGACCCTTACTTCTCGCACTTCGATCCTCGTACTGAACATCAGAGCTACAAAGACGCTCAGCAAAGGCTGGAAGAAACTCATCGCGAAAAGGTAAGAAAAAGAGAGATAGAATTGAATTCAAAGAGACTTTAGACAGAATCGCCTGGTCAGGCAGCATTTTTACCTTTTGTCGTCTCACTCAGATGGACAAAGTAACGGAAAATGAAACCAGGTATACTCATCTGGTTTCATTTTCCATCCAATTCACGGCCATGTGTACCGGCCCACTCGAATTATTTTTAACTAGAAACTGTACCATGCCGTGTTATTAGAATTGAGAGAGAGGGAGACAACCTAAAAAGGATCGCGTTAACTGTTGTGCAACCGCCAGACTGTAAATTTATTTCCATAAATATTGTAATAATAAGAACTTTCGATGGAATTGTTTGGTTTTCATTCGTGGCAGATCACCAAGGTAATGAAGGAATGGTCAGAGCTCGAGGACCGGTACCAGCAGATGATGAATACGGACCCCGCTGCCGCGCAGACCTTCCGCCAACGCATGACCGCCAAGTTCCAGTCTAACATTCAGGTATAAATTATTTAGTACGATCTACACAATGTTGATAAAACTAGGAAAAAAAAACATGATTCATTTCATTTCTTGACAAGTATGTAGGTATGTATGCGAGATACCTTAGAGTAATTTATGATCGATAGAAAAAAAAAACTTTTGTAATTTAAAGCTCAATCGTCGGATCGAAAGTCAAAATGAAAATACATATATCAGAAAACAGTATTTTTGATGTGTGACTTGACTTGAACTACAATTTGAAATGTGAAAATAAAATCGATTGATGTTATGTCCGATTGGTCCTTACTGATTCCTTGACGATAATTATAAACTGGAATTAATTCCTCAGACTCTGGAGGAGGAAGGCGTGGCTGAACGTCGCCGCTTAGCTGCTTTACACCAACAACGTGTCCTAGCCCACCTTGCTCAACGACGCCGCACCGCGCTCTCTTGCTACACTCGCTCTCTCCGAGACACTCCACCTAATGTTAGTACTGATACTGATTAACTAGTTTATATAATTAAGGGTCCAATTGTCACCATATGGAAGCTAAAAAAAATATCTCTATTAGATAATTTGTGTTTGTCTGTCTGTCTATATGTTTGTATCCAAACAATGCAAAAACTAATGCACGGTTTACAAAGTTGTATATATTGCTGAAGGATAGACTTAAAATCTGGTTTATGTTTGTCTTGATACGCTGACTAGAAGATAAGTTAAAGTGAATCCTTTTGGTCCGCGAAGAAGACACCGGGAAACAAATGTCCTCGATAAAGTTACACAACTCCAGGGGAATTGCTGTAGCATAACCAACTGACTATTGTCAGCACTATCTGCTACTATTTTACTTCTATTAAATTGATTAAAGATTTTTCTCCTAATGTATATCTTTTTTTTCTATTTGTAGGCTCACCGTGTCCAGAAGTGTCTGCAGCGTCTCGTTCGGGCCCTGGCAGCTGAACGCAGTGGGGCACTGGCTGCATGGCGTCGCGCAGCTGCGAATGGACGCGAAGCTGCAGCTGCTGAGCGATCCAGTGCTGCTGACCGTCTGCAGGTACATACCACAATTGACACACCAAGCATCGAAATATTCTGAGTCAACTAATCTGCACTTGTATCGTTGGAAACCTGTATTTACCCTTCATTCTCTTTCGGAGGAATAATCTAATATTTCTATCTATTCTATTATATTCTATCTACTATCTATGAGACTTTAACGAATGTTCTCGTCCTATACAGGATGCCGATCGCGCCCTCCAACGTGCTCTTACTGCCCTTCGTCGCCGACCCCATCTCTACGCTAACATTGGAACCGCTATTGAAGACTACGTTCAGGTAAGTGTGTATAAATAACATGTAAAAATAACTCAATAAAATTGCTAGATTACCTTTTTCGATACTAATAACATTTAGACTTAATTTATAACTAGTTCAAGGCCAAGGAATTCGAGTTCTAGGCCGAAGGCAATAAGTTCCTTTTAAAATAATCACAGATCCGAAAAAAGGGTCATTGGCTCGTTTAAGTAGGGCATTAGGGCCAATGGTTTGAACCTCGACCCTCCACTTGCATCTATACCGGCTCGATGTAGATGCAAATATTATTTGGCATTAATATCGGGCTGTCTGTACTCTGGACACAACTAGATATTCATTATTTTATTTCAACTAACAATGAATTAAGGTTTTAGCATGAATATCTCTAGCGCTTTGCAACTTTAAAAATCACAATTCCATTAATTTTGAGCAGTAAAAGCCGATGCTATGCCGTTTGGTCCCATGAGAACGCTATGCTAAGAACCAGGAGTATTTATGACCAATCAATATGCTCTTGATGACATGAGATAAATTCTAACATTCTAGTCGATGCAATCTAAGGACGATATGGCTGTGTCCCTGATGTCGATGACTCCCGAAGCCGAGGAGCTGTTACTGGACCGCATCGAGGCTGAGGTTCAACGTGAGCAGGCCGCCCGAGACCAGCTCAACGCTAAGCGAGACCAGCGCACCCGCCAGCGACAGGACATCCAGAACGAACGCGCTAAGGTAGTGGACCTTTTATTCAAACTATTGATAGGTATTGTAACTTATTATTAAATTTCACAATCAAAAAGACCAGTTCGTCTATGTAACATGACTCGTAAAAAGGGTAGATAATCATTGCAGACCCTATCAAAGCAATTGAGAACTGAACCAACGAAATCCAACATATTTCTTAATTAACTCTTTTTAGACGTCCAACGGAGTAAAAGAGAGCTTGGAAGCCGATGACGAAGCAAGCGAGGCTAGTGAAATTGAAGATACTTCTTCAAGCAGCACCCGCGGCCCAGTGCCCTCCGTATCGGTTCCTCCATCCGCATCTCCTTCAGCGTCCGCCAGTGCATCACCAGCACCTTCTGCTGCATCAGTTACGCCTCATGATCTCACTACTCGTGCTGCCTTCTCACAGGATACAACTACTACCGTAAGTTTATTATTGACTCTTTAGGATCCATATTAATAAGTTCTATCGCTACTAAACAAATGGGACTAATTACATAAGCTTCTGATATCAATAAAACCATGATAGATAAAAATAAGACAAAATCTACCGACTTTTCTGTTTTTCTTGACACCTAATCATAAAAGAGTCTTAGTTTATCTTACCTGAATACTTATGCGTTGTTTGTTAAAATAATTCAATATAGTTTATGAATTTGGTCCTTTTGGTCTTTTGAGACGAACACTGATAGAAATTGTAATCAATGATAGGAAATCATCACGAGCACGGTGACTGACGTACCAGAGAGTGAAACCGCGGAGACCGGCGAAGTCAGCGAGACTTCCAGCCGACGATCCACTAGCGAGGTGGGTTTTCAGCAACTTACTTTCATTTCCTAGTTTATTCTTATAATTTTTGTTGAGGGGTTCAAGATCGATTCTTTCTGTCCTCCATTTTCAGTTTGAGGTCTCTTTTAGTTTGAGAGGCACTCTAGATCTAGTCTTTAAACTTGTAAAAAGTTGTTAGCACGTTTCTAGACTTTCTCTGTGGACATATTTTCTAGACATGATATATTTACCATTTTGCAGTACGACGGATACAAAGCTTTATGTGTTGTATTACAGACGGAGGGCGAAGGCCTGCGCGCGGCGTTGGAGCACGCGGAGGAGCGAGCACCGCCCCCACCTGCGCATGCGCTGAAGCACGAGTTGCAGCACTCACAGCCTGTAAGTGTTACCATAATTAAAACGAAGTTTCTGGAATTCGAACTAACCTGCGTAGTTTTGAAAAGCGAAAATGTTACATTTGATTTGAGATGTACATTCCGCTCTTCATTATGTATACATTATCGCATTTCTAGTGGTCATAAGCGCAGGGTCGATTCTCAGTTAAAAGGGGAACTAAACAATACAGTGTACTGTGTATACAGAAGTCGCGTAACCCTTTGAGTAAATAGGTAAATTTGTATTTCTGATTTGTGCGTATATTCAGTAGGTATTTACATATTTAAAACTCTTTCCTCAAACATTATTTATTTATTTGGTCATGGAGGACAAACAGCTAGTAACTCAACTAAAATATTTGAATTTAAACAATAAGAAAACAGGCAGCCATTAACAGGTCCTCGCGTCCACACTTTTTGTGTATTTGCCAGTGTCAAGTATTAGAGTAATCAAGTAATATTTCCCATCGTGGGATTGTATTATGGCAACACACTTTTTGTGTTCGCCAGTGTCAAGTATAAGTTGTTCAGTTGCCCCAATAAAACGGCAGAAACATTATTGAGGCTTCGATGGAGTTTAGGAGTGAACCCAAAAAGTCACGATTTTCAATTTTATATAATTTGCCTACACTCTCACACGTTCACGAACACTTAATAGTTAATTATCCACCATAATTACACATGAAACTTCGGAGAAATTCAAGTTTTGAAAAATAATATAAAATCGACAACGTGCACTTTACATTTTCCCGCCTAAACTAGACTCAACTCGACGGCTCCTTTCATTGGGTCTACAAAATTATAAATGGTGATGTTTTTAGGGCTACACTGTGCGCGGTGCAGGGCTGGCTAACGGGCCGGGGTCGGCGAGCGCGCTGTACCCGGCGCTGTGCGTGGGCGGCGCGGCGCTGGCGGCCGCCGCATGCGTGGCACTCGCGGTAGCACGCCGCCGCGACCGCGCGCCGCCCGCGCAGGGCTTTGTGCAGGTCAGCGTGTACTTTCAACTCCGCATCTTTTTTTTTAATATTCTGGGACATTTTTACACAGCACCATCTAGCCCCAAACTAAGCAGAGCTTGTATTATGGGTACCTACTAGACAATGGATATAATACTTAAATACTTATCTTCTTCTATATTATAAAAATGAATCGCCAATTGTGTTGCTAAGCGCAAATCTCGAGAGCAGAGGAACTGATGAAAAATTTAAAAAAATGCCTGAATAAGTCTAACAACTACACTTTTCTTTATTCCCGTACAAAAGATTCGTAATAATACTTAAAAGAAAATTTTAACTTTAACACCATACCATAAATTTTAAGTGTTAGTGGATGGGTTCCGGGAAGGCAAAACAATTGAGTGACGTTAGTTTCAAAATCGACTGTTAGGCGGTACGAATTTCGCCGGGTGAGCTAGTAATACTAAGAAACACCCAGACGAACACAAACACTTATATTCATACAAATTTTTTTGTGTCCTGTGGGAATCGAACACGACCTCATGGTCAGCAGTCCGGTACACGAACCACTAATCCACAGAGGTCGTCGCATTGCTCGTGACAACTTTTTTTTATGGGATAGGGGAGCAAACGAGCAGACGGATCACCTGATGGTAAACGATAACCGCCGCCCATGGACACCCGCAACACCAGAGGAGTCACGAGTGCGTTGCCCGCCTTTTAAAAGGGTTTAGGGCCTCCGGTAACCTCACTCACTTGGCGAAACACAACGCAAGCGTTGTTTCACCCCGGTTTTCTGTGAGACCGTGGTATCACTCCGGTACACATAAACTGACTTTAAAATTTGGAAGACTTGCTTCTGTTAAAATGGCAGTTGTTAGGGATTTCAACGTATACGGATACTAAAGTTATTTTAGTGAAGGAAAAATTCGACTCGGAGGCAGGATTCGAACCTGCGTCTTCTGGCTGGGTACGCCAGACGCTCTGACCTCTAAGCCACCGCGAGTCCCACCTGCCATGTCGAAATTTGCCTTCACATTCTGAACTTACGTCTTAAAGGTGACGTCAGTAACATCTATTGAATGGCAAGTTACTTTGCCTCTCAACCGACATGACTTACCTTACGGTTAGTTCTATGTCGTACGATGCTACCATACCTATTAACTATCTTTTTGTGATTTTTCTGCATTTTTCATGCTAAGATTTTAAAGTTAAGGCAGGATTCGAACCTGCGTCTTCTGGCTGGGTACGCCAGACGCTCTGACCTCTAAGCCAACCTGCGTACCCAGCCAGAGGACGCAGGTTCGAATCCTGCCTGCGAGTCGAATTTTTCCTTCACTAAAATAACTCTAAAATCTTAGCATGAAAAATGCAGAACAATCACAAAAAGATAGTATACGGATACTATTTACAAAATGTTGTCGTCGTAAATTTTCGTATGAATTTGTACATGTTTGGTCTTTCTATTGCCTCCACAGGTCGAACAGACTGGTGCCGTTGCCCCGACCCCTGAGGAGCGACACGTAGCCAACATGCAGATCAATGGCTACGAGAACCCGACCTACAAGTATTTTGAGGTCAAAGAGTAAATTCCCACTATTTACTACCCCTCCCTTCCTCCCTCCCCCACCAACCTCGCCAGGAGTGCGTGGTTCGCCAAGTCCAACCTAACGACTTGACTTGTATCGTTACGTCAACGTTGGACGGGAGTGTTATAGGTTGTTGTGTCCTTTCGGCCAATTCTTCCGCCTATTTCCTTTGGAGTAACAAAGGGCTTTGAACTTGAATCTCATGTCAAAGTACTTAAAAAAAATCCTCTTCAAGCAATACTCAAAGGTACCGCGATAAATTTGAAAGGAAATAGACGGAATTCCAAATTCTTGTGATGTGTGCTAGATGCCCCTAGAGACAGGGTGTTTTTCTACCCTACACCTTTATCTATTGTCCTCAGCGTAATTCTTTATGGAATGAATGTGTGTGAAAATTATTTATTGTTCGGCGAAGACACACTGCTGGCTGGGGAGGCCCTTTGTTATAATTAAAAACATTCATTTTAAAATAAAGCTTGTGTGATTAGTGGGAATATTCGTTTGCGGTAACGCGGTCAGTCATACTGTTAAGGTTAGAAGTGATAACGGTTTATTTTTGTTATTTTATTTTGCACCAAGATATTTATTATTATTTATTAAGGACTTAGATCTAAGTTTTTTGTCTAGTGTCCTAGAATTCATAAGTGTCACTGTAGTCGAGATTTTTAAATTAAGTTTTTGATGCCGCTTCCGCAGTGGTAACGTCCGACGGACCGGCTGGTCCTTGGTGCGTTTTGTTAGTCGTTACTCGAATGATCTCAGTTTTAGTCTCTCTATCGTTTAGCTGTAGTTTCCTTGTACTGGTTCATTGAATGTTACCACTGGGGCGAGTGGAACAAACGTCCATGGTACGCTGTGTATATAGGCTCCGCGTACAAATTTGAACCTAAATTACTTACACTTAATACCCGCTTTCATTTACTTTTCTAACGTAGGTAGAACATAACGTGAATTTTATGTAATAAATGCGAAAATATATTTTAATAATTAATGTGTACTTTGCGATGGGACGGGCGGCATAGCCGGCGCGGGCGAACGATCGATCTTATCCACGTTTCATTACTCTGAAACATCCCATCATAATAATTTAGATGTCGATGCATCGTACTCTTTCTAAGTATCTCATGATCGCTATGTATCCTTCCCGTTCGCCCGCGAGACAATACTCAAGTTCCCGACGTGAACAGTCTCCGTGTACTCAACGTGCGTTTTGTAATTAGAATTCTCGACTCACACATGACTGTTGCGCTTGTAACAGACATGGTGTGCTGACATTACTTTATCTAGTCAAGACAACAGGGGCATCTCTATTGGGCAGTGTTTTCGGCAAACGGTTGTGTACGCACCTTGGGTATGCGGTCGCGAGGCAAATAAGCTTAGTGAGTGTATGTACGGTTAATATATAAGTAGATGTACAAAAAGTAATACATTATATAGATGTTTTAGCGTCAGATACATAGATATAAAGCAAAATATAATTATATATCGCATTCGTCCGTATAAAGTAAGGGCTTGCGCTCGTGTCTAATCCCACGTACCACACTTAATGTTACGTCGTAGTTAAGATGTAATTCTGCCTCAGTATTATATACATTTAAGCTTATTTGTTACATAAGCTAATTTATATACACTATTTCTATTTGGTTACGGGTGTAGTGGCGTTACTACAAATGAAGTCATATCAGATGCGCCACGATGGCGCTCTGTTGCTCCTATTTCGCTGCGAATTGTATTTTGGTGGGGTCAAGTTAAAATGGCCCGGTTTCTATAACAACGTAGTGCAAGGATTGAATAACAGATGGTGCTGTTTTTCATTAGCTTCGCAGCGAAAGAGGTGTTAGTAGGCGCCCGCCCGTGCTTATTGTACGGCATTTACGTAAGTTACTCACTGTGTATAACGTAAGTTTAATCCCGCATCAAGTAACCGCTATGTATTTTTAATAATAATGGTAACAAGCCGACCACTTATTTTTTTAACAAAACTTTTTGCTCAAAATCAGCTGTTTCTCGTCGGTGTAGGATATCTACTTTCAATCGATCTAAATTTATTGTCGTTCGTCAACAATATTCGATGTTAGTAGTACCTAAAACCTGGTTTCCTTACTCTTTTCCAATCACTGTTTCTCGTATTTTAATAAGTATTCTACGTAATAATAAATGGTTTGATGATTTTTGTGTTTACTGTGCTGCATTTTATTGTGAGTTCGAAGTTCAAATTGAATCAATAAATAGAAATTTAAATATTGGTGTTATTATTGGCGCAACGCGCTATTATTTTCCTGTCCTAAGTGTGCCGACATTAGTTCTATTAATACCTACGTAGATATGTCCTAGCTAGTGGTTCCACATTTTCCTTGGTTTAAATGCAGTAATACATAATGTATACTAAGGCCCACTTGCACCAACTTTTTAAATATGTTTAAATTCCATTTAAACACAATTTTTCATAGTAAATTTGCGTTTAAATACAATTTAAATACATTTAAGAAGTTGGTGCAAGTGGCCCTTGGTCCTTGAAATTGCCCCCTAAAGGGCTAAATACCGTTTTTGATAACGTTATTCTCAAAAATAACGTTATCTTGACCTTGGGCAGATAACGTTACTAAATTTTAACATGATGCGTTTTGCAATATTATTACATTATTCTTTAGACTGAATTCTATCACCAATTTGCCTAACCATTTCCCCATTTCTAACCGTTCTTGCTCGTTATACCGATGGACTTACTTATCTTCACAGAGTTCATATTCATTTGAGCTGTAGTACTTATTTAGGCAAGATCTATGTTATAAAACATATTGCATAAGTTTATTACCGGCAGGAGACAGATACCTAGAGATAGAAATAATCTTTCTGTACCTAAGGATTCATGTTCAATGATATTTTATGAAAGTTAGGTAGGCCTTATCAGCAAAGTAACCTACATGGTGTAGTGTATATAATAATCGACCCATTATATGTCCCACTGCTGGGCACGGGTCTCCTCTCACAATAAGAGGGATTAGGCTATAGTCCACCACGCTAGCCTAATGCGGGTTGGCAGACTTCACACGCCGTCGAGAAAAACTCTCGGGCATGCAGGTTTCCTCACGATGTTTTCCTTCACCGTTTAAGCGCGTGATAATTAACTATTAATACGCACATAACTTCGAAAAGTCAAAGGTGCGTGCCTTGGATTTGAACTCGAGACCTTTGACTTGGCAGTCCAATGGTCATATCACTAGGCTATCACGGCTTCAGGCTTATCATGGTGTAGTGTCAATTACTGAAAATATCTTACAACTTGAGGGTGTAATTACCCTCATACTGCTGCTAGGCGGTGTTTTATTTACAACAATAAAAATGTTTATTGATATCCAATTACATAAGTACTACTTCCTCAGAAATATCTCTATAAACTTTTACATTACCAAAGCTCATAATATTTTTTCGTGTAGGTATGTACAAGCCGGCTGTTCGGTGACTCTATATGATATCAAAGGAAAGGTAGGAAAAAAAGGGGGCGGTCGGTTGGGACTTGCAATCATTTGGTTGCCGGTTCGAAACCCACTCATTGCACTACCGACGTTAACCCACTCGTAACATAAGCATTTAACTTAGCACGATGGGTTAACAAGAATACTAGTAGGTAATGTGTGAACCAAATTTCTAGTCAGCTTATTTAAAAATAAAACTCAACCTGGACAAATAGTGACATCTACCCGTAACTATCACTATTTACGTGTTACTACGCGAACCAAATCAGCTGACCTTCGTGTATATAACCGTAGAGCCACCTGGGATGATAAATCATAAATTCATCGTTGGCCATCTTACTTGGAAGATGCAGAACTAGTTATTATGGGTTAAAATTCTTATATAGGTATATTATATTGTACATAATCGCAGCTAAAGCACGCTAATGGCGCTATATGCAATAACTAATTGATTAATTTCATATAGAAGATTTTCAGTTTTATAGTTTTCTAATTAGGTAAGTGTTATTGAACACTTTTTATTATTAAACTGACATTATAGCTTAACTATGTTAGACAGTATGAAAGGAACTAGGTATCCAGCACTTACGGTGGCATGCACTTGGAGCAATTATTTTAATGTGCCTGCTTATTAAAAAAGGAACCTAGGTATTTAAAAAGAAGATAAGAAGAAAAACTTATGTCGCATTTATAACATCTGTAACAGCCAGCTTGGAGAAAGTAATCTAGTATCTATGCCCTGAAAAAAATTACAATGAATAATATCTACAGTAAAGAATGAAAAAAAAAACAATGCGGCCACAAGCGCCATCTATTGCCCGATCTAAAAACCATGATACATTCAACTCATTCGAACATCCCTCTAGTCTACAGAACGAAATTTCAAATCCTGTTCTATTCTGTCACCGAGAATTTACCTACAGGTTTTTAAAGATGGCGCTCCACGTCAGATACACCTCGACTGTATATTTAACTTTTAATATTGCCCCCAGTCCCCCACGCTAGCTTTTACGATCGTTTCATATTCATGTGTCTATGATAGGATATTTTTCTAATCACTGTGTTTGTATTCTTCAATAAATTGTTGTTATTTCAATGAAGATTTGGACATCGGCTTACTTTGTAATGGGAAATAGATATAAATATTGCTGCTGGCATGTCTATCTACTATCTTTGTTATCGCTTACCGACAAGTTCAGATTGTCATCTGATTTATCGTGTATTCAGATTATATCGTGTTCCTACCTTACGTGTGAAATAATTTTGAACTGTTAAAATTAATGTCAATACATTTTTTACTCTCTATAATAATAATAAATTGTTTATTGACAAAAAATACAAATATTTTCTCTAGGGTCGTCTCCTAAATAGGACACATCATTGCTAACGTTTAGTGTAAAAAAAGTATATACATGTAAGTAGGTATACTTGCAGATAAATTAGGTAGGTACAGGTACTAAGTATTTCCTGGATAACCTAACCAACTTAAAATAAAGGTAACATGATGAGTGGAAGCATTCGTAATTATAAAGATGACAGGACATATTGATCTATCGTCATTGTCATGCATCACCTTCGCGTTAATAATCCCTTTATAGAGAACTAGGTAGGTAGGTACCTACCTCCTACACATTAACTTTTATTGTTCGCAGCTACTAAGTAGATAGGTAGTTCTTTTATAAAATAACCCGTCAAAATGTCATTGAACTTTTACTTTTTCTTTATCGCATTTACACTAAGAAAAAAAGAAAATTTGTAATGGCCACGGGCATTGGTACTAATATTTAAAAAATAATAATCACAGCTCACCAAATCATTTAAAATTTATTCACGCAATTTAATTACGCATTTATTCAAGCAAAAACTAATTATAAAATTGACAATTAATTATTTTTAATATGATATTTTAAAATATTTCCAAAATACTCGCGACACCTAGACACTATATATATAAGTATATAGCCTTTTTAAAAAAAAAAAATAATATAAATAAATATACGTAGTAGAGTTGTAAAACAGCATAAAACTAGGTGTTAACGTTAGGTTATGTACAAATATGGACTGTGGCTAAAAAAGTCACCACAAACTATTTTGATGAAGACCCAAGATTTTCAATTTGCGAAAAACCTGATACTGACACCCTCGCCTAAGCTTATAGCAAGTGTATTCATTTGTACAATACTGTAGTAACTGTAGAGGAACTATCAACCTACTCGTGGCCCCATCTGCGTGGGTTTCGGGTTCTGAGACTACAAAGTTGCTCTAACAAACACAAGTTTATTTATTCCCGATTATATTATCAAGACTAAACTGAAATGAATAGGGAGTTTGAAAACTATTGTAATGTACAGATTGAATTGCGAATTATGACAACTCGCACGAAGTGTTTAGGTAGTGGTAATATCACCATATTTCTATATGTCCAGGCAGGCTTTAGTCTTGATAACTACCACCAGGAATAGGGTGTGCGTGTACCAATGTGTCAAATACCACCACGCCTGCATTCCCCGAAGGATTAGGCAGAGACGTACTAATAATGTACACCCACAGTTCGCCGTTATGTTTAGGTCCCATGTAATAGGAGGCGAGCCTAATGCCGTTAACTGGGCACAAATTCCAAACTTCGAGCTGCTGCTGGGAATTTTATAGAAAAACCCAATAAAATTTTGGTCGACCTGGTAATTGAACCCAGGACGCTAGGATAATGAAGCAGTAACATAATTGTTTTAAGCTCTACCATATTGTTATTAATTTCAAGCTCTCATTCACGGGCTAAGCGCACCGTCTAATTATATCGTGACACATTGCTAGATGCGTCATTAATATGTACAGTCACGACCAGCGATGATTCAGGTTATTTGAAAAGAGTACAATTACATTACGCTACAATTTTAAAGATATTATTAAATTTATTGTTCTCAAAAAAAGGCCATCTTAACAGCATCCTAAACCGAAAATCATGTATAAGGAGGTTAAACCACGTAGATCAAGCGAAAGTAGTGTGCCAGAAACGTATTAAGTGGATATCTATCACCATCTACTCATGGGAAACATGTGGAATAATGTACATAAGTAACAATTGTATTGGATAATGTAACATCATCAACTTATTTAAATTATCTAATAATATGATTTCAGTAATATTAAATAAGATTCCCCAAAGCCCAAAACCTACTGTAGACTGACTAATACCTAAGGCTACATAGAAAAAAGAATGCCATAAGAACATCAGGTTTCAATATCGGTATTTAATTTGAATCTAGTCTTATGGTCTCTATTGAATTTGAATCTAGTCTCCGACTAGTTTCTTGAAAGGGTTTCCGGAGTATATTGGTTCGGGAACTATGAGTAATCTCTAAAAAATGTCTTAATAACCTGAGGGCTAGAATGACCACTTCTGATGAATCATATTATGATTCACGGACAGGACTACACGTGTTATAATGTTCTAGTATAAGGTGACCTCTAGACTTCGAAAAGCCTTATACAATGTGATTTGAGCTTATACTGCCAATATACAGCACTTTACATATTATAACGTCCAAAAGTAATATTATGATTCATAAAAAGTATAGATTTTAGCGCTTTACGTATTGGTTTTGGGGTATCACGAGTTTGTAAGTTTGTAATCAAAATAAAACACTAACTTCACTTACAATAGAGACTAATTTTGCTTCTTTCGTCGTTGCTACCACAGCTACTATCTAGTGATGACAAGCAATTAATGCTGTGTGTTCCTCGTTTGCCACAGCATATTAAGAAAATGTTATTCTAATTTGCAACACACCACACCGTGTGCGGTCTTCTTCTGTATTCATTCCACCATATTATTGCTTCTTACTAAGTATATTTCGAAAGAGCAAACAATTTTTTTCAGCATTTTAGTTTGTGTCTCTATTGCAATTAAAAATAGATGCTTATCATACCATCACGCGTGTATTCTCCGAAGGGTTAGGCAGAGGCATGATAATGAATACCCATTGTTCTGGCTGATATGTTTAGGTCCCATGTTATAGGGGATATATAAATAGCTTATTCCCATCAACGGGGCACAAATCCCAACTCCGAGCTGAAAACTGAAGCTGTCACTGAAAATTTCAAAGAAAAATCCAATAACACTTTGCTCGACCTAGGAATCGAACCCAGGACCTCAAACGTAGCAGTCGCACTCAGGAACACTAGACTAATGAGGCAGTTGCCAGTCATTAAATAGGTAAATGATTTTGACAATAATGATTTGCCTAATTTGTTACTCTTTGACAAAGTCAGATGGCTTTTTGGAAAAATAGTTACTTATAAAGAGTAATAAAATACTTAATAATTCGACACTTATATCTACGTGTAGTTACTAGTGACCCAATTGAACTATGTATATGTATCTACAAGTCCCGTACAAACCCCGCACAAAACGGTGTGTATGAAAGAGATAGAAAATGTAATCTGAGAAGCGTTGCTTGGAAGCTTAAATTTTAAGCACACTTATCGGATTATTTTTCAGCTTTTACTTTTTCTTTACAATATACAGTTTTAAGGGTTCGTTCTTACTTTACCTCATAACTAGCTTTTCCCCGCGGCTTTCTTAACTGATGCCAATTTTCATATAAACATTACCCCATTGCAGCGGATGCTTACGTTAGAAAAGTAGTTTTGGCTGCGCGTTCATAGATTATTCAGTCAATCAGGATAAACGAATTTATAAGTGTAGATAAAAGATGCATTCAGGAACATTTTAATTTACCAAATTTAAATAATACTATTGTAATTGAACCTTGCCGATTTACAGGATTTTAAATATGTAATAAAATATTAATTAATGATTGATAATTGAATGTTTAATAATTGACATTGTTTCATGGTAAGCATAGCGACAATATTATTTGTATACCTATCAAATTTTTTTATTAATGTGTTTATAGTTAGCCCTCGAATGTTATGTTGCAATGCTTGGAAAAGGCACAAGTCTTAAGTACCTACCCTATTGTAAATTTTACCTTATGTACACTTAGTTTGCAATAAATGATTTGAATTTGAATTTGAAATATAATTATGTGGATATACAGGCTGAAAATGTAGTGACCTCTACGTGCTATGGGGATGATACTTCCGGTATTGCTGACATACTTTCCCTATGAAAACTATAAGGCAGTGATGTGGTCTATCTACCCTTTTATAGGAAGATATATTTATGTTTCACAAATAGGTTGAGTTTCGTAAGTAAATTTGTTCACAAAGACGGGTAAAATCGCCCCTCGAAGGTTTTAGTGACTTTGGCGCCCTCTATACTACAAGTTAGTTAAGTAATTAAATGGGAATTGTCAAATGAAACCAATTATACAGGTCATTATTTGATATAAATTTAACTCATATTAATATGCAACGTCCTAAATGTGATTTTGCCATGAAAGTAGGTAGATATTAACATAACATACCATCACGCCTGTATTCCCCGAAGGGTTAGGCAGAGGCGTACTAATGTACACCCACAGTTCGCCGGTATGTTTAGGTCCCATGTAATAGGGGGCGAGCCTATTGCATTTAACCGGGCACAAATTCCAAACTCCGAGCTGCTACTGGGAATTTCAGAAAACCTAATAACTCTGCTCGACCTGGGAATCGAACACAAGACCTCAAGCGTAGCAGTTGCGCTCAGGACCACTAGCCTAACGAGGCCGTTTCGGTAGATATTAAGAATATTATTACCCCGGAACTATGCAAGTATATGTTATACTAGCTTCTGCCAGCGACTTCGTCCGCGTAGAATAGTTACTTGGTCTTAGCGTGATGATATATAGCCTATAGCCTTAATAAATGGGCTATCTAACACTGAAAGATTTTTTCAAATCGGGCCAGTAGTTCCAGAGATTAGCGCGTTCAAGCAAACAAACAAACAAACTCTTCAGCTTTATATATTAGTATAGATATAGATAGATATGATAGATACTGGATAAATGTTGGCTACTTCAATAGGTATTAATTATGTTCTCGCGCGTCATCCGAGCCTTCTCCCAATTAATGCTGGAATTACATTATTCTGACTCGAACGAGATACATGTCTACCGCGAAATTGTACCAATTTTGTCCGCCAACATTGCTGTATATGTCGGTAATAAGTTCGTTACTCGGTCAACATTTTCGGCCAAAAAATATTTGTAGCGAGAAGGGGTTGAGTTGATAGGAAAATGTTTTAGAGCTTTCTGTCTCATCATAATATAATTTAGCAAAGCTAAAAGGAAGGTTTATGTTTTGCGGGTGGGACTCTCAGTAGCTTAGAGGTCATAGCGTCTGGTGTACCTAACCAGAAGACGCAGGTTCGAATCCTGCCTGGCTGCGAGTCGAATTTTTCCTTCAATAAAATAACTTTATAATCTTGGCAAGAAAAATGCAAAAAAATCACTAAATTATCTAACCGATTAAACCTGTGGAAGTTGTTGACATTCACGTTTTGAAACAATGCATCAATTAGATTTTTACATTTAAAAAGTGATTCTATACTGACAATGAATTTAAAAAAGAATAAAGTATAGAGCCTCTTACCAAACCTATTTCGCATACAATTTTAAAGCAATAAGGTTGTTTTAGCTTTGACCAACGCAGTTACGAATTCAGTTCTACAAAACATTGTACACTACAAAATGTAGTCTGTTTTCATATCCCACATAAGCCGCAGAAAACAGGTTTTATAATCAAAATATTTCTTTCTTAGTACACACAATATTGCAAAACTAGACTTTAATTCCGAATCTGAATAAAGGAAATGTTTTGTTTCCGCTTGGCAAAAGTGTTATTGTTGGCATAATTATTTGTTGAAAAACTATAAATACGTTTAATCTATTATCACGCATTAATTTCCCGAAGGAATAGAAAGAGGTGTACAATATTTATTAAGCATGTGGTTTTCTACTGTGACTATTAAAAGCACGTTAGAAAAACTAAATGAATGATTGTCATAAACAAGATTATAATGGTGGACGGGTAGCTTACATGTATTACACAAATGGTGTAATACAGCGATAGAAACAAGAAATATACACCTAGGTAGGTACGGCTCACCGTACCAGGCAGACATTGCCTGAATTATTGAACGGCTCTGCAGCTCGCCCTTACAACTCATTAATACCAACCTTATTCCACCTTAATTAGTCACATATATCTAAAACACTACATTCCACACATTTGCAAAATCAATTTATTTCTCAATCCATTAAATCACGTATCGCTTCAATACTTATCCTTGGCCAGTTTTAGAAGACCTCTACCAGCCCCCGCAGGTCCATTGTTAGAGGAGCTTTGAAGGGACTTTCAATGGTATGCCGCAGGTCTAATTAAATTAGCCGGCAATAAAAGTTACCCCATGTTAAGTACAATGCATGGTGCAAGGGGCTGCTACCCTTCGGGAGATTATGGGGGTCTGTCATGGGACGAAATAGTGTTTGGAATCACTTGTGCGATGTATTTGTTGATGTGGCACGTAACCTACCTAATCATACGTATCTAGTTCAATTCTTCTCGAAAACTGCGAAGTACAAGTCATAAGCATTGAATCATTTTAGCTTCCAAACCAGTGCAGTTGAATATTTTAGGCGAAGCGACTGCCGTCTGACCTCCTGCAGCGATATACTGAGTAATAGGTACTATAGATACTTAAACGTCAAACGGTTCCGATGTTTGTCTTCTGACCTCCCTTAAATTCGTAATTCTAACCTGTAAAGTTATCATTTTCACGACTTTTTTCTCTACCCGGCTAGACCGATCGGTCTGAAGTGTTCTCCGAAACAGTGTTTAATATCATGTTTATGTAGGAATTAAACACCCATCCAAATACTAACCGTGTCAAGCCATCTTAATCTTTTCACGGATCCGCGCAGTTGTTATTTACGGTCGGACACAAGCCCCTGTACTTCTTAGCAGAATATATTTATATTTATTTCTATTCGACGCAGAGTGACTCGGCCTCAACTAGGGTCGCGCGTCTGAACAAATCAATAAGCACCTATTTGTCAAAATCGTTTTACGCAGCCCTATTCTTTGTGAAGGTACAGACTGAGTGCTCGGACTTCGGCCTAAAGGGCCCAGCTCGTTCATTCTTGTATTTTGTTTTAAAATTCGAATGCATTTGCTAAAATAAAAAAAAATTACAGGACCGAATAGATGCTTATATTATTTGCAATATTTGGAAAAAGGTTGAGTAAAGAGTACATACTCACCTAGTATTCTAGAACAAGTCGAGTTTAGGCGGGAAAATGAAAAGTGCACATTGTCGATTTAATATTATTTTTCAAGACTTGAATTTCTCCGAAGTTTAATGTGTAATTATGGTGGATAATTAACCATTAAGTGTTCGTGAACGTGTGAGAGTGTAGGCAAATGATATAAAATTGAAAATCGTGACTTTTTGGGTTCACTCCTAAACTCCATCGAATCCTCAATAAAGTTTCTACCGTTTTATTGGGGCAACTGAACAACATTATACTTGACACTGGCGAACACAAAAAGTGTGGTGCCATAAAATCCCATGATGGGAAATATTACCTACTTGATTACTCTAATACTTGACACTGGCAAATACACAAAAAGTGTGGCGCCATAATAAAAAAAAATAGAACAAGTCACAAAAGAGTTTCCATTAAAAGCAATTCAAGAATTTGTTCAGTGAATACTTAAACCCCGATAACATAAAATGGAATGAAATATATTTACACAATTAATTGCATGTAATACGCAGAGCATATTTGTTTGCATTACCCACATTACTGTTTCGTGATATTTCACATAACCTGTGTAAATAAGTAAATACGAGAGGTTTCAATTGTTGATAGTTATCACTACGAGGTACCACGAATTGCATTTCAACTCATTCTCTCTCGTTCTCATGGTGTTTGTAGCTACCTACTTACTTCTATTTTCTGCAAATTTAGCCTAATTGCTTGGGCGTCGGAGTTGCAATCATGTGGTTTTGCCGGTTCGGAATCCACCCATTGCACTACCGACGTGAACCCACTCGTAACAAAAGCATTTAGCTTAGCACGAGGAGTTAACAAGAATACTAGTAATAATTGTGCGACCCACACAATTATTACTAGTAGATTCGAAATCGAAATGTTTTTAAGTTGGTAAAACTGCACCCGTCTACTGCCTTATGGCCGAGCCTTATCATGTCATGACACAATCTGACGCCAATATCCACGATCAAGACTATTCAAGACCAAATACAAGTATAAAATATATTGCTCATAATGAAAACTCTTTAACCGTTTTGTCGACTGAGAATTATCTACATTCTGGTCCATAAAAAGTGGCTTTGACTACTGGATAAAATAATACCATTTATTTGGCTTTCTCATATTAGTATCGGACCAGCCCCATAATGTTCAATGTCCATACTTACTTAATAATTATTTAAGGGCAATCGTTCACCCTAGCATGAGGGTTACATTATTATGAGTTGAAGTTCCAATGTTGCAGAAATAATCAGTTGCTAGGAGTTTTCAATAGATGGCGGTACCATACAGTCCTTAGAGATTCTAGCTGTGGAACGTGTGTCCTATGGACAGTAACATAATAGTATCTGAGATGATATGATTGATCTTCTAAGAAAGTTTTAGAAAAATTAAATTTTTGACCAAAACTGTTACAAATAATGATGAATCCCGGACTCCAGAGCTAGGTTAGGATACCTGTGTTTCAGGAGAAGTCAGACTTCTTCCAGTACCTATTGTTACAATTTTACAAGTTTTTGCAACAAAGATTTTGCGTTAAAAGTTTTAAACACACTAATTGTGAAGACAGAATTTAATTAAAATTATTGTTTATCGATTTGTTAATGAGTTTAACATTCTACAACGCGGAAAGCAATTAAAAAATAATACTAGTCATCGTACTTAATACTAAACATCCCGTCTAGAATGAATAACTTTACCTTTTTACAATTTTATAATATGGTGCATTTAAATGCCATTGAGAGCAGTTATACATAGATATTGTACGCTCATGATAAAGGTTGATCATCGGCTGTGAAGATACACCACGAAATGTTTGAAGTTAAATTATATTAAAATTACTTTTAATGTAATAAATAACTTTTTCTAAAAATTAAATTATTATTGATTTGGTTTGGGTTACCACTACACGGCTAGAGTCATGTGCATCTTAAACAATGGACTTAGTTGTTTTAAATCATAACTTAGTGACTGCCGACATAACACGACAGCCACCTCAGCCCGCAACCCCCAGGCAAAAAAAAAACATATTACGTGCGATCCCATTCACAATATAAATCCGTCTTACCCCTTATATCGATACCTACGACACTCATGGGATGGGGTAGCAACTTTATGCGTACCATTAAAAAAGAAACCGCAATCTTGAACTAACGCTTCAATGAATGTAAAGTTATGAGAAAAAACCTTGACATCTTTAGGTGGTAACCTCAATCAGTATTAGGTTAATCAGATTCAGCCAGTACCTATGTGTGGCCTTCTTTTGTCATTCCCGGCAAAGGGCCGGAATATAAACCGCTCCCTATCACGGCATAATTGTAGAACAAATTTCGATATAATTTAACAAAGAGAAAGATAGAGGGAGGTGCGGATCGGGCTACATTTTCTCAAATAATAGTCCTTTGGAGTCGTGAGTGAAATCGCGGGTAACAATTAGTATAAATAAGATTCGCTATGCTTTGCGCCAATAAAACCATCTGCTTGCTGCATTCAGGTGTTTTCCGAGCAGGTGGCTATGAAATGTTTCGATGTATTCACTCCGTCATTGTAGTTCAATGTTTTATTTGTCTCCACTTATCTTTATTTATATACGTTAGCATAATACTTATTGTGAACATTCCGTTTGTCCTTGTTTTAGCGATTAATTTTATAGGAATATTTTTTTTAGTAAATGCTCATTCCTAAAGCAAGCTAGAAAAATCATAGACATCCATATTTAGGGGTCGTCCATTAATTACTAGATATATTTTTGTCAAGTTTATGATGCTCCCTCCCCCCTGGCGATATGCAGTGATGTTTTAGACTCCTCCTCTCCTACCCAAAATCCACTTGTATTTTTTTGAACAAAGTATACGTGAAGCTGCTCTACGCCCCCTGGCCCTTGTGATGTAAGTATAGCTTTTTTTAAGAAAACTGCACTATTTCCCCCCCCTCCCCTGATCACTTAAGTTAGTGAACTACCAATTGCGCACTACTCTATGCTGGTTATCAGCCCGCCCACACAATTTGGGGTACGACTATGTATATGGATGTGAGGAAAATCTTCGCCTAGAATACGAAAAATATCTATGTCATTTAATAGCAATGTTGCTTTGTTTGTCCTGTATTGCGATTAATAAAGGCAGTGGAAATTCCCCGCGAAGGTTTATAGCCGAAAATATTTAATAATATCTATTAACACGCATGCCGAGCACCGCTAGTAGGTTCAGTAAAGATATATAGGTAACATAATGTTGAAACTAGTCAAACCTTGGTCGAACGTCGAACTCGCACCGATTGGCCATGTAATTCGTGACATTCACCACGACAATGACAGGAAACTAATTGAACCTTCCAGGTTTGGTCCTCTCTTACGAAAGCTTGGTCCTAATTCAGTTTTGTCTGTCGATTTTCAATCAAACACAACGAGCCAGCAATAAATATAAGTAATCATATCGTTTTATAGAAACAAGTTTTTTCATGGTCAAATATATCTCGCCCTTTAGAAGGGTTCATTGCTTAGGGGACTGGTCATACGTTAATTAGCAAACGGTTTTTGGTTTCACGCAGATATTGTCATACATCCCTTGGCAAAACAGGGTTAGGTATCATGGAAAATTATTACATATTAGCTTTTGCCGACGGCTTCGCTCACCTGAAGGATTATAGGCTATACTAGGATTTAAAAAATTAAAATGGATCCTTAAAATAATTTCATCAAAAACCAACAGTGATGATCTCTTGTTTGTATGGGTCTGTGAGAGTGGTCAAGCTGTATCTCAGGCTCAGTTCAATTATTTGGATAAGAAGTTCACCAGTTTTTAAGTTGAAGCATATTCTTTTAACAGTATTAACAAAATTAAAATCTATTCTGCAGTTTTTGCGCCAACTCGTAACAAACAGACAAGAAATTAAAAAATCTTATTTTTGGGTTCGGAGAACCTTTATACCTTTATCCCACTTGTTTATTTTTAAATATCTTTAATTAAATTGTACTGACGCAGCTTTTTTACAATTGTATAATAGTAAAGATTTTATAATACGAGATACCTTTTAAGTTTTGTCGTTTGAAGAAAAAAACACAACTAGAACCATAAAGTACTTTTTATTGTTTTTCAAAGTATTCACCACGTAGCTTAATACACTTTTCCATTCGCTTAAACCAGTTATTATAACATTTATTCTACTCTAAAGTAGGGGTGTTCAAAATGGCTGACTTGAAAGCGTCGACTGCTTCTTCACCTGACCGGAACCTTTGACCACGAAGACTTTTCTTAATTTTAGGAAATGTAAAGAAATCGTTAGGGCTTAGGACAGGACTGTATGGAGGATGGTCAAGAATTTCTACTTTTTCCTGCTTCAAATACTCAATCGTTTGACGAGCGCTGTGTGAGCTGCGTTGTCGTGGTGCAGGATGATGCGTCGCTTTGAGTTAGATTTTCGAAGTTCGGCGATGACTTGTGGTAAACAAACTGTGGTATACCACTCTGCGTTAACCGTTCTACGATCTTCAAGTACAATAGTCGCAACATGGCCGGTTTTTCCAACGAAAGTGGCCACCATCTTCTTTGAAGTGCTCCGAGAACGAACAACTCTAGTCGACTTTGGCTCATCTTGAAAGACCCAGATTGTAGATTGTTGTTTGGAATCAGGATCGTAGGCATAGATCCAAGATTCGTCATCACTGATGATGTCGTAGACGTGATTTGACTTTCCTCAGTTGAACCTTTGCAGAGATATCTTACACCATCTGACGCGGCCGCCTTGTGATCGTCGGAATGCAGATGCGGTATCCAACGGCAAACTAGCTTTCTCACCCCAAGCGCTTCATGCAAGATCTTCTGAATGGTTGTCCCTGAGATGCCTAATAGAGCCTCTATCTCTCGATACGTCACATGACGATCTTCGAGAATTAGTTGTCTCACAGCAATGATGTTATCTTCAGTGAAGGCGGATTTTGGGCGTCCTTCGCGAGATTTGTCACTAACACTAGTATGTCTACTCTAGAATTCTAAATACCAGCGTTCGACAGTCCGCAGACATGGGGCTTCATCACTGAATACAGATGTTAGCTCTTCAAAACATTGGAGCTGTGTCAGGCCTCTTCTAAAGTTGTAGAAAAATATTGCACGAACATTTTCCTTAGAAAGATTCTTTTTGTACGTAACCTGACAGATTCCAATCGACGCTGTGACTAAACAATAGCATTAATCCTAATACTTTCAACTGTTTTGAGATTCAAAATTTAAACACATTCGAATATAGAACAGTTCCAAATTCAAAATCGCCGGGAAATATGGAAACGACAGAACTTAAAAGGCAGCCTTACGTATAAGAATTGTACAGAAGACAAGAAGAAGCGGCGGTAGAGACTAAGGGCCACTTGCACCAACTTCTTAAATATGTTTAAATTTTATTTAAACACAATTTTTCATAGAAATTTCGTTTTTAAATACAATTTAAACACATTTACGAAGTTGGTGCAAGTGGGCCTAAGAGTAAGACTTGCAATCATGTGGTTGCCGGTTCGAAACCCACCCATTGCACTACCGACGTAAACCCACTCGTAACACAAGAATTTAGCTTAGCACGAGGGGTTAACAAGAATACTAGTAATGTGCGATTCACATTGCTAGTAAGCTTTTTAAAAAAAAATATACTCTTTCTCCCACAGAGGTATAAGGCAGGTGGAGGTAGGAGCAGGAGGAGGCAGGCAAAAACTAAAGACTCCCAATTGCTATGATTTTTTCATTCTTCTTTTGCTTCTGCCACATTCATACATCTTCCTATATACATACGCGCCCGTTGCAAGTACTACGCACCTGACTTTTTTGAAGAACCTCGCCACTAGGATCGGCGTATGTTCTTCTAGGGCGAACTCTTCCGACGCTATCGCAGACATTCGCCTTATAAATTTAAGGATATACAATTATAATACGAGCTTATTTGTAACCCGCGGAGAGAAACATAAAACGAATTATACAATATTACATACTGTGTATTATTTAATTAACTACTATTAACTATCCTTAAAAAACAAAAGGCCTCTCTCCCTCAACACATATCTCCTCCGATCTATAGTGTATTTAAAAATTAATTTATCGACGACGGTTAAGTTATAATAAGGTATAAATCAGTTTAAACATGGGAGAGCCATGCTTCGGCACGAATGGGCCGGCTCGACTCGGATACCACAGCCTCACAGAAAACCGGCGTGAAACAACGCTTACGTTGTGTTTCGCCGAGTGAGTGAGGTTACCGGAGGCCCAAACCTTTTTATAAGGCGGGCAACGCACTTGTGACTCCTCTGGTGTTGAGGGTGTCCATGGGTTGCGGTAATCGCTTACCTTTAGGCTTCAGGTGATCCGTCTGCTAGTTTGCTCCTAAGATATACTAATACTTTTAATTTGTTATTTACTTACCGATACATATTGTAAATATATTTTATTTGTTTACTTTTGTTGTACTTTCGTTTTTGTATGTAGGTAAGTATATTTAATAACTGTTCCGATATCTCTATCTCTCTAAAGTGTTTTGTAACAAAAATCAGATCAAGCACCAGATTCCCTTGTTAGTAGGTCGTTACTCGTTAGTATAGTTGTGTGTCATATTTTCGGGACAGACACCATTTTCTTTGAATGTATCAAATTGAGCTCATTACCTAGATATTTTCTTTAGATATTTTTAGGGGTACGTAACATATGATAAAAACTATTTTTATGTACCTTTTGTTGTTCGGCTCCGTCTTCCAAAGCATCAATTCCCGGCAATTAAAGTTGAAAGGAACTATAGACACAATTTTTTGCCAAATTTCTACACACTTCATGTACTACAATGATACAGTCTTATTATAGCAATAAACGACGTCACCAAGACGATCATCGAAACTAAATATAGGAACAAATTTAAAATGAATGAATGCGGATGTACATCCCTATTTTATATATCTAGGCTACTGCTATCAGACCTCCGCAACTCAATTTGTGGGCAATACCAATATTCTATGGATAAACTACACTTACCACTAAGTGTTAGAGTGGAGACCGCGTTTGGGCAAGCGTAGTGTGGGACGCCCTGCGACACGATTCACCGACTATTTGAAGAAGGTGGCTGGTAGCGGGTGGACCAGGGTGGTAGGCGCTCTTTGGGGGTGGCCTACCGATGTTCAGCAGTGGACGGTAATAGGCTGACATGATGATGATGATGGATAAACTTGTTGTATTACAATTTGTAATAGGCAGATGCGACTAGCTTGGTAGCCAGTTATATTACAGGGCAAAGTTCTCAAGATTAGATGGCAGGAGATATTTTTTGAGTTTACCTACGCTAAATTGCTCAATTAAAAACAAGGAGCTTCATAATGCTGAGTACTACCTATCTTAACTTTTATTAAAATTATGTATTTGTAGAACAACCGAATCGATGGCTTAACATGTTATTTTCGACATGTGTGAGAATCATGTGAGAAAGATTGGCCACCCATCTATATATCTATAGACTGACCGCGGCAAGCGAAGCTTAACCTTACAGAGATCAGCGTGTAAATAAGTGATCTGGAGGATCTTACTAAATAGTGTTCATTTTTCTTTTCCGGTTTTAGCCTTAACCCTTCACTTGAGTACCTGTTACTCTGCCCACCTCTTCCGGGTACAAGAGGGCCGTGATGATAATGGATTGTTTTCGAGTTCCAAACTCCGCCGCAACCTTTCAAAAATGTCCTCGACATTCGGTCACTTGATTATCTTTTTACAATTAATCTCAAAAACCACTTAACGATTTTATGTAACGGTAAATATGATGAAATGCATTTATTTAGGGTTATGTTGAGTGTGCTAATACAGTAACGCATTTCCGCTTGGTGCTTTTATTAAAGTAAGTATGCTGTCAAATTCTAGGCAAAGCCTCAGGTCCTCACTAGTATAGTTTTTTTATGGGATCGGGGGGCAAACGTGCCGACGGATCACCTGATAGTAAACAATTACTGTCGCCCATGGACACCAAAAGAGTCGCAAGTGCGTTGCCATCGTTGCAAAAGGGTTTGGGCCTCCGCTATCCTCACTTGCTCGGCGAAACACAACGTACCTAAGTGTTGTTTTACGCTGGTTTTCTGTGAGGCCGTGATGTCACTCCGGTCGAGCCGGCCCATTCCGTTCATGCCGAAGCTCTCTCATGGTAAAAAAAATGCCACGGTAAAAATAATAGGAATTATTATAAAAACCTAGAAGTAACGATACATACTCAACAGGAAATGTAAAAATAATACATGTGTAATATAACAAACAATCTGTATTTTACTGTTCCATTGCTGGCCAAGTGCCGAGTGGCATAGTAGACTACCCTTGTCTACGCCGTTCGTACGCACACACCTAGATAAAATTGTCAAGTATCGCTTACACCATCGATTACATCTCTTTTGTTTTAAAGGTGCGGTGTATCTTACCTTGGAAAAACACTGTTATAACTATTTAATTTGTGTTTTAACATAATTTAAACATGTTCAAAAAGTTGGTGCAAGTGGCTCTAAGCCGCTGAATTTTGGTAAATATAGATATAGTTGATGCTAAAAAACTGCTTCGTTAGTCTAGTAGTCCCAAGCGCGACTGCTAGGCTAGAAGGTCTTGGGTTCGATTCTCAGGTCGAGGAAAGTGATTTTCAATGAAATTCTGAGTAACAGCTCGCAGGTTATACTTGTGCCCGGGTAATGGCTATGGACTCACCCCTAAACAAACCGGCGAACTGTGGGTGTAAATTAGTACCTACACCTCTGCCTAAACCTTCGGGGAATATAGGCGTGATGCTATGAATGATTCCAAAAGAGTAGCATCCCTTGATGCTACTCTTTAATAGTTCTTGATTTCGAAACCTTTTTCGAAATCAAGAACTATTGAATTGTTCAAGCAACACTAGCATTCTAATATCACCAACTAGTTCCACTCGATTGCGTTTTGAAGTAGACAGTAAAAAAAGTATTATAAATAATGTGTTGCCATATATTTTATTGTGCCACTTTGTTACGGAAGTCTGCTTTCACGCACGAACCGACAGTGCACCGAGCGGGTGAACTTAGAACATCTGTCAACTAAACATACATTTACGTTTTTGCTAAAACAAAATGGCGAATTCATAGCTAATTTATGAATTATGTCGATTGATAATGTGATTTTACAATTTATGGTAGGAGTGCTTATAATGTTGTCAATGTTAAGTATACCTAAATTGTGTTTTCTATAGCCTAATATTGACCGAAATTTCTTTACGTCAAGTGAAAGCGTCCGGTAAAATAAAACAATACCTACATAAAATAAAGTATTGGAATTATTCCTATTATTGTACATTTCGATTAGTATAAGTTTTAAGTAATATAAAGTAAATAATGAGTAAATGGTACAGATATTTTTTACTAGATGGCGCTGGCATTTACGTACTAACGATACGAATACCTAGTAAGCAGCAATAACTGCGATATCATGGAAACAAAATTGTAGAAGTGTCTTTTTTTAAGTCAAAGCATTCGCCGTCAGCGCTAGAGGTCCTGGTTTTAATTCCCAGATATAGGAGGTAGTGTTATTGGATTTTTCAATGAAATGTTCAGTATCAGGACGGAATTTGGATTTAAGCGCAGGTAGTGGGAATAGGCTCGCCTTTGATCCTATCTACACTGATATTACAATAAGGAAAGATTTGATTGTTTGTTTGTTTGTATTGAATAGGCTCCGAAACTACTGGACCGATCTGAAAAATTCTTTTACCATCAGAAGCCAACATTATCCATAGTGAACATAGACTATTTTTTACCGCCAGAAAAAGCTTCATTCCTACGGGAAAACGGGCGAAGCCGGGCCGGGCAGCTAGTGGGAAATAAACATGCCATCGAACTGTGGGTGTAAATTAACACACCTGACCTAAACCCTACGAATATTACGGGCGTGATGGTATGCTTTTAATAATTCAAACTAATAACTAGACTATACAACAAAGTATTTTCAGACCTCGTTTCAAGCTTATGTAAAGTTAATGCTAATACTGAAATATCTACATATATTAGTTTTATGAAAATACTAGCCTATGCCCGCGACTTCGCTCACTTGAAGCTCGAAAACCAACAGTGATAATCTCTTCTTTGTATGGGTCTCTATGCATTAGAGAGGTCAAGCTGTATCTCAGGTTCCGTTTAATTATTTGAGATAAAAAATATACCAGTTTTTAATTTGGACATGGGGTCTCATCCCGAACAAATGAAACATAGTTCAAATGAATTGTTAATAGATGGCATTGCATGTATCGATTCCCAAACCTCGTGTGTTTGGCTTCGAAATTCTTACGAGGCAAGACCTTAAAAAAATATGTACTTACTTAAATCAAATGTTTATACATAGGACAATATAATTTAAGTCTAATTTCTTCAATTATATGATATTCAATTAAATCCTCGTGATTCTAGCTTTCTTTGGTAAATAGATGGCGCTGTTTGCAGTTTTCGCTCATTTTACAAAAAGAAAAGATGGCGCTGTTCGCAGTTTCTGAGTATATAATTATTTCTCTTTTTTTAAAAATAAAGTATTATTATAAGAATATTATATTTCAGACGAAGTTTTTCTAATGATGTATTATCTTTTTGTACCATCGGGGGCGAAGCACTAATACATACGATAGTCTACTATGATGACAACACGAACATACCTAGGTAGGTAGGTACCTAGAAAGCGACTTACACCTAATAGGTAGGGTTACCTTCGTGTAGGTTCCTTGTACCGAATATACTTACATAATAAAAAAGGTAGGCTAGTAGATACCTACATAGTTCAAGTAGGTATCTACTAGGTATAGATATACATATATATATCACAAAATAGGTAAATATCAGTATTCTATCATCAATAAATGCATCATGCAGACGGTCGGAATGGAACGGAACGCGAGTCGTAGGTATCATACCATCGCGTCTCGCTCGAGTTCGGTAGATATACACTCGGTAGTCCGACAGCTGCGAATGCGCCGTAGTAGGTACCTACCTACCTACGTAACGAACGAACGGTGTCGTGATGGTTTTGTGTTTGAAAGCCGTAAGCATACCTATATAAATACCATAGTACCTATATACCTACCAGAGAACGAAGAATATTAAGTAGGCACCTACCTACCTATACGTACTAGTACCTACGTACGTTTAAGTATTTGTTTTTTTTAATAGATCGGTATTTCGCTTCTTCTACCGAACAAAATACCTAGGTACCAACCTAGATAGTGAATAGGGTAAAAAAGTGAGACACGTAGTAGGTACTTACTAGTTTTACTTACCTACCTACTTATGTACTTACGAAGTACTTACCTATCATATTGAAATAATTACTTATGATAGGTACTTAGATATTTAAAATGGTAGGTAGAGGTACCTAGGTACATATCTAATAAGATTTACGTTATCATTTACTTTTTAAGTAGGTACCTAAGCTTTTGTAGTGAATAGTAAGAGGTTTTCATTGCTGTAGGTAGCTCACACGCTATGCAAGTAGGTAGGAAGATGAAATTAAAATACTGTTGGCGGGAAGCCCTATACCGTGTTTACGTCGAGTAGATACGTTTATCTACTCATTGTCATGATGTCATATGTATGCGCGTAGGGATGAGATACACTTAATAATAATAATAATAAAGCCTTTTATTTCCCTAATAAATCAACTTACATTTTTCATTCTAGTTAATTAAATCATGAACATTATTCTACATTTACATAAATTACATTTATAAATATTTTAATACATTACAATATTATGAGTTCGATACATTTATAATTCATTATATTGTTGCTTTAAATTTATATAATTATTAGTAATTATTAGGGACCTCTCTACGAGTATAGGCCTCCTCCAATATTCTCCACTTAGATCTGTCCTGGGCCACCATTACCCAGCTGTCTCCAGCAAGTTTTTCAATTTCATCCGACCATCGCTCTAGTGGTCTACCTCTTTTTCTTTTTCCAAGGGGGCCTGTCCAGCATGTGACTTTCTTGGTCCATTTTGTATTATTCATTCGTGCGATATGACCCGCCCATTTGAATTTTTGTTTCTTACAATGTGAAAGTGCGTCAATAACATTGGTTTTTGTTCTTATTTCAGTATTTCTTTTTCTGTCTTTAAGTTTCAGGTTCAGAATGCTCCTTTCCATGGCTCTCTGACATGACTCAATTTTTCGTTTTGTGTGTGTATTATAAATCCAGGTTTGACTTCCGTATGAGAGGCAAGGTAGGAGGCATGAGTCTAGAATTTTCTTTTTTAATTTGAGGGGGAAGTTTGCTTTTAAGACTTCTTTATAGCTCCAGAATTTGTTCCATGTTATACTCACACGTCTGTTTAGTTCGTCTTGATGTCTAGATTTCTTGAAAGATATCTGTTTACCTAAATATATATATTTTTCAACGTATTCCAATAGTCGATTATTAATTTTGATAGGTATTATAGAGCTGTTTGTCATTATTTTTGTTTTTTCTGTGTTTAGTTCTAGACCTATAGCGCGACTGGCAGAGTTAAGTTCGCTTATCATTATCTTAAGTTGTGATGCAGTTTCTGAGATACACTTACCAGTGTCAAAAACCAAGTATCAAAATAGGTAGGTACTTACCTACTTGAAAGTATTTGGCACAGCTAGAGTTCTAACCCTACTATATAATATAAATATTATCCTACAATATTTCTGAAAAAAGTATAAGTATTAGTAGGCAAAACTACTACATGTTTTCGTTATCTATTATATTTTTATGGGTAATAATTTTAGAACTACCTACTATTTTTGACCGACAAAGAGTTGGCAACCCTAGCCACAGCCCGCCTCGCCTCGCAGCGTAAGGCGCGGCCCGGCGCCCCTCGCGGCGGCGCGGGCGGCGCGGGTTGAAAATTCTCGTAGTTCAAAGTTTTTTTTTGCCAATACGATTATGCACGTTGGGTGTATCGCAATATGGATCAATTTTCTATGCATGCGAGTATTTGAAAACTGTGAGTGTTCCTACATTAGCTCGCCTCTGCCTAACCATGTATTATAATTATGTTAGATAAAAATGTATGGTCCCGGGTTCGATTCCTAACTAAACATTTATAGATCTATCTAAATTAAACTTTAATTATTTAGTTAGGAATCGAACCCTGGACCTCATAATGTTCACCTGTCACGTTCAACAAATACTAGACTATTTTTATGAACCCCATGAAAAAAATCACAAGCCGCCTAGCTGCATGTATGTGTCTGTGATGAACTGATGAATGTGATGTACTTAGGTATAAATAGCGAGGCGAACGAATTACACAGTATAAGCTCTAATCTTAGTGACTTTAAGTATAAATTCCCTTAAAATTATTTGTAGCAGGTTTTTTGCTTATGTTATTTTAAAATTAATCTTTAAAACAAGCCTATTTTGGCATAAATTCTCTTGCATTTAGTAGCAGGTCGGAAAATCATGTTTGTTTTCGTAACATTAAATTTATTTTTTAAAGCAACTAGGTAGGTAGGTACCTACCTAGTTTTTATTAGCACATGAGTAGATCCCTTCCCAATCCCTTCCAAATATTATATTTTATTTTTTGCGGGAAGATCTCGTTGCCTTGCCACTTGAGTTGCGTTGCGAGTGCGACATGTAGGTAGTAGGCATTTGTAAGTAAGTAGGTAGGTAGGTAGGTAAGTACCTAGGTATATTTATACAATAACTTTATTATCATTTTGCGATAAAGATATATAAGAACTAGCTTCCGCCCGCGGCTTTGCTCGCGTGGATTTCGGTTTGTCACTCGGTCTTTATCACGGACACTTGTCAGTTGTCACCTCCCAGCCCAAAAGAATCAATTAAGTAAGTAAGTATGTACTTACTTAAACTATTTTTTTGTAATATTTTGCATTTTTTTTTTCTATGCTATACAAGAAACTTTGAAGGGCGGAATTGAACCTGCGTAGTCTTCTGGCTAAATAGGTAGGTAGGTACCTACACAGATGTCGGTTGAGAAGCAAAGTAGGCAGCTTGCTTTTCAATAGTTAAACTCGCGGTGGCTCAGTGGTCGTCTGGTGTACTTATCTAACCAGAAGACGCAGGCTCGATTTTCAGGCAGTCGATTTTTTCCATCACTAAACTACCTACTTACTTAGATCTAAAGTATTCTAGTAAACCGCGACAAAGTCTCGTTTTAAACGGCCGACCAGCGCTAGTGGTAGGCTAGGTACCGACCTACCTACTTGATCATTATTTTGTCGTGGAGTTATTTTAAAACTATGATATCTCCGATATTCATTAAAAACCAAATGATGTCAATGGCAATTCTGTTCAAAATTAAATAGGTACCTACTTGTGATGAATAACGTATTTAAGTACCTATTTGGTTATGGATTAATAATATTAATCCATAACACAACAAAAGTGTAAGTATATACTACACTTTTGTCGTGTTAAACACCTTCGCAAATAATGCATTATTTTAGAACAAATTTGATTAGGTACATACAACAAAAAAGGTTATAGGTAGTGAGTCAACCTTAACAGATAGATAGGTAGGTACCTACCTAGGTATATTATGCAGCCATTGACTTCGTTTACGCAGCGCACGCAATGGAAGCCCTCAAAAGAAATAACTTTTACCCGTTTTTGCTACATTTTTCATTGATGCTCCGCTCCTATAAGTCATAGCGTGATATTGTATAAGATATTTTATAGCCTATAACCTTCCTCGATAAATGCACTATCTAACACAAAAGATACCTATTTTAAATTCGAACCAGTAGGTAGTTCCTGAGATTTCCGCGGTCAACCAAACAAACAAACTTTTTAGCTTTATAATATTATATAAAAAATAATAATTAGATGTTCACAATCTTGGATTTTAAACATTATGTTTTTTTCACAATCAGAAACTGTGAAATTGACACCCACGTCATTTTATATAAGTATAAAAAAATAATGTCTGTCATTAAAAATATATTATGTCATTTAGGAAATCAGTAGGTATCCTGAGAAACCTTGAAAATGACACCTACATTTTTACATGAATTTACGTTAAACGAAAATAAACGACGCGTAAGAAGATAGGTAGTTTTATAAAATTAAATGTATTACATAAGTACCTACGCGCTACCGAGATGGAGGTAGGTACCTGTTCGGGGTGAGCGACCGTAATAACAATAAGTAGCAACTTTAGGTACCTACCTACATCCCGGCGCACCAGCGCCATCTATTGGTTAAATATATAGTAAACACTTGATATACAACCCGAGGCGATAGATGTCGCATGCAACGCGCATGGAACGCGCATGGAACGCGCTTGCTACGTGCGACATCTATCGCCTACAAAAGAAAAACAATTCTGCCCGAAGAATCTCGCCCGATAGGAAGGTCCCATTTCTTTGTATGGGATGAGGCATCTGTACTAGTATTCTTTTATCTGTGATTTGGAGCACATACTTTCTAACAGTGATAACAAAATTAAAACCTATTCAGTAGTTTTTGCGCCAACCCGTAACAAACAGACAAACAGACAAGAATTTTAAAAATCACATTTATATACCCTAACCCACTTGTTTTTTAAATATCTTCAATGTACAGACACAGCTTTTTTACAATTTTATAATACTATAGAAGAAGATAGTTTCAGTATGTACACACCCAGAGAGTTGAAAAATATTTAACGTACAAATTCGCAAAAGCTCAATTATTCCAGTACGCGATCGTGAAAATACAGGTAATTTTAAAGCAAAAATGTTTCCCTAAAACAACGAAACAGATCCATGAATTTCACTCGCTTGAAAGAATTATCTTTCCGATGCGATTTTAGGATTGCATGTAAGAGGAGTTGGATTAAAAATGAAACTCGATTCGTTATTGATGAAAAATTGGATAACTTTTGCTTGACTTTTAATACTGGGTACTTCTCTGCCTAACCGTTCGGGGAATACTGGCGTGATGGTATGATATAACAAGTTTACTAGTATTAAGTTTACATTGATAAACTTTGAAATTTACTTGTACTATTAACAATTGAGAACTGCTCGATTGACCTAGTCGGCTGTTGAGTACAAACTCTCGACCTGGGAACCAACCAGAGACCACAAGGTCTCTGGTTGGTTCCCGAGTTCCCGAGCAGTGTTGTTGAGTTTATTTTACAAAAGTCTCAGTAGAAGCTCGGTTTAAATTTCTGAACGAATAGTAATAAACAATACCTAACATGGACTCTAAACCACACCTACGAACTTAATGTTAATAATAATAATAAATGTTATATTATATCTTTACCTAACCTTTCGATGATTAGGATCCGTTCAATTAATTGAGATAAAAGATTTAACTACTTACTTGACATTTTAACTTTAATGTAAATCTTGTAAAATTATTTTTTGAGTTTTTATTATTGATATTATACAAGTGCTGTGCACACCTGTAAGTGACGAATTCACCGCAAAACTGTTGTACTATAATATATATTTAATGTAATGATTAGTGAATAAGTCGTTGGTGTTTCAATAAATTAAATAAATAAATTAAATAAAAAAGAAGTTCACCAGTTTTTAAGTTGGAGCATATACTTTCTAACAGTGATAACAAAATCTATTCAGTAGTTTTGCGCCAACCCGTGACAAACAGATAAACAGACAAGAATTTTAAATATCACATTTTTGAATTCGGAGACGTTTTTATACCCACTTGTTTTTTTTAATATCTTCAATGTACAGACAGCTTTTTTACAATTTTATAATAGTAGAGAAGAGAAGATGTTTCGGTGTATCCTTTGTCACATTCGGTGATTGTTCAAATAGAGATTTTTCTTATATTTTCTGTGGTAGTTTCAGTTAGAACTGCCTCATTAGCCTAGTTGTCCTGAGCGCGACTGCTATGCTAGAGGTCCTGGGTACGATTCCCAGGTCGAGCAAAGTGTTATTGGGTTTTTCTATGAAATTCCCAGTAACAGCTCGGAGTTAGGAATTTGTGCCCGGTTAATGGCAATAGGCTCGCCCCCTATTACATGGGACCTAAACATACCGGCGAACTGTGGGTGTACATTAGTACGCCTCTGCCTAACCCTTCGGGGAAAAACAGGCGTGATGGTATGTATGTATGTGTGTTAAAAGTTTCAGTTAGAGCTTTCGTAATAGTTCAAGTTGATCACAAACATCACAATGCGGTTTGCAATGTGATGTTTGTGATATTAACCACGATCCATTGTAGTCTCTAATTCAAAATGTATTTCTTACTAGCTTCTGCCCGCGGCTTCGCCCCCGTGGAATTCGGTCTGTCATCACATCCCACGGGAACGGGATAAAAAGTATCCTATGTCCGTCTCCTGGTTCTAAGCTACCTCTCCACCAATTTTCAGCCAAATCGGTTCAGCCGTTCTTGAGTTATAAATGGTGTAACTAACACGAATTTCTTTTATATATCTATAGACTAGCTTCTGCCCGCGGCTTCGCCCCCGTGGAATAAAAAGTATCGGGAACGGGATAAAAAGTATCCTATGTCCGTCTCCTGGTTCTAAGCTACCTCTCCACCAATTTTCAGCCAAATCGGTTCAGCCGTTCTTGAGTTATAAATGGAGTAACTAACACGACTTTCTTTTATATATATAGATGTTTATTCCGTTAGTTCATGTTTGTTAGTAAGGAGATTTAACTTTTTGATTTCTCCCTCCTAGATTATTCCAGAAGAAATTAAATTCAACAAACTTAATTACAGGCACAAATACGATTTAGATTTTGTATTGTACTTTTTTGAGCCGATTTAATCTAAATTCTTTGTAGTAACATTCGATCGCTGTCACAAACTTAAGGAGCACTTAGACCATGTCAAGAAATAAAGCTAGATTACTGAAAACTTGCATAGTAAAAAAATAATTACCAAGGTAGGCGAGTAACTTATAAACATATTAATTTATTTGCATTCTTGTTCATACTAACATTTTTTTACACATTTAACTATGTTAAACTTAGTTTTAGTCAAAAATAATTTGTGTCTTGCATTTGAATCTCAACAAATAAACGGTAAATTGCATATCTCCTGAATCGTGAAAAAAACATAAATCCATATTTATGTAAATGTGATAGTATTTATAATTAGCATCCATAACACCAAAACCATAAACTGAAGGCCACACCACACCACAATAATATACCTATATTTATAACATGCGGAGATCGAATCCACGAACCATAGTGTAAAAGCCAATCCCTTACCCATTGCGCCAATCAAGTCATCAATTATATGCCACAGAAGGTTCCGAATTCCAATCTCCATCAACTTGAATGAGGGAGCGATGTTTGTTCTTTGTTGTACGTTCTAAACGTTGTACGTTTTAAAACCATCTAAACGATCCTTAAGGCGAAAGAAATAAGAAATAAAGTGGAGGTCATTAGAAGTTTAATAAAGAAGCGATCTCGACTCGGCTCTAGAACCGAACGGCGCAGTTTTTTGGTGCTAAAAAACTGACAAAAGAATAGACTGTTGCTGTCAATGTATTGTTAGGCTATGTGTTTAGCGTCCTTTCGTAAGTTTTACAGTTTTAGTAAGACAACCATTTGCCTAAATGATTCTATATCATCTTTTAAATATACAGTAGTTATAGAAAACTGCCTTAAGTATTAGTCTAGCCTAGTATTCTATTATCTGTGGTCTAGCTGTCCTAAGCGAGTTTGGTATTTGTGCCCGGATAATAGGCTCGCCCCCTCTTACACAGGTCCTAAACTCAGGCCTAAATTCGTTTACCTCTGCCTAACCCTTCAGGGAATACAAGCGTGATGGTATGTATTTTATGTATAGAATAATACCAAAATTATTCTTTTTTAGGAATCCTACATAACTCTTTCTTATGGGGTGGAAAGTATTCATGAGAATATGGCCACCGGAGAAAAAATTAATAGCCACAACACTATACTATAGAAGACAACTTATTTCTATGTCAGCAATATCCGATTACAATAACATAAATTCTAAAAAAAATATTTCCCATACAAAATGCAGTCACAGCTTTCACTTTATAAGTAGATCTAGAATTTTTGAGATTAACGATAGAAAATTTGTGTAGAATCATGAGTAGAATTCATTTTAAGATTGCCAATCATTCTGTTTGTCACTTTTCACCCTTGTCATTGAGAGGATAAGGTCTAAAATGCTTCATCGCTAAGATTGCCGATTGTACAATCAACATAGCAGCTAAAGTAGGTTCAAAATGTCTTACTAAAGCAAAACAACTCCGTCTCTATGCTCTCATAACTGTAAAATGATACTTGAACAATTTACAGCATGGCAACACACACTAAGTATGTAAAAATGTATAAAATACGTATATATTGTAAGTACTGTAGGTACACAAAACTGCAACCACAATTAAAGATGCGTGTTTAATAAACACGCCTTACATACAAATTAATTATGTAGTGCTACTTAAGTGAATATTTTTAATACCACAGCGTTTGCAAAGATAACTGATAGGTTCATGCATAATATAATTATAGTATTTGGAGGACTATGCGTTTTTACAAGTTGGCAATAGGCTCGTTACCTAATCCCTACATAATTATTATAAAAAAAGTCCATCCGCAGCGTTGTCTGTCTGCCTATTCGCGATCAACTCAAAAACTATTGAACAGATTCTCATGCGGATTTGACTAACGGACGGAGTGATTCATGAGAAAGGTTCTTAGATATTTAACTTCATGCTACGTTTCTTAGGAACGGGGTAACGAGGGTGAAACCGCGGTGGGTCACTTGTATTACATAAGTCTTAAAAACAAAGGGAAGAACTTTGGGCACAGTAGTATATCATCTACTCATACAAGCTTATATATTTAATTTAATCAGCATCAGCATCAGAGAGCAGACAGATCACCTGATGGTAAGCGCTAACCTCCGCCCATGGACACCCGTAACACCAGAGGAGTCACGAGTGCGTTGTCCGCCTTTTAAAAGGGTTTGGGCCTCCGATAACCTCACTCACTCGGCGAAACCCAACGCAAGCGTTGTTTCACGCCGGGTTTCTGTGAGGCCGTGGTATCGCTCCGGTCGAGCCGGCCCATTCGTGCCGAAGCATGGCTTTCGAAATTCTTGCGGTGGCTTAGTGGTCATAGCGTCTGGTGTATCTAACCAAAAGACGCACGTTCGAACCCTGCCTGCAAGTCGAATTTTCCTTCACTAAAATAACTTAGATTAACTATCTACATTGTGCACATTAAACTTGTGATTAGTCATAATGTCTATATGCATATGTCATTAGACCACGAATAAACCTATTACGCTGACCTATAGATAGTGGTACGTAAGGAGAGCGCGATTACCTTCAGCGAAGTGGAGCCGAGTTACGATTCAAGACTAGCCCATTACGCAACGCGCTGTGAAATCCACTGAGAAAGTTGGTCGTGGATAAAAATTACGAAAAATATATAATTTCCGACTCTTTTTTTATACAGTAAGGGTGGATATTTGAAGGTCATACAGGGTGCATATTTGAAATATTTATAACTAGCTTCTGCCAGCGGCTTCGTCCGCGTGGAATAGTTACTTGGTCTTAGCGTCGATAGATTTGCTTACTAGAGATAGGATTTTGACGTTACTTGTATGGACTTTACGTCAAAAATATATCTCTAGTAAGTAAATCCACTGACTGATTTATTGTTGGGACCCGCGGTAAATGTAATCAGAGACAGCGTTAATTACAGATTGAATACAATCTCTGGTGTGTGAAACTGGCCGGTCCAAATAGCAGTTTCACCGGTGACCTTTGCATATTTAAATCATCCCTTCTGCACTTAAAATAAGTCACTTTGACATTAGTCATAGTGAGTAGGATTACTATTTCACACTTTATTTCATCAAGTTTAGACTGCGGTGTCTCTCGTTTTGAAATCGATTATGAGTCCTAAGAACCAGTTTTGATCTCAGATTAGAATGTGTTTTATGTCTGAGTTATGAATGCAATTCATTTTATCGGAGAGAATCTAGTCATAACTTAGAGATTGAGTAACAAACTATACCATGACTGTAGAAGAGTCATCTAAGAAATTCACCGAAGGACCTACAAATATCAGGGAAGGTAATTTCTAATATACCTACTTCTTTACTACCTCATTAGCCAAGTGGTCCTGAGCGCGAATGCTACGCTAAAGGTCCTAGGTTCGATTCGCAGGTCGAGCAAAGTGTTACAGGGTTTTTCTATGAAATTCCCAGTAGCAGCGCGGAGTTAGGAATTTTGTGCCCAATTAATAGCAATAAGCTCGCCCCCTATTACATGGAACCTAAACATACCGGTGAACTGTGGGTGTAAATTAGATAGTACGCCTCTGCCTAATACAGGCGTGATAGTATGTTATGTACTTCTTTAGTTATATCGATTTTTTAAATTAATAAATGGGCTTACTCTTGAAGTCTTTACTTCAACCTTACCTCAGAGGCAAAGATGAGATTGTCAGTGGAGCGAGCACACAAGATCACCTTACTTTTGAATACTAGATTCGGGTTAATAATAATTATGGTAGTAATGTGAATTATAAATTTTCTAAAGAATTTGTTCGGTCTTGTGTCTTACATTGCATGCTCCATCTTAGAACCTGTCTTTGGTCAGCCAAGTCAAATATAAGTAAGTTGCTTTGCTACTTAGATGCTCACGTTAGATCCCACATTAGATCGCCCCTATCCCTGTGATGCCAATACTATCCCATAACAGGTCACCGCATGGCGCATCGCACCAATGTATACTCCAGAGTTCAGAGCCTGTATGAAACAGCACACCTTATTATTTATTTTTTTTATTATGGCGTCACACTTTTTGTGTATTTGCCAGTGTCAAGTATTAGAATATTCAAGTAGGTAATAATTATTTCCCATCGTGGGATTGTATTATGGCACCACACTTTTTGCGTTCGCCAGTGTCAAATATAATGTTCAGTTGCCCCAATAAAACGGTAGAAACTTTATTGAGGCTTCGATGGAGTTTAGGTGTGAACCCAAAAAGTCACGATTTTCAATTTTATATCATTTGCCTACACTCTCACACGTTCACGAACACTTAATGGTTAATTATCCACCATAATTACACATTAAACTTCGGAGAAATTCAAGTTTTGAAAAATAATATAAAATCGAAAATGTGCACTTTTCATTTTCCCGCCTAAACTCCCACACCTTATTTACGTCAGTCCGTTTGTTAAAGCACTCTGTGGGCAGACATTCTCACTACGCCGAATTCAGAAAGTATTACTTTTTGAATTTGTTGAAATGAAGTAACTTTTACCATGTTTGAATTTTTTACAGCACCATCACTAAAATAGGTAGTATACGGACTAAAAAAAAGGAATTTAATTACAAAAAATCTACTATTCGCATTAGAGTACTAAAGTAATGGCTTAAAATCCGACCGATCAAGTTGAAGGACAATATATACCTATTAAAAAAAAGTATCCTCACAAGGGTTTTCTCCTGTATCGTGGGTCACATTGTATACACAAACGCCCAGACCCAGATTAGCCATCTGAACCCACATCACGCGGCATCATCAGCCGATCACTCAGCCGCTACGCTAAACTTATCGTCAAAATTTAACGCGCTAGATTATTTAGGCCCACTTGCACCAACTTCTTAAATGTACGTAGCTGTAGAAAGATAACCTCGTATGTCCAGAGATGCTAACTTTACAGGAAAGGAAAAAACATAACATAACATACCATCACGCCTGTTTTCCCCGAAGGGTTAGGCAGAGACGTACTAATGTACACCCACAGTTCGCCGGTATGTTTAGGTCCCATGTAATAGGGGGCTATAGAGGGGGCCTATTGCCATTATCCGGGCACAAATTCCAAACTCCGAGCTGTTACTAGGAATTTCATAGAAAACCCCAATAACACTTTGCTCGACCAAGGAATCGAACCCAGGACCTCAAGCGTAGCAGTAGCGCTCAGGACCACTAGGCTAATGAGGCAGAGGCAACAGGGCAAAAAACATATCATTTCGTTATTATTTAAAATAATATTGTTATGTGCTTTTGTCTCATGTAGTAGTCATGTATTGGGTTCAGGGTATCGCCGTATTATAAGATACGCGGTTTCATTTGATTTTTACAATAAACAAAAAATAATGCTTTTTTGACGATCTCTGTGGTTTAGTGGTTCGAGTACCGGACTGCTGATCACGAGGTCGTGGCTTCGATTCCCACAGGACACAAATATTTATGTGATGAATGTGTTCGTCTGGGTGTTTCTTATGTATTTTAAGTATGTATTTACAAAAAAAAGTATATAAGTATTATATCCATTGTCTAGTACCCATAGTACAAGCTTTGCTTAGTGTGGAACTAGATGGTGCTGTGTAAATGTCGCAGAATATTTATTGACATACCTACGAGGTGTTCATTCTACAGCGACGATAAAAAGAATGTCTACGGAATGCAAGTTTCCTAGCATTTATTTGCATAGATGCTATCTAAAACAAAGAAGTTAATACTAGTACTGACTGCCTAGACAGTATTCAAAACGATGAAAACCCAATCGTAATCCTCGTTCACATACAAAGGAAACCACGCTTCGGAGTCTTAAATAGGGTGTCCCAATAATATTCTCCGTTCCCTTTCACCTACCTGTGCGGAGATGTTTCAAAAACGGTAGCCCTACGAAATAGCTTTGTCCCTTCAAAATTACTCAACCGATCCATTTGGAATGTACTTTGTATTATTAGTTCGCCAATCCGAGAAATGTTGGTATGTTCGGTGGTGTATGTTGACCGCCGACCACTTTTCTACCTTACATATAAGTAATAAGGGTAAAAATTGATCAACCGCTAAGATTGACGATTGTACAAAGTCGGTTATGAGAGATTTTGTGTGTTGATTCTCGCGGTTGTTATTTGACGATTGAGTTTAAGCTCAGTGTAGGTGGTCTGCCTATTGACCTGAAACAGTTTTGAAGATTTGATCTGTTTATTGACTTACTATAAAATATAAATATGATAGTATCTTATGTATGGCAGAATTACTTATAAGACTTTACAGATAAAATAAAATAAAATAAATAAATAAATATTCTGGGACATTTTTACACAGCACCATCTAGTCCCAAACTAAGCAGTAAGTATGGGTACTAGACAATGGATATAAGGTACTTATATCCTTTTTTTTTGTAAGTACATACTTATAATACATAAGAAACACCCAGACGAATACAAACACTTATATTCATCACATATATTTTTGTGTTCTGTGGGAACCGAACCCACGACCTCATGGTCGGCAGTCCGGTACTCGAACCACTAAACCACAGAGGTCGTCAATTATAAAAATTATTATAATTTGAGAAACGTCATACTCATTATTATAGCGTATCTTTTAGGTTAGAGTCTACCGTTAATTGGGGTACTACGTATTGAGACTATCCAACAAGAAAAAAAATCCCAACCTGCGAATCGAACCCAGGTCCTAATGCACTTGCGACTAGGTGTAGATATAATCTGGGTGTCTTTAAATCACGAGTGAATCGGTTTCTACTAGGCAAGCGCGCCATCATAGTTCGCATTTTGGCTTAGCATCAGGCGAACTGGCGATCAAGTGAAAGCCTATCTATACAAATATATAAAGCTGAAGAGTTTGTTTGTTTGTTTGTTTGCTTGAACGTGGTAATCTCAGGAACTACTGGTCCGATTTGAAAAGTTCTTTCAGTGTTAGATAGCCCATTTATCGAGGAAGGTTATAGGCTATATATCACCACGCTAAGACTAAGTAACTATTCCACGCGGACAGAGTCGCGGGCGGAAGAATCAAGAATAAAAAAATATCTAACAATTAGCATCCCTAATACTTCTAACAACCCTTCTTAAATTACATATTATCTTTGAACCTATTCAAGCTAAGCTAGGCATTCTCGCCACCTCCAAGCTTGCCAAGGTACATACTCGTTAATCCAGATTACAGCGATCATCAATGTTAGTCATAGCATTGAGGTATGCTCGGCATCCAACGCATCCGAGTTACGACGGAGCCGTTTTATGTTTAACTGTTGAGTGCGGCTGGGTTTGTTCACCGGTAAGGCGCGGGCGTGGGGCTGTGGCTAAATGAGAATGTTATACTTTGCTTATACATCAATGTAAATAACTGTTTCTCTTTTGTTTTTTCATTGCGCCCTATTTGGTCGTAGGACTTCTTTTGCATTTCTCTTTTGTTTTCCATAGGACTTATTTTTATTGTATTTTTTTCATGAAGTTCTTTATTTTAATGGAACTCTGTCTTTTCGTTGGATTGTATTCTTTATTTTTTCGTTAAAATCTTTTTTTTAATGGATAATTTTATAAATTAATACGTTACTCGGACCCAAACCAGGATTTTCTTGACACAAGTATTTACATAC